>CM053775.1:38248703-38279295 GCA_028658325.1 Potorous gilbertii | reverse complement strand
TGGGAAAGGAATTCTCAGCTGAGGGAAGTCTCTATATGAGTAGGTTGGCATCTTCTCTGAAAGTTCTGGTCTTCGAGAGTAGCCTGAGGCACACAGATGATAAGTGATTTTTCCAGCATCACACAGCTCCTCTGTGGCCCAGATAGAACCATACCTGGTTGCTTCTCTAGATGAGCACATGATATTCAAAAGAAAAGGCTAGGTAGAAGGGTGGGGAGGTGGGGCAGGAGCAGCATGGTATAGGGAGAAGGTAAACTCATGTGAGGAACTCCATTGGAATATACTACATACTATGCAGATAGAAAGAAGAAGCAGGTGAAGACTTGGGGGGGGGGAATGGGGGCATGGTATCATAGTGATGGGGGACATAGGCAGGAGCTCTCTCCCTCTGCCAAAAGCAGCAGAGCAACCACTACTTTCTTGATCTGTCTTGATGGTCATTTTATCCTTCAGTAGATGGAGGAACCAACAAAGGGAAGTTCTGTTCTGGATCTGGTTCTTGCAATCAAGGAGGAATTAGTTGGTTGCCCACCTGAGGGAAGGGATTCTCTTAGAATTTATGATGGAGAAGGCATAGGTTTTAGGAGAGGTTCAAGAGGCAGAAAAGGTAGGATCCAATGAACTAATAGTATTCTGCAGAGGACATCACTCTTTGAGGGATGAATGACTCAAGAATGAGAAATCATTTCAAGGAGAAGGAAAAAGGAGAGAAGGATGATGAGGTCGCTTAGATTTTTCACTTAACAGTACAGAAAGTAGAATCAAGGGCAAGTAACACAAAATGAACACGAGCATAATGGGGCTTATCAGTGGCTGAAGTTTAGAATGAGCTGAAGCTTGTGAGGAAATCTAAGGAGCACAAAGAAGAGACTTTTGAGGGGAAGAGAAGAGGATAAAAGAAGGAAAGGCTAGGCTCAATTCTTGGGGTGAATGAACTGATGATGACTATTCAATATCATCTATGAGGCAAGGCAGAAGACACAGAGCCTCCTTACATGGCCCCAGGCCTTGTAGAGTGATGGTGGCTTTACTTTTGTACCCAGCTCCTGACTGGGTGAGTGACTACACACCATATTTCTAAATTGCTGAACTCCTAGAAGAGAATCAGTAATGGACAGCTGCCTCAAAGCCACAAAGATCTGAGTTCCAATCCTCCTTCTGTCACTGTGTCACCCTGGTTACCTCTCCATGTTCTAGGTTTCACCTTGAGCATAGAGAAGGTGCTGACCTGCTTTGTTAAAGGGATTTTCCTCACCTGGGAATTCCCTATGCCAATCAAAGTACAGGTCCAGCACCTTATCTCTCCCCCTTTCTCCCCTTTCCTCCCACAAAATGAATTCTAGCCAGTTGTCATTGGTTCCATGCTGCTTAGCCTTGTTTCTTGCCTTCTTTCTTTTCCAGGTTATTCTTCAGCCGTGCAGAAATTTTCTCAGACCTTGCAGTCTTTCCAGTTTGACTTCACTGGGGACACACTGACAGATGATGAGATTAACATTGGTAAGTGTTTTCCTCCCCTTAGGAATGTGGCCCCTATGTATCAGGGCCACCTTTCTTCCTCAGGAGGAAGATCAATCCTAGATGAGTTCCCAAGATACCTGAGGCTCTCCCAACACAAATCTGGGACTTGGAATCTACTGGAAGCCAGTCCCTCACCCTCAGGTGAAATGTAGGTGTCTCTCATGGTTCCCTGCAAGACCAAGGATGATCAATAATGGAGATCCCAGAAGAAGCTGGGGTTGGTGATATTGTGGTAAAGACCACAGCTTGTACTTTTTTTTTTTTAAAGAAATTTCAGTTGCTTATTCTGAACTTAAAAAATACAAAATAAATTGAGCATTTCTATATTCAAGTAGAGAAGAAAAAGGCGAATGGTGTGTGGAATTTTGAATCTCTATTAAGGGCAGCTTACTGTGCATGTTTTATGTACGTATACATATGTACATATACATATTTATCATATATATATATGTATATATATATATATATATATATGATAAATTCAGCCTGTGACTTTCAAAGCTGTCCTACTGGTGTGTTTTCTTTCCTTCTGCTTTCTTTTCTGCATTTTACAGAATTGTTTTGATGACTCTTTTTCTTTTTTTAAAGTAAATTTTAATTTTTTTTCAACCAGTGAAAATCTACCTTCTCTCCCTCTCCCTATTGAGGAAGAAAGGAAAACAAAATCTCAATTACAAATAAATATGTACATATGCACGTGTGTGCACATGCACATATGTTCGAGCAAAATCAATTCCCTCATTGATCATGTCCAAAAATACCAATCTTATTTTTCTACTTTTTTGGAGAGGAGGGACAACTCTGTCATTACAACCCCTCTTCGCTTCCCACATTCAACTGATAACAAGGAAAGCAAAAGAAAATCCTTGCAACTAATATACATCATTAAGCAAAACAGATTCTCACATGGGTCATGCTTGAAAAAAACGATGTCTTCTTCGTATTCAGGAGGTGGGTAGCTTACTTCATCATGAAGACTTTGGGATCCTGGTTGGTTATTGTGTTACACAGTGTTCTTTAGTCTTTCAAAGTAGTTTCTCTTTACAACTTGTTCTTATGGTTTGGCTAACATCATTTTGTATCAGTTCGTACAAATCTTTTCCAGTTTCTCTGAATCCATCCCTTGAATATTCCTTATAGAGCAATACTGTTCCATTCCGTTCATCTGCTGTGATTTGTTCAACCATTCTCCAATGCACGGGCACCTCCTTAGTTTTCAGTTCTTTGTCACGGCAAACAGAGTTGCTGGAAATATCTTTGTACAAAACAGGCCCTTTCCCTCTATCTTTGTTCTCTTAGGTCGAATAATGAGATTATTCACTCAAACTTGGATTTCACTCTTGAAGATAGGTCCATAGCAGCCTGGGGATGTGGGAGGACTCTTTAAGAAAGAAATCCTCTGAACAAAAGGAGCTTGAGGGGGACTTCTTATTCTCTCATAAAAGCAGCGAATTTCTGCTTGGATTTGCTGTGCGTTTTGAGCTACCTTTCAGACTCCCTGCTGATTGTTATCATTGTTTAGTCCACAGCAGGACTATCTGTTTACCAGTCTAGTGACAAGGGCAAGGGTGGAGTGGGTTTGAGAACAAGGACAAAGAAAAGTATCTTATTGCCAGCCTTACATGTACTGGAGACCAGAAAAGAAAGGCGCAAGATACGTGGCCTCTGTCTCTTTCCCTCTAGGATGGCAATTACCCTGTGGTAAAAAATCACTGGTAAGTTTCCTCTACCTCTACCCATGCCCCGAGTCTTCCAAGAGAATTGAGCTTGCTCTGTGACTCTGATGAGTCCTGTTTCCCCCATAGACTCTTGCATAATCTTCCCAAGACTTTTGGTATGATCCTGTGAATTAGGCTCCCTTAGGAAGGTCAACATTTTAGAGCTCACAGAATAAGTAGACACCCCCCCCCCCTTTTTTTATCAGAACTGCATTGTCTGTGTAACACATTGGCTTTACTCTTCAAGTAGTGCCCTGGGCAGGAGCCACATGACCTGCCCTCTTGCTGCGCCAAAGAAAATGCTGAATTAGGAAATCTTTTTCCAGATGGTCTGATGCTTGAACTTGGGAACTTTTGGAACTTGGAGTTTTATCCCTGAGCCAACTCCCAAAGCTGGTGCAGCCCAGGACACCTCAATTCTGTGGTTAGAAGGTTAGATTCTGGGATCGAGCTGCCAAGGAAATGAACCCCCCACCCTTTATATGAGAGATTGGGGTTCGGGAACAGTGCCCCTGAATTTTTAGGGCTGAGGGAAGTTGATGAACATTTCTAGCTCTGTCCATTTACTCCTTTCTGAGTCACTCTTCTCATCTTTCTCAACATTGAGGTTGTCCTTTAGACAAATTGGCAGCCTTAGTTTCGGTGATCTCCCTTCAGGAGCTTTAACGCACTTGTTGCACAAAATGTCTTGCATTGACCCTATTCCTCGTTAGGGTATTAGGGCAATAGAGGCATGCCATGATGTTCTCTCTGAGGTTTTATAGAGATTTCCCTTGTCCTCAGGCACTTCTGGTAATGGAGGGATGTGTCTTTCCTGCTGCCAGTGGGAAAGTTTAGAGGAAATTGTTTCTTAAATTTACAAAGTGGCAGAAACTTGGGGAAAAGACATCAGAGAAAAAGAAAAGAGGGATGTCTCCCTATTGAGGATTGACTGAACAGGGTTATAGTATTTGAATGTGATGGGATCCCATTGTGCTATAAAAATGATGAGTATATGAATGTGATAGCATACTATTGTGCTGTAAAAATGATGAAGGGGATGATTTCAGAAAAACTGGGGAAAACTTATATGAACTGATGCATAGTGAAATGAGGAGAGCCAGGAGAACATTGTACACAGTAACAACAATATTGTACAATGATCAATTGTGAATAACTTAACTATTCTCAGCAATACAAGGATCCAAGACAGTTCTGAAGGACTTAGGATGAAAAATACTATCCATCTCCAGAGAGAGAACTGATAAGAGTCTGAATGCAAATCAAAGCAGACTTTTAAAAACATTTCTTATTTTTCTTTTGAGTGTGTGTGTGTTTTCTTTTACAACATGACTAATATGGAAATATGTTTTGTATGACTGCACATGTCAAATTATTTCCCTTCTCAATAAAGGAGGAGGGAAAGGAGGGAAGGAGGGAATTTGAAACTCAAAGTTTTCAAAAACAAATGTCAAAAATTATTTTTACATGTAGTTGGGGAAAAATAAAATATAAAATAAACAAAATAAAATACCATATATTTCATGACTGTATTTCAATATTAAAAAAAAAATCTGAGTTTGAATCCTATCCCAGACACATACTATCTTTGTAACTCCAGAAAGTTATTTAACCTCTTCCTCACCTGTAAAACTCATGAAAATAATAGTGCTTCCTTCTTAGGGTGTTTATGAGGATTAAATTAAGTTTCATATGTATATATATGTGTGTATATTTTATGTGTATATATTTAGGGAGAAAGGACGTTTTCCTTTGCAGACTTTACGATGCTATTATCTACGTGCTAGCTATTATAATAATACATAACATAATATATAATATAAATAATATGATATGATATAATATAATAAGATATGATATAAATTCATATCCTTATTGGCTAGGGAACCAGCCTCAGAGCCATGAGGACTTGAGTTCAAGCTTAGTCTAGCCATGTCCTGTTGATTAAGTCACTTAGCCCTTCACTGCCCCTCCCAGACTTCTCTGAAAATTGCAGAGCAGGCACTGGTCTGCTTTGGAAGAAGAGTTTCCTTATTAGTGAGTTTCCAGGAGACTGAAATCGATGGTCAGTCACTACCTACCATAATGAGTTTAACATTGCTGATAGTATGTGCTTCACAGGCTGGGCCTGAGGATTAAGAGAATAGCTTTGAAAGAACTTCATGATGTAAGCTAGTCTTTGGCTCCACTCAATTTCCCTAGCACAGGGCTCAATAATCTTTGTTCCTTGATTCAGAGGTGGTCTGGCTGAACATAATACCTGTGGGTGTCCTTGGCTGGCCTGGTCTGTGGTTGGTCTAAGTGAAGTTCATTCTGGGATCTTGTCAAGTATCAGCAACTAATTAGCTTTCTTTTCTGTTTTTTTTTTCTTACAGCGGAATCTTTTAAGGAATTTGCTGAGCTCCTCAATGAAGTTGAAAATGAGAGGATGATGATGGTAGGTGTGCACCATTACGCCTCTGAAGGACTCATTGGCAGGCAGGCTTGTTAGCTTGCCTCCAAGAGTAGGGGAGCTACTTCCCAGGTGGTCCTCTTCTATGTGAGCTGCTGCTTCTCAGTATTTCTGCTGAGCCAGGGGAGGTCTGGAACTGTGGTTTCCTTTGTAGCAATCAAAATACTTTGAATAATGGACTTGTTTGCAGGGTCTCAAGTGCCCATCATGGGAGTCTGCCATCAAAGCAGCGGCGAATTAGTATGGAAATCTTGTTTCTGTTTGTCTCAGCTAGAAAGGGCTTCAGAAGAGATGAGATTAGGCTAGAATAACAATGTTGAATACATTGATGGTTTAAAAAGATTAAGCAAAGAATTAAAAAAATGATAAACCTAGTAACGCTATCAATAAGTAATCCAAACACAAGTTGTGGTGATTTAGCCAAAGCTCTGACTTTGAGTCCAAGGACCTCTGCTCATAGCCTGCCTTTGCTGATGCAGAATTTCCACTTGGGAGGGGCCTTAGAAATGACCTAGTCCAATGGTTCCCAAACTTTATGAAATGATGATTTTATTACCTCTCCCCAAATCATTATCTCTCCATGCTCTTCATCAAACAATGTACACAAATAATTTTTTGCTCATCTTTCATTTAAATAAAATTAAGAATATATAATAATTTTGATTTTATCACATAAACATGAAACAATAAAACAGTGTAACACACATATTTATTTATTGATAAAATCCCATTCAAAAGGTCATTTCTACTTATAAAAGTATTAGCCATAATATTATCAAGGGGATGATGAGTGAACTTGTTTTTTCAGTTCATTTTCTCAAAACATGGTGTATGGATGACATTGATACTTGTAATTCCATTTCAGCTACTATTGAAATCTCTATTTTTCTTTATAAAACTTATAGCTGAAAATCCATCTTATACAAAAATGTTGCAAACAGTCGTAAAAGTTTTGATAGAACAGAAAGCCTTTTGCTCCCTTACATTCAAAAGATAATACAATTTTCATGTTCCACTGCTTGTTTCTATGCAACCTTCCAAGATAAATCCATTTACTTCTTGTTAAGATGGAATAAATCAAGTCAACAAGTATTTATCAGGCACTTATTCTGTGCCAGTCACTGTCCTAAGAACTGAGGATACAAAGAAAGACAAAAGATAGTTTATGCTTTCAAGGACAGCACAGTGTGATGGGGCAGACAACATGCAAACACCTATGTACAAACAAGATATAGACAGGACAAATTGGATTTGATCTAGAGGCATTGAGAAAAACTGGGAGAGACTCTTAGAGAAGGTAGACTTTTAGCTGAGAATTGATGGAAGTCAGGAGGCAGAGATGAGGAGGGAGGAAGTTCCGGGAATGGCAGATAGCCAGGGAAAATGCCCAGGATGAGGAGAAGGAATGTTGTGTTGAGGAATAGTGTTAAGCAGGCCAGTGTCACTAAATTGAAGAGTATGTAGGCATGAGTAAGGTGTAAGAAGACTGGAAAGGCAGGAGGGAAACAGGCTACGAGGGGCTTTGAATATCAAAGAGAGGTGTTTGAATTTTATCTTGGAGGTAATAAGGAGTTTATAAATTATATAAGTTATTGTTTATAAGGTAATAAACTGGAGTTTATTGAATCAGGGGAAGGGGTGACCTGGTCAAACCTGTACTTTAGGAAGATGTATCTGAATGGAAGATGGGTTGGAATGGGGAGAGATCTGAGGCAGGGGAACCCACTAGCAAGCTATCAGACTTGCAGGTTGTTTTTGTCCTTTGTTTTCTAAGAAGTCCATGACATCAGAGAAATGATGACATAATCTTGCACTTGACTTTGTTTTGAGTGAGGGCTGTGCAGGGTAACCAGCCTCACTTTCTCCTCCTGAGCCATCTGGATCCAGTGACCAGGATGACTGGAGACAGCCCAAGATGCAATGGGAGACCTTGGCCTTTTAGGCCAAGGTCTTTTCAGGTACTCACTTAAAGTGAGAAGCTATCTGACTAATCGTGGCATGTATCAATGAGGTGGCGACAGTGTCAGAAGAGAGGAGGCGTTGAGAGATGTTGTGCAGGTAGAAAGGAAAGGAGTTGGTAATTAGTTGGATCTGTGGGGTGCAAGTGGGTAAGGAGTTGAGGATGGCAACCTGGGTTGGGAGCCTGGGGGACTGGGAGAATGGTGGTGCCATCTAAGAGGGAAGTTAGGAAGAGTTAAGACCAATTCTATTATATTTGTCCATAGCAAATGAGTTCCTTAGCCATTTGTATTTAGAAGTATCTAGATCTTTAAAATAAAATGAGAATATGTTTCTGCAGACTGCTCCAGGGATGAATAAATTAGTCTTTACTTTGTTTTATGTTATTTGCAGGGCAGATTTTTTTTAAATTTGGAAAATAGTGATAACGTTCATAAATGCGATCATTTTATCTATGGATTTGAGACCCTCAAAGTGATTTATTTGAGTACTCAGTCTTGCCAAAGTATCTGTAAAATATACAAATTTTAGGAGGAAATTTTGACTATAAGATGCATTTGTTTCGTCTTTATTACTACCACCAAGAAAGATGGTTATTCTTTCAGACCCAAGAAAACTAGCATGTTAAACAAAAGTATCCTGTTGCTCAACCTCTATACGGTTTTTCAAAGACCTTTTCTCTTAATGGACCCTTATCCACAAAGTTGCTTAAAACTGTTGTAAAAGCTTGGAAACCTGTGTCTGGCTCTTATTTTTCAGTGCAAGTTATTGGTTGTGAAATGTGTAGTGTGTTCAAATTGCTTGGGAAAGGGGACATTTTTAAGTAGTAATTTGGCCCAACCTCGATGCAGCTCCATTAGTGAATTCTCTTACATTATATTCATTGAAAAAGAATGAATTTATATCGAAAGTTTCTCTCAGTGTGATATTACCACCTTAGTGTCAGTTTCAATACCATGTTGCACATATAGAATCAAATCAGCATCTTTACATCTCCCATGTCATCCACTTGTAATGTAAGACAGGAAGATTTTAGATTCTCTACTGATCACAAAGTTCTTTGGTCATGTGTGTGGGCATTGCTCCTTCTAACTGTATTAAGAAAGGTGCACCAACTATGTGCTAATCACTTTAGAAATATGATCTAATTTGATCTTCATAGCATAGGTAGGTGCTATTTTTATTCTCATTTTACAGTTAAGGAAACTGAGGTAGACAGAGGTGAAGTGATTTGTCCAGGGTCACACCGCTAGTAAGTGTCTGAGGCTGCCTTATTTAACTCAGGTCTTTCTGACCCCAGGCTCAGTGCTCTGGCACCACAATCTGTGTTACCCATCTGCCTCTATTATGAATATGCTAGACATATTATTATTATTGATATACTATAATATAACATAATAATAGAGGGATTATGATAGCTCTTCTATTGCCATTCCAGGCTGCTCTGTGCATGATTTGCTAATTGACACTGATCAATAGCTGCCAATAGTAATGGCCTGGTCCCCAGCGTAGCAGTTCCGGTGGGCAGTTCTGTAGGCAGGAAGGACTTTTATTACAAACAAGATGCTGTCTCATTGTATTAGGTTCCATCTTCAGTCGTCTTTGCTCCCCCTCAACAGCAAAACTTGTGAATCCCAATTCAGAGTATCCTAAATTCTAATTTTGAGATTGGAGCTCTTTCCTTTCCATTTCTCTATTTTCATTTCTTAAGCTTCATCTGTGTTCTTTTGTGTGGATTAGTCTCAGCTGTTCCATTGGATTGGCCTCAAATTAGTTATGTATTTATCCATTATGAAGTGATAGTATTTTCCTCTAAAATGAGAGTTAATAAACATCAAATATCCCTGTTCTAGCCTCTGCTTGAAGAGCACCATTGAGGGGAAGCCCATTCTCTACTGATGGAGCTCAGTCCATTTGGGGAGAGCTTATATTGCTAGAACATCAGTTCTTAGATCTTGCTTAAATTGGCCCCTTAGACTTTTCCTCGCCGCTGTTCCTATGTGCACCCCCTGGGGTGGACACAGCACGTCCCATCCCCCATCCCTCTTCCATACCGTAGCCCTTCAGACAGCTCTTTGTCCTCAATGAGTCTTCAGGCTAAGTAACCCTGCTGCTTCATCTGATCCTGCCGTTAGGGAAACTGAGACTCTTCAACATCCTGGTTATCTTCCTCTGGCTGCTCTCTCTCTTTTAAACATTTTATTTTTATTTATGCCTTTTATCACATCACATTCATTTCTACTTATCTCTCCAGAGAGCCATCCCTTGGGGCAAAGATAAAAAAAGAGGGAAAAGGAAGCAGTTCAGGAAAACAAGCCAACACATCAGCCATGCCTTATGGTATTTGCGGTATTCTTTACCCATAGGTCTCCACCTCTGTGAATAAGAAGAAGGAACTGCATTTTCTCCTCTAATCTCCAGGGTCAAACTCCATGGTTGTTATAATTAATACCTGAAAGGCTATCATATGGAAGAGGAATCAGACGTACTCTGTCTGGCTCTAGAAGGTACACCTAGGAACAGTGGGGAGGAATCGCAAAAGGGTCAATTTATCTCCATTTTGGACTCTTTATTGTAGCCTAAGAAGCAGTTGGCTTTTGGGGCTGCCATGTCATATTCACTTATTTTGAGGCTGCTGTCCACTATTATCCATAGATCTTTTTTTAGGCAAACTTTTCCCTAGCTGTATCTCATATATCTAGTACCTGCATAATTAAATTTTGAAACCCAAATGTAGAATTTGATATTTCTCCCTATTAAATGTTGTCGGGTTCAGTTTACCTAATGGTCTAGAGTTTCTGGCAGAGAGCAGGTCTTAAGGCATGGTCTAGGTTGATGACTCCTTTGGGCACCACTGGGATTTCACCTCTACCCCAGGTGGTTGCCTGGCTAGCTTGCCTTTGGGAAATTCCCCATGAGAAGAGAGCTTTTCTCTCAGAAATCTCAAAGGGCAAGGGAGATGGGACAGGAGCCTGGGAGAGAGCCCAATCGCCAGTCAACACCCCTGTGATGTTCTCTGTTTTCTGAAAAGTTTGTGGGATGATGCCAATGTTATCCTCAGAGCAGTCCCCTTCTCCCCTCTAGTCCATTCAGACATCATTCTAAAGCCCAGCGTACTCGACCACCCTGCTATTTCATTATCTTTTCTCTTTGCCTAAGAAAAAGATGTGCAATATTGAAGGAATATCCGTCTTTTGAGAAGCTGCTTTTCCCACCCCTCTTCCTGGCGGGTAGCCACCCGCGTGAGTCACTTTCTTCTGTCTTTAATTATGCTGTACTCTTTTGTCTCCAGGACGCCTTACTCACATGCTGAATGTTGGCTCCCCACTTCCCACTTGCGTCCAGGAACGATGTGAGTGGAGGAGAGCCTCAGCAGAGGTCTTTCACGACCTGCCAGGAACTCCCTGCCTGATTACACTTTACCCATTTCCTGGCCCAGTTAGTAAAGGGCCTTCTGGGCCCCATCCTGGATGAGCTGGAGGTATCAAATAGTCTTTGTCCTTTCTAGCAGAGGCCTCGGCATAGCAGAAAAAGCAGACCTTCAGAAATGGTCTAACCAGTGCCAGGAGGGACCTGAAATTGCAGTAGAAGAAACTTTGGGAGAACCTCCCAGCAGTGAGGTTCAGTTCCATTCAGCTGATCGTTATCATGTTCCTCCTGTGTACAAATCTTAGTACAATGCTCGGCACATAGTAAATGCTTAAAAAATACTCCACCTATATCCCTATCAACAAAACCTTGCATCATGTGCTGGAACTGAGATATCTAGTTTAGAGCAGGGGTTCTTAACTTGGGATCCATGAACTTTAGCACAGTGGGAGCCACAGAAGGTGTTTGAGTAGAGAGTTGATGTATCTGTGCAGAAATTAATATGTGGTAGTGGTGTGAAGGATGGATTGGAGGGGAAAGAGAATAGAGGCAGGAGAACTTTTTAGGCAATTGGAGTAGTTCAGAGAAGTGGCACCAAGGCCTATGTGGGGGTGGTGGCATTGGACATAGAGAGGAACAGATAGATGCTAGGGATATTGCAGAGGAAGAATCAACTTGAGTTGGCAGCAGGAGAGGTGATGAAGAAGGCTGCTCCAGTGATGACTCTGAGGCCATGGGAGCCCAGAGTGCGTTTCTGCCTCTTCTTGGATTCTTCATTAATAACAACAGCAGCAGTACTTTAAACACTCTTCGAAAGTCTGAGATTTCATCAGTACCTCCATTGATACAGCTCTCACCTCCATTGCACCTTAGTGGACAGTCTTCATGGCTCCTTGTAGCTGAAAACCTTTACCCCAGGATGATGGTAGCCATTGCTCATGTTTCTGTTGCCCCTTGAGTCTTAGAGAACAATTTCTTCATAACCCCTCTCTTCTGGGAAGCATTCTTTGGTGTGTTCTGGACAGGTACAAACACCCGAGCTGACTTCATAGGAGTCATTCTAAAATCATGCTACCATTAATTATCACTTACACTTAAAACTGGGTAACTAGATGACACTGCAGTGGATAGATCAATCATCATGGTGTCAGGAAGAAACTTCACTCTGCCTCAGTTTCCTTATTTGTCAGATAAGCTGGAGAAGGAAATAGCAAACCACTCCAGCATCTTGGCCAAGAAAACCCCAAATGGGGTCATGAAGAGGAGGACCTGACTGAAAAGTGACAGGTCTTCCTTGACAAATTTCAGGTGCTTCTCAGGGTCTTTCTTTTATGATTGGTTGTTAAGTGATGACCCTTTGGGATGGGGCTCTTTGGGATGGGACCTATATTTCTCCAGGGTACCCTTACCACTCACCCCACCTCATTGCTCATGAACCCCTATGTTGTCTCCAAGCTCAAAATAAAGAAGCCATTTTGTTGACTTGAGTGACTTTCTCTGTCCCTAGTAATGGATTTTTCTGAGTTTCTTCTTTAATTGAATTGCATTTGGTAAGAGACCTGGTATATTAGATAGACTGAAGTGTTAAGGAGTAGAATTCCCCAGGCTACTATGGGACGGGTTATGGGGACCATGATCTAGAAGAAGTGGTTAGACAATCAATTGACAGCTGTTTATTCAGTCCACCCTTTGTGCCAGGTACTCTGCTAGGTGCTCAATATTTGTTTCTCATTGTGGCATAGGATTTCATTGGTGCAGTGTAATCCCAGTGTGAAAACTCCCTTTCAACAATGCAGATTGGCACCCACTCCCCCTCTGACTGTCTTAGTTGCCTGGGGGCACTAAGAAATACCTGGGACAGAAGTGGGATTTCTAAGTTGCCCAAATACCATATGTTATTTCAGATGTCTTTTGCTAGGGATGCAGGAGAGAAATGGAAACAGTTCATTCCTTTAAGGGGCTGGAAGTCTGGATGAGAGAGAATGAGGAAGTGATAAATTGACTGAAAGGACTTTTTAAGGAATGGTGATAGAAGGGAGGGATTGTTAGATATGGAGGTGGAAGGAACCGTGGAGGATCATCAAGGCCAATGAAGTAAAATTCAGATAGCAAGGGATCCCTGCCAGTGGCATGCTGATTTAGAAAACTCCACATTAACATTGTCCGTATTGTGTTGTGGGGCACGTAAATGACTCAGTGGATAGAACGCTGGGCCCCAAAATGGGAAGATCTGAATTCAAATATGACCTTAGGCACTTATTAGCTTGCATTACCCTGGGAAAGTCACATAACACCTATTTGCCACAGTTCTTTATCTGTAAAATGGGGACACAACTCAAAAAAGAAATGACAAACCAATCTACTATATCTTTGCCAAGAAATTGTCCATGTGGTCATGAAGAGTTGGGCAAGACTGAATAAAAACAATAATTTGTGTTGTATCTGTAATTTATTTTGCTAAACACTTCCCAGTAACATTTTATTTATGACTTAGGCAGGGATGGGCTGAAAGTATGACAGCTCTGACCTAATCCAATCCCCTCACTTGACAGCTGAGGAATCTGAGGCCCAGAGATGTGAAATGACTGCCCAGGGTCACCTGGGTAGTAGACAACCAAGGCAGGACTCAAACCCAGAACCTCGAACTTCAAACCCAGTATTCTTCAGAGTCCATGGTTCTATTTCTCTTGTCCCTTCTGTGCCATGAAGATGAAGGGTGATAGTCTTTGCTTGTTATAAAAATATCCTTTCCACATCATGAGGGTTAGGTTCCATTATCTGGAAAATCTGCATCAAATTTTTTGGCCCTCCTTTCATACCAGAGAAGAAGTCTGAATTATCATGGTATTAAAAGAAAAATATGTTCATATTAAACAACACTACTTTTCAGGTCAGGTAGTACTAAGGGCTTGGAGGATAATGCTGAAAAAGAGGAAGATGATGCCCCAAAAGAGTTCTTGTTCTTTTTTCTCTCTTTTCTGAGTTCCTAGTGCTAGAATGTCCTTAGGTGCATGTCCAGACGGGGAGCAAGAAAGAGTCCAGATTCAGAGGATTATTCTGAAGGACTCAACTCTTCCAGGAAAGCTTCCCTTGTCTCCCCACCATCAGCAATGATTGCTCCCTCCTCTGAATTTTCCTAGGCCTGTCTCTTCTTTTATACACATACACTTCTCACATTCCATTTGCTTCCTACTTATTTGGCTATCTCTTGCTTTCTGTATTCTACTGTAAACTACATGAGGACAGAGACTGTGTCTTGTTCATCTGGGGCTAGTTGTCATGCCTTATGATGCTGACACACCTCAGTGCTGGAGATGAGTATAATGTGTAGCCCCAATTTTCTGTTGGCCTTCAATTTCTCCTGGATTTCTTCTGATTCCATACTCATCCAACCTTTGTCTCAAGATCTCTGGTGATGCAGCTAGATAGCACAATTAGATGCACAATAAAGGGCCCCGAATCAGGTAGATCTGAGTTTAAATCCAGCCTCAGACATTTACTAGCTGTGTGACCTTGGGCAACTTGCCTCAGTTTCCTCAATTGTAAAATGGGGATAACAAAAGCACCTACCTCCCAGGGGTGCTGTGAGGATACAAGAAGATAATATTTGTAAGTGCTTAGCTTAGTGCTTGATACATAATAGGTATTTAATAAATGCTTGTTTCCTTCCTCCATCTCAGTGATGCAGAGTCCAACACCTCTTAAGAAATCACTTAAGAGGTGACCTCAGAAACTCTACTAGACAGATAATTGTTTTACCTCCTGGTCATCTCCTTTTCCCAAATGTAGCTCCTTTAGGGCAGAAAGTGTTTCATTTTTGTGTTTTGTATCCTAATTGCCCAACAAAATGCCTGGCATGTAGTAGGTGCTTAACAAATGCTTGTTGACTGATTAATATTGTTTCCACTCTGGTTCTTAATCTGGGGTTTAAAAAATATTTTCATAACTGTATTTCAAAGTAATTGACTTCCTTTGAAATATATTTTATTTTATGCATTTAAAAACTTAATTCTGAGAAGGACTTCATGGGCTTCACCAGACTGTTGCCTGAAGGGTCCAGGACACAAGAAAAAGTTAAGAACTTCTGCAGTAGAACAGAAACTGTTTGAGGGCAGGGCCTATTTCCTTTCATTTTTGTATTGCCTTTTGCTTTGTATACTGTTGGTGTTCATTAGATGCTTTTTGATTGATTAATGTTGTTTCCCTTTGGGTAGCATATAAGCTCCCTGAGGACAGGGACTCTATACCTCATGTGAGAGAGGGGTTCTTTACAAGCTAGATTTCTAAAAAAGAGGGCATCTGGTACTCTTAAATTCCGCCCCCCCCCCAATTCTTTCCCTTCCAACTCTTACAGGTCTGTGATGGTGAGGAAACTGGGTCTAGTGGGTTGGAGAAGGGACTACTCAAGTATTTCCCTTATTCCCTCTGTGCTGTGAAGATGGAGGTTGATAGAGTTTGCTAGTCTCGGTTGTTATAAAGTTATCTCTTCCATGTCATGAAGGTTAGGGACACAGTACCCCCATTATCTGGAAAATCTGCATCAAGTTTTTTGACCCTCCCTTCATACCAGAGAAGTCTGAATTATCATGGTATGAAAAGACAAAATATGTTGATATAATACAACACTAGGCATATGTTTTATGCATTTCTGACCTTCGTGTGTTGTCTGTGGCTTCCACAAAACTCCTGTTTAATTTCTTATACCGACCCATGATATGTTGAAACTGCTGTGGGGAAAGTCTCAATATGGAAGGAAAGAAACACTTACGCACGACATCCCTACAGAGCTCTGTCTTTTCAGTGCTCTAAGCTCTCACTTGCTAGATGGATGGACTATGTTCTAGGCTGAGGAGCAGGCCTGGGAGATGTTGTAATGGCAGAATCCAATCTCAGGGGAAATATTGAAACAAATGTGGTTCTGTTTTCGTGGTACATCACCCAGGGTGGAAATGATTTACTACGGGAGCCCAGACCATGTGCCTGTTCAATCCCATAGAGCCTGGAAAATGATTTGCCTAATTATGGGGTCAGCAATCCCTAAGCTGCATTCCCACGTGTTCCTCAGACCCCATCTCCTCGCTTGCCCTGTGCCTCTGCTCTCCCCTTTTGGGCCTCTCCATTTCTGCTGCTGGATATGACCCAGTGTATTTATGGTTTTGAAGCCTCAGAGCAGACTACTAAGAAAATCACGAGGAGCCAATAAATTACCCTGCTCTTGTTTCACTCCTCAAAGCATTTGGTTTGCAGAGTCTGATTTAGGAAGTTACTTAGAAATCGGCACAGAGGGGAAGAACACTGGCCTCTAAGTTGGAAGAGTCGAGTTCCAGCCCTGGGCCTGCCACTCTAACACTGTGTTGACCTTGGACAAGTCCTTATTATCTCAAGATAGTTGAGTTTTTACCCCTCACCATCTTTCCAATGAGGGAATCAAAGACTTTGCATGCCCTGACCAACTTAGCTATTCCGTGGAGTTAGGCAGAAGTGTTAACCACATTTCCCAACACTCCTGAGTTCGGCCAAGTCAGATTAAAATGGAATTGGGAAATATTTTATAAAATGAATAAAAATCCAGTAAAACATAGATAGCTTTACATTGTAAAAGGAAGGCTATCTGTGGCTCCCAGGGATTCTTTTGTACAGATTGGTGGCTCCCATTTTTATTTGAGTTTGTCACCTCTGTAGTAAGGTCATTTTCATCTCTAATAAGGTCCCTTCTGACTCTTGGACTCATTCTATTGGACTTTAAAACTCCAGTTAGGACTTGGTGACTGCTTGGGACTCAGTGACTCTAAGTGCAAGGTTGTAGAAAGTTCTTCAGACTATAATTTGATCATTAAACTAAAGAATGCTTCCTATTTTGTAGGTACAAAATGCTAGTGATTTGCTGATCAAACCGCTGGAAAATTTCCGTAAGGAGCAAATCGGCCTCACCAAGGTATGTTTTGCACTTCCTCCTCCCCATCGTGGGTGAGACTCTCTTATAGCAACTGAGTGGCTTGTTAGACTGCATGTTGAAGGGTGAGGGGCGTATATGATACTTAAGAGATCAGTAGACCTGGGTTCTAGGCCCAGCCCTGTCAGTAGCTTTGTCACGTGCCTATAGGCAAGTCACTTTTTCCTCCCTGTGCTTCAGGTTTTTTTCTCTTGAAAATGAAGTAATTGAACAAGAGACTCTCTAAGGTTCTCCTTATGCCTAAGTCTTTGGATTCTATAATCCTCCATTTTATTTGGAATATGCTTCTTCTGACAAGTCCTTTTGGTCATGAAGCTGAAAGCAGTATTTAATAGACTGCCCAGAATGCTTTTTGCACACCAATCCTGTGAGGAAATGGGGCTTGGGGTGGTGGTGGTGAAGTGCCACATAGCAGGGCCTGGAACCCAGGTCTTGGGACTTCAAATCGAGACCTCTTTTCTACCATAGCTAGTGAAAAGGAGCCATGTGGTTGGAGTGATGGTCCCTCCCTCCTTGCCTGGCACAAATCACATAACAATGTCTTGGGAAGGGCTGAGAATAAGGCCTGTACTTAGCCAGAGGGAAATATTCCCCTCAGGTCAGCTAAGGTCTTGTTATGATCACTATTGAATGAGTGGACACAATAGATAAGGGGTCAAAGGAGAACAGTTTCCAAAAGAAGAAATATAAATTATAGCTGCACGAAAAAAGTCTGCAAATAAAGAATAATGAAAGATATGTAAATTAAAATGACTGAAGTTTTGCCTTACACCTATCAAATTAGAAAAATGCAAATAGTATTGGAGATGTTATGGGAGGGAAGACAGGCACACTAATAGGCTGCTGATGCGCTGTGAATTGATCCATTTGTCCTGGAGAAAAGAACTGGGAAATATACAGAAGGAAATAGAAAGAAGTTCAGAAGAAGACAGACAAGTCTATTTTGTTACTAGTGTGTTAAATTTAGTGTACACTTTAAAACAAAAATGAATATAAGAGTTCACAATTTTCATATACACAAAAGAGGATAATTGGAATTATTTAAGAAAAATCATTAAACCCTTGATAGCTTTTGCCCTAGTGATCTCACAACTAGGCATATACCTCCAAGGAGGTCAAAGATAAAAGGAAAGTTCCCACATATACCAAAATATTGATAGCAGCACTTTCTGTGGTGACAAAGAAGTAGAAACAAAGTGAGTAACCATCAATTGGGGGAATGATTGAATAAATCATATTATGTGAATATAATAGAATATTATTGTGCTCTAAGAAATGAAGACTATGAGGAATTCAGAGAAACATGGAAAGATTTGTCTGAACGGATGCGGAGCAAAGAATGCAAAACTAGGGAAACAGCATACATAATTGGATATCAGATCTTAGCTTAAATGCAGTGACCAGGACTATTTTCAGAAAACCAATGATTAAACACCTCCTCTCAGTAGGAAAGTGGTGGACTGTAGGTGAGAAATGCTATATATGCTGTCAGACATACTATGCCAGTTTATTTTGCTTACCTGTTTTTCTTGGTTAAGAGAGTAGTTCTCAGAGATTGTTGGGAATTGGGAATTAACAGTGATATAAAAAGCAAAGAATATCAATAAACATGACAAAATCATTGGTAGGGAAGATTGTGTTTGTCCTTCGTTCTTAAAGAGGACCATGACATCAAGATGATGGCATGACTTGCAGTTGACTTTGATTTGAGCGAGGGAGGGCTGTGCAAGGTCACCAACCTCACCTTCTCCAGAGCCAACTGGGCCCAGTGGCCTGATATTCATCAGGACAATTGGAGATGGCCCAGGATGCAATGTGAGACCTTGGCCTTTTGAGGTTGAGGTAGGGAAGATGATTGAGAAGTGAAAGAACCTTTTCAAAAGTGTAGGTAGAACATAGGTGAACAAGGTTGAATGTATGTGAAAGGTGTGATACAACTCAGGGTAACCCAAGGTGCAAGATTTGAAGACTTGGCTTACTGGAGACATACATGCTGTAGTGACAGGAGCACCAAACTTGAAATCAGACCATCCGTACTCAAGTCCTGGCTCTCCCATTAATTTTAGGGGCAACCTAAGGTTGCCGCCTTCTCAACCTGCATTTCCGCCTCTACAGGATGATAGAGTGGATTTCTAAGGTATGTTCTATTTCTAATGTTTTATGTTTGAAGGTCCCCTCTAACTCTAATATCCCTTGGTTATTGGGACTCTTGGACATTCTCAATTGCAGTCTGGGCTCCCCATGTATTCATAACCAGTAAGGAGAAGAATTCTAAGGGCAACTGAAAGAATCAAATAGAGAGACTGGGAACCAAGGACTTCAGATGTTATTGACATATTTGATGAACATTGTATGGCCATTTCTGTGACCAAGAACTGGGTTGCTGTAGGAGTGAAGTGGAAGTAGAAAGCGCCAGGATTGGCAAATTCCCAAATGAGGGTACATATTTGTGAGCCAGTGATTTAACAGATCTTCAAATTCTGGTTTATTAGAATATAAATGGAAACCTCCCAGACATGGTAGTATAAGAGAAGAGATTTATTCTCCTTCTCTTAGTCTTCCTCTTTCCCTCTCTCTCTTTCTCTTTTTCTCTCTCTTACATACATGCACACACATACACACTCATTCCCACCCCCACTACCACCATCACCACCATCATTTATTTGTTGGGACTAAAAGTAATCTGCTCTTTCTGAGCTTGTTTCAGTGCTCAGTAATATCACCTTCATCTATGAGTGTTGGAATTTATGTAAATAGCTAGGTAACCCTTTGTTACTGTGTCCTGTCCTTGGTTCCTGTATTGAATAACAACAGGTAAGGGACTAGAGAAGAAGGGAAGAAAGGAAGGGAATAGAGAAGATACTCATTGACCCAAGAAAGAAGTTTTTGTATTGGGGTATATTGAAGGTTTCAAGTTGGAGAGGTCATTTGGGTCCAGATTATGAGAGGTTTTAAATGCTAGGCCAGAGAGTCTGGGTTTTATTATTTGGACAGCGGGGAGCCATTCAGTGTTCATAAGGAGGACATACTAAGAGCTATGTTTTAGAACATTGAGTCCAATGGTGGTAGATAGGATAGATTGGAGTGGGGAGAGAATGACCATAGGGAGATGATCGTCATCATCCAGAATAGAAATTTCCAGGCTAGGGTTTCAGCAGTGCAAATAGAAAGGAAAGAAGTCAAATCTTAGGATTTGATGACTGACTTGATGTGGGGTAAGAAGGGAGAGATGAATTCTCAGCAGAAATCCTGCTGAGTAGGCATGCCGTCCATCCTGATCACATGGTCAGGGATAGTACAGATGGTCACCTACTGTGATGTGGAGTTTGGTGTTTAGGGTCAGGAGTCTCATTGTCATTTGTCTAAAGGTAATCTGGCCTATGGAAACAAACTACTACTAACCAAATGCCCAGGAGATGGTCTTGTAAACCAAAATGGTACCCTAGTCACTTATAAATCAGTCAGGCTCTTGACTGGCAAAGATTGACTTGGCAAACACAGACTTAGGGACTGATGATTGCACCTGACTTCAGGATGTCTTCTAAGTTTGCCTAAAACCCAATAGGCCTTCTTTTCCCACTTGAGAGAATACATTGTTCAACCTGTGCTACTGGGGAGAGCCAGTATTTCATGATTACCAAGTGCTGACCCTCACAACACCAGTGTGAGGTAGGTAGTAGAAAGATCATTCCCAACATTTGATTCTCAGATAGGTTAAGTCACTTTCCTGAGGTCACATAGAGAATAAGTGTTAGAACTTGGACGTGAATCAAAGTCTTCTCTTTCCTAGTCATGGACCTTTTCAGCATCTTGAGTTGATAGAGTAGATTTAGAACCTCATGGAATAACACTAAAAGTTCTCTTCCTGTTTGCAAAGTTCCAAATTGATACTCAGAATTTCTCATTTTTGTGGTTTTTGAAATTATTTTTTAGAAAATCTTTTTGGTCACAAATTTACAATCCCTTTCATATCCTGGGTGAAATTTTAAAATTAATTTCTATTGATAATCCACAGTCTCATTTAGCTAGAATCATAGAATCATGAGATATTAACTCTGGGAGGGAGCTTAGAAGGCAGAATGTCAGAAATGGCAGTGGCTTTGGAACATACTGTCAGAGCTAGGAGGGAACTTGGAACACTAAAGGTCAGCTATAAGAGGGTTCTTAGAGTATAGAGTGTGTCAGCTGGGAGGGCCCTTAGAACAGGGACTATCAGAGCTGGGAGGGGCATTAGAACAGAGAAGATCAGAGCTGGGAGGGGCATTAGAACAGAGAAGATCAGAGCTGGCAGGGGCCTCAGAACATAAAATGTTAGAGCTGGGACGGGCCTTAGAACAGGGGATGTCAGAGCTGGGAGGGGCTTAGGACCTAGAATGTTAAACTGGGAGGGGCTTAGGACCTAGAATGTTAAACTGGGAGGGCCCCTAACAAATCATTCAGTTATAAATTCCTGATGTGAAAGAAGAAAACTGAGGACATCTAGCAAGTTCAGGGTCACCCAGTGCATCAGAGACAGAGCTTGGATGTGACCATAGATGTTCTGTGTCTGTCCAGTAAATACTCTTCATTTCATTGCTTCCAATTTTACATGTTGAATTGAATGTTGTTCTCTGATTACCAAGACTGATGAATCAGCAGCGCGTCCCTTCATAACCTCTCCAGCCTTCCTTTGGCCTCGTTTCTTGCCCAGCTTGGCTTTGAGTCTCCTGGCCACCTACTCTAGACTCATGTTTGGATAATTTCTGTCCCTCCCACCTCCCCAAGGCCCTGAGCACAGTTGGGCTGAGTCCTCCCACTGTGAATCAAGCTGGATTTGCAGGACCCACCTCTTCCTCCAGATGCAGAACTCTGAGAGGTCCACTAGACCACAGCAGGACAAACAGGACCCGGGCCAATTCTGTCCATAATGGGGTCCTTTCATCCCCTAGCACAGAAACCCATTAGCCATAGTGAGATAAAGACACAGTCATCCCCTTGAGATGCATGACAGGGAGATCATTTGTATCCTTTGAATCATATTTTTCATGACTTGTCAGAGGTGCCCACAGTATACTGTTTGCAGGCCTCTGGCAAGGATGCCCTTGCCAATAGGAAGGGCAGCTGAGTCTCTCCTTTATGTGGCTAGTAACTGGCCTAAATCCAGCTGGTTGGACTAAGACATCTGAGCCTGTGTCTAAGCCCATTTCTGGGGAGCTTGATGCTTGGTATAGGACGTTCTCAGTTACCAGATGCTGGGTAGGGGAGATGGGGTCCTTGGTCTCATTGCTTCATCATCTCTAAGGATCGATCAATTCATTGGATATTGTGATTTTTTTTTTTAAGAAATATGTTTGACCTGGAAGTATGGAGGATTAGAAAAATGTAAGGGATGGAACGAATGAAGCCGCCCAAACCAGACTCCAGGGTAGATTAAGCCAAAGGCATTGTTGGTCTTGGAATGTGTTCAGGGGGCCAGTGAGTGGGGCTGTGTCTGAAAAAAAGGAGAGGAAAAAGAAGGGAATTGTTTATCTTCGTAGAATTAGAGAAGATTCGTTGGAGCTGGAACAGCCCTTTGAAAGTAGAATTTCAGAGCCTGAAGGGTCCTTAGACCAGGGAATGTTAGAGCTGGGAGGAGCCTTAGAACAAGGAGTTCAGATCTGGGAGGGGCCTTAGAATACATGATATGGGGTCTGGGAGGGACCTCCACACCCTTCCTAAACTGTGGTGTCCAGAAGAGAACCCAGTACTTCAGCTGTTGTTGGATCAGGGAAGAGCACAGTGGGGATACCAGGCCCTCTCTTAGTATAGGCCGAGATTATCTTAGGTTTTATTTTTTGGCTGACACAACACCACTGGCTATCACTGATAGCTTGCCGTCTACTAAACCCTCCACTCACATCTTTTTCCAACCCACAATTGTCTAGCCAGGTCTTGTGCTTGTGAAATTAATGTTCTCAGCCCAAGTATAAGAATTTGACATTTATTCCTATTAAAATTAATCTTACTAGATTCAGCCCAGTGTTCTAGCCTGTCAGATTCTACTTGGATCCTGGCCCTGTTGTCTAGTTCAGTGGTGTCAAACTCAAATAAAAATGGGGCCAATAAGCTATCAGTATATTGCCTTAGAAAACCACATATTAACATCATCTATGTTCTATTGCATTTTTATTTATGAAATGTTTGCCATTTATATTTTTCTCTGGTTTGAGCTTCACTTGGGAGTATCATGGACTGCATGTTTGATGCCTCTGATCCAGCAGGTTAGCTCAGCCTTTCAGTTTGGTATTATCTGCACATTGATAAGGATGCCATTTGTGCCTTTCCATAAGTAAGCCAGTAATGAAGATATTTAACATCCCAGGGCCAGGTACAGATACCTGGGGCATTCCTCTAGAGACCTTCTGACAAATGGACATGGAATCATGAATGATCATGAATGATGTATCTGGTTCCAGATCCAGATAAGTATACTTGCATCTAACCCAGGGGTGGGGAACCTGCAGCCTTGAGACCACATGTGGCTTTCTATTTCCTTGGGTATGGTCTTTTGATTGAGTTCAAGTTTTATAGAACAAATCCTTTTATTAAGGAGATTCATTCTATGAGATCTGGATTCAGTCAAACAGTCACACTCAAGAATCTAGATGGTATTTGTTCTGTGAGGTTTGGATTCAGTCGAAGGGCCGCACTTGAAGATCTTGAGGGCCACCTGTGGCCTCCAGCCTGCAAGTTCCCCACTCCTGCTCTAACCTATTTCTCTCCATCTTTTTTACCAGAATAATTTCAGGTACCTTTTCAAATACTTCATTAAAATCTAGAGAAACCAGATCTGTAGCTTTCCCCTCCTGACTTAGTAACCCATTAAAAAAAGGAAATGGCTTGAACTTGGCACAGCCTGTTTTTGATGAAGCTTGGCTCGCTCTTTGCAGTTGCTGCTTCCCTTTCCAGCTCTTTGCCAACTGCTTTTGAATGATCTGTTATTGAACTTCTCCTGAAATTGAAGGCAAGCTCAGTGGTGTTCTGAGTTGCAGCCTCTCTTTTGTTCCCTGTTTTGGAAAAGAAACATTTTCCTATCTGCAACCCTGTGGTCCCCCTCCCATTCTCTCCCCTCTTGTTCAGCATCACAGCTGCACATTCTTTTAGCACTCTGGGTCAGAGGTCATCTGGCCTGGATGCCATGAACCCATCCAGGGCAACTTCAGTGTCCTCCTCATTCTTTCTCCCAGTTTATCTTCCAATTTATCAGCTCCTTAGACACACATTTCATTCTGTCCTCTCCTGGCCAAAGATTGTTCTCCTTGGAGGGCTGAGCCACCATGCCCTCTGTCTGTGGTCAGATTGAAGTTGTGTCTCTGATCTTCCTCTTTTTCCAAACAGAACTTAAACACCCTCCTTTCTGTTGTTCTGGGCCTTCCTCATCAGATTTTGGTTCTCCTTTCCCAATTCATGACTTCTCCGTGCTGTTCTTTGAGTATCTGGCAATGCCTTCATCCTCCTCCCCTCCTTTGCTGACATCTCTTGCCCATATCTTTTTTTGAATCTAAAGTGCCCAGTGATTCTCCACATCAATCTCTCCAAGGGACTTTTATTTTTTATCCCATCATCAAAATGATTTCCCTTTGTGTTTTGCAAATTTCATTTCTGGAGTCTCCCATTCTTCCTGGGCTAGCTTCCATATAGAATTGTGAGCAGCAGCATCCTCCCTAGCCTTTCTCTGAACCCTTTGAAATCTGCTCATCTCAAGTCTAGGGTCCCGGTCAAACCATGTCTCCTCCATTGTCATCATGGCCTATGGAACAGAGCAGTTACTTCCTTGCAGCATCCCTATTATTTTCACCTCAGCAACTAGTTCTTCCTTATTAGTGAGACTCAGATCTGCAAATATTTCCCCATTCTTAGTTCTTCCACGTGCATTCTAAAGTATGAGATTATCACTAAATAGCTATTAGCTATTCTGATTTTGACAGAGAAAATATTCCATATTCTCCATCTGGAGAACTGAAGGCCTCTGTCACTATCATGCCCTCCCTTTCTCTCTGCCAGACTTGTGATCTGTTTCCTATGTACTCCTCATCTATTTCCTCCTTCTGCCCAGATGGTCTGTAGTTTACTCAATAGGGAGAAAAATTGCTTCTGTTTCTCCTTTCATTCACTTTTGACCAGCTTCTTCCCACTGTGCTTCCTCCTGTCTCCCCAATTTTCTCAAAGGAGTATGCCATTTTAATAATATATAATGTGTTCCCACCTTAACCTGTCTTATTTCTGCAAGAGCACAGTCTTTCATCCAGCCAAGATTTGGTGTTCTCTATGAAGAAAGATTTGTTTTAGGGCCTCTAGATCAGATTGTTTGTTTCCTAAGCTTTGGGTGGTTGGGCTTAGGCACTTGAGAACATGAGTTGTATTACTGGCTCCTTTCCTTTCTTAAATTTTGCCTCTTTTGAACTTTTGCTAGGTCTTTCAATGACAACTCTTCTTCCTTCATTTCAGGCAGCTAGGTGGCACTGCAGTAGATAGAGTGTCAGGCCTGGAGTCAGGAAGATCCATCTTTTTTTTTTTAGGACTCATCTTTCTTAGGTCCAATCTGGCGTCAGACACTTACTAGCTGTGTGCCCCTGGGCAAGTCACTTTACCCTGTTTGCCTTGGTTCCCTCATTTATAAAATGACCTGGAGAAGGAAAGTGGCAAACCAGTGTAGTATCTGTCAAGGAAACCACAAATGGGGTCACCAAGAGTTGGGCACAACTGAAACTAAACAACAGCAGCAACTTCCTTCATTTTCACTACTCTTATTTCATCAGTTTTATCCTTTCTCCATGATTTTAGTTAGAAGCTCTTTCTAGGAGATTTGTAAGACCATACATACTCTCCCTGGTGAAGAGCTGGTCATTCCTATGACATGAGGTGGAAATCTAAACCCTGCTACCCAGACATCTTCCTGACTAACTTTTCACTTCCCAAATCAATGATACTTTTTGAATCTCTTGTAATCTGCCTCCTGAAATCTTCCTCCATTTCCTCTTTCTGTCAAGTTGGCCTGTATTAATTACACTGAGATGAACACTGTGGTGATCTGTGTTAGACACTGATGATACAGGGCCAAAAGGGAAACCTTGTCTGTCCTTGGAGATATTACATCCCACTATGGGGAAAGCAGCAGGTGAACACAAAACATATACCAGTTAATTTCTGGGCAGAGTTCAGGGCACGAGCAATTGCAGGGATCAGGACAGCTTCTTGGTACTTGGTAGATCTTGAGCTGAGCTTTGAAGGAAGCCAGGGAGTCCATGAGATAGAGGTGAAGGAAGACAAGGTCCATTATAGGCATAGGGGATAGCCTGTGCAAGGGCTTGGAGGTGGGAGATAGAATAGCAGTAAGGGGAACAGGAAGTAGGTTAGTTTGGCTGGAACATAGAGTGTTTGAAGAAAAGTAATGTGCAGTAATTTTGGAAAGTTAGGTTAAAGCCAGATTGTGAGAGTCTTTCAAAGTAAAACAGAATATTTTCTCTTTTATCCTAGAGGCAAGAGTTTCTTGAGTAGGGTGAGGGGGGGAGTCTTATACTTTAGGAATATTTTGTTTTGACATTTGTGTGGAAGGTAGATTGAAGAGAGGAGAGACTGAATACAGAGAGACCAGTTAACTTATTATTGCAATAGTTTAGGTGAGGGGTCTGATGTAGAGGGAAATGTTGAGAAGGGGCCCCCTCCCACGTTCTAGAGGACATCCACAGATAGGACATGGGTGCTGGATAATGATTCAATCAAGGGGACTTAAAAGGAATGGTCAGACTAATGTAGGAGGGGGACCCAAGAAAACCCGGTGACAAAAATCACTGTTTTTTCCACCATTAATCTTCATCCAAATGCTGCCCATGGCACTGTTCTTCTAGTGACTGTTCACCCCAGTGTACCCTCTCTGCATGCAGTCCTTCCCACAGCACCCACTTTTCTATGTCTTGATCCTATGGAATAAGGCCCACTTAGCCAGAGCCATATTCTGGTCACCAAGGCTCAGTGTTATCTATGAGCTCAAGTCTGCTTGTTGCCTAAATTTTAGGTACAGTGGAGACTCAGAACCCAGTGTTTTTCACTATCCATTCCTTCCTTGGATATTGTCTCCTGTGACCTTCTGGAAGTCTCAACCTCTAACCTCCTTTACGGTGTCTAGCTTGGGAGATGGACTCAATGTGGTCAGTTTTCTCCTTCTCTAATTCTTTTCATTTGAAAAGTGCTTATGATTCCATTTGGAAGACACTGAAGAAATCCATTCTTGCCAGCTTTTATTTGATGCATTCCTCCCTGGCCAGGAGCCTGTCACAGCTATATTTTAAGCCTAAAGCACCTCCTCAGACGCTGCCACCTGCTTAGCCAGCTGGGGAGCTCCCAAATCTGTTTTTCTCCACTGGATCCCTTGTCTTCAGTGAGTGGCAGTAAGGAAAACACAACCTGGGGCCCTCTGGGCATCGCTTTCCTGCTCAAGATTGTGCCATCTTTGGGAAGCCTTCAGGCAGTGCCACCTGTGTCCATGTGACTCACCAGAACTGGGTCATCATTAGCCATTTTAGCAAGCCTTGGGAGACTAATTGTTATGACCATTTTTTTTTTTTATATCAAAAGCTCCTTCTGATGTAGGTCATGGGAGATTTAGAGGAGCCCTCAGAACTCAGCTAGTCCATCTGCCAGAGGAGGAAAGTGGGGCTCTGGGAGGGGAAATGACTTGGCCAAGGTCACATAGGATCCTAGATCTCCAGCTGGAAGGACCTTCGAGGTCATCCACTCTTTTACAGATGAGGAAACTGAGGCATACTCTTATACCTTTAAATTTTTAACCACAAAAGGCTGTATTTTATCAAAGGCTTTCTATTTAATTATATGATCATGTGACCCTTTGCTTTTTTTTTTAAATCTTGATAAGATTTCTCAGATGCATGGCTTAATACCAGGAAAACAGGTTTTACATTCCAGTCATTAATCTTCCTTGGTCACGTTGGATTTTCTTTTCTTTTTGTTATTTTTAAAAATACTCTGCTTGCTGTGTTCTGTTTGCCAGTATTCTGGTTAGTGTTCTGCATTTATGTGAATAAATGTTGTAGAGGGTCAGATCTTTGTTGGATGGTATGACCTCTCCTAGCCCTCATGGTCCTGAGATCCTGAGATTTCATTTCTTCAGGGACATATTCTTGCCTGTTGCACAAAAGTATGGGGCTAGTCATTCATTCATTCACTTTCTTGGCCTCAATTATTTCATTTGTAGAATGAGACAAATAATACCTTATGGACCTGGAGGCAGAAGACAGGCCCACACTACTTTAAAAAAAAAAAGCAGAGGAATAAATTAACTATCTGACTTGGAGGGTTCTTCTTAAATTCCTGTGGACAACTGATTTATTAGGAAAAGGATCCCGCTATAGGAGACTGATTTTAAGCTGAGTTATTATTATGACTTCATAAAATCCTAAGATTTGCCATGAAGGTGTTTGATTAGCCAGTATGAGGAAGGAGGAGGGGAGCAGAAGGGTGATGGCATTTGTGTCGGTCAGAGGTCACTGGGCCTGCTCCTTGCTTCATCTTGCCTCCCCACCCCCTGGTTCTCTGCTCTGTCCTGCTTAGCAGTAGCCAGTGGATTCACTAGGACTCTCAGCATGGTTTTGTGACAAATAAGTCAGTTTATTGCTAGTGTGGCAGCTGTAGCTTTTCGTTTCTACAAAGCAGCTGATAGCTTAATTAAAGTTTGAACTTGACAAGAGCACCGTAGCTCAGAAATCTCCATACTCTTCTTTGTAGCTTGCATTTCCATGTTCATTCTGTCATAGTGACTTGGAAAGGCAGCTGTAGTATGGTGGAAAGGCTGGTCTCGGTCCATCAAGCAACAATCCTTTATCAATCGATTATATGCCAGTCACTTTCCTAGTTGCAGGGGATACAAACACAGTGGCTGCCCTCAGGAAACTCTCATTCTAATGGTGGAAATGATTCAGACACAAGCAGGTCCCTATCCTTCTCTCAGTCCAGATGCTTTTTGACCTCTATAGTTTTTGACACTGTCCATTTTCCTTTTCTTTCAAAAAACCAGAGAGAAGGCATTAACACTAAGGGGAACCTGGGAAGGCAGAAGTTGGATTTCAACTGAGGCCTGAAGGAAGCCAGAGGGTAAAGGTGAAGAGGGAGAACAATCTAAGCTTGGAGACAGTCAATAAAAACTTGGGAGATGGGGCATCATGAGCATGGATCAGCAAATAGGCCAAATAGGCCAGGGCCACTGAAGTAGGGGTCATGGAAGGGAATGACCCTCAGGAAGACTAGAAAGGTAGGAGAGGCCATGTTGTGGGAGGCCTAACAGAAGACTTGAATATTTGATCCTTGAGGTCATAGGGAGCCTCTGGGATTTATTGAGGAGGGATCTGACAAGTTCCTTCTTCTACCATGAAGGGGCTGATGTCAGAGAGATATAAAATGAGAAAAAAGGTAACTAGGTGGATATTCTCCATTTTTTCAGTGAATTATGATGCAAGGTTGTCTGCTGAGAGAATGGGCAGAGGGGTAGCCATAGGAGGCTTAGAGAGAGTTGAGGTTAGGAGCAGCCACTGTGGTGAGTGAATTATAGACTCAATTAGGGAAGAGTAGGGAGATTACTGCAGTGACTGCGCAGTTGAGATTAGAATGTGTCCATTTTTAGTAGACCTAGTCAGGATGGGTTTATGACTTCCTCTTGCTCTCTTCAGCAGCATGTGAATAGTAGGGAAGAAGGCAGATGATGGGAGTGAGGTAGGATTTGAATTTGGCAGAGCCTGAGTGGTAATTGAACAAGGGGTCAAAGGACTCGACTAGAGGAGAGAGTAGAGTAGATGTGGTTCACTGAGGGGTTGAGATCAGGAAGGGAGGAGGATATGCCTAGAGCAGGAGAAAGAACTAAGGGGTGGAGGTCCTGATGAAGACAAAGAATAAAGTTGGAGTTTTTGAGGTATAGGGGACATTGGAATGATCAAGATTATGGTCAGATAAAGGAATTTGTGAGTTCATGAGCCGGGTGGGTAGAATACTTGTGGTTGATGGCAAGATGGGAGGGCAGAGGGTTATCTCTGTGGTTGAGGTGAGTTGCAAGAATGGGCTATGGGAACTGAGTCAAATGAGAAATGGAGAATGAAGTATTTGAAGTAGTATCAATAGAAGAATGATAGTTTTCATTTATTTAATACTTTATAATTTGAAAAATGCTTTACATTTGTTAACTTATTTGATCCTCAGAACCCTGCGAGGTAGGTGCTCTTGTTATCCCCACTTTACAGATGAGGAAACTGAAGCTGAATGAGATTAAGTGACTTGGCCAGGATTGCACAGCTTGTAAGTGTCTGGGATCATATCTGAACTCAGATCTTCCTGACTCCAAGTGGCGTGTTCTCTCCACTGTCCATGAACTGCCTAATATAATATGTAATATGATACGATATAATATAATATAACCTAATGTAACCTAATGTAATGTAACATAATATAATATAATGTAACATAATATGATATAATATATAATATAATTATAATGTGATATGATATGATATGATACAATATAATATGATATAACAGCATAATATATAATATAAATATATAATTAATATATAATAGAATTAATGCATAATATAATATATAATG
>CM053775.1:38236293-38248603 GCA_028658325.1 Potorous gilbertii | reverse complement strand
CCGTCAGAGGAGGAGAAGTTGTTGAGGGATGGTGGGAGGAGGGCTTGAAAGTGGCATTCCAACTCCCCAGCTGCAGCGGTGAGTCAGGGATATGAGTCGATCCAGTACTGGCCAGGGAAGTGCTGCTGGCGGGCAGATCTGGGTCAGGACATTAGTGAAATGGGACGGGGTAGATGAGCATAAGGGAGAGGGGACAGCTGGGCTTGGGGAAAGGGATTTGTTCTTTGTCAGCCAGGGGTTCTGCATCCCTGGGGTTGGAAGAGTATTGGGTGGGGGGCAGTGTTTGCTGGCCGGTGAGAAACAAATCCAGGCAGAGTAGAAGCAGCCAGGAAGAGGTCTGTGGAGGGAAGCAAGTGATTAGAGCTGTTTACAGTCTTCCCTTGAGGCCTGATCTCATGGAAGGGTGAGCCACGTATGGCCCAGGGAGTGTGAGAGCTGAGACTGGGTGGGGGCAGTGCCAGGTGGGGCCAGCCCTGGAGCTGGATTGGAGTGGGGGTCGTATGCTCCTACAGGAAGGTCTGTGACCGATAGTACTGGGGATATCAACAGACTGGGACTCTGCCTCTACATGTGAACATGTTACAGCTGTATGCTTCTTCATGGGGCAGTAGAAAAAAGCTCTGAGATTCAAGTCACAGATTTGGATTCCAGTCCTATCTCTGACCCTTAAATAGCTGTATGACCCTGGGTGAGTCACTCCCATTCTCTACATGTCAGTTTCCTCACTTTTAAGAGGTCCCTTCTCTCTCTAAGTCCTATTCTGTGACCTGCTTAGCAAATATTAAAGAATGAATCCATCTGGGAGTTAACTTCCTATTGCCTCAGGAACATTTTCCTTATTAATAGACTGTCTAAAGAAATTCTAGACAAATCCTTCAATGTCAGACTGTTAATTTACTTAAGAATCATAGGATTTAGAACTGAAAGGGACCTTGGAGATGATTTAGTCGCAGGATCATAGATTTATAACTGAAAGGGAAGTCAGAGGGCATCTAGTCTACATCCTGTTTCCCCCACCCAACCTGCACTGTGTCTCAACATTTTACAGATGTGGAAACTGAAACCCCGAGAGATGGAGTGACTTGCTCACAGTCACACATAGATTTAGGATTATGGACCCAGAGCTAAAAGAGACTCCACTCCTTTTATTTTACTGATGAAGAAACTAAGGACCCTGGGAGATTTTACAACTTGCCCAAGGTCACTCACTTATAGGATCTTACATTTAGAGCTAAGAGAGACCTCAGAAGTCAAGATCATCCAACCCTTTCATTTTACAAATGAGGAAACTGACTCCCTGCGAGGATAAAAATAACTTGTCCAGGGTTGTACAGGTAGTAAGTAATGAAATCAGAGTTTGAACCCAGATCCTCAGTCTCTCAATCCAGAGGTCTTTATTCACCAGCTGTTTTGTTGGTTTTCATTTCTCTGACCACCAGATGGCAATGTTAGCCACTTTCCTGGTCTTGTTGAAAAAGGCTCAGGCCTCTGGTCAAGGCTCACATCCTTCCTAGTAGTTCTGTACACTACCCTGCTGAGGGGAAGTGGGGGGACTGCGTAAAGCTCTCTGTGATGCTCAGAGAGTGGGCACCCTTTTCTCTCTTTGATTTTCTGCACTTGTCGTTTTAGTCCAATGAGCACGATTAGTGTGGATAATGCCAAACAGAATCGCTTTGAGCTCCCACCTACTAGAAATCCCATTGCTTCTCTGAATCTGCTAGTTCTCTGAGTTCTAATCATGTGACTTTAGCATAATGGAGCCAGCTGCTCATGTGAATAGACAGTCATGCTTAGATACTATTTACTCATTTCTATAGCTCCTTGAGGACAGGGCTTGTCTTTTATCTTCCTTTGTATCCCCAAGCACTTAGCAAAGTGTCTGGCACATAGTAGGTACTTAATAAATGCTTTATGACTAGTTGAGTGGGTAGATTAGTGAGTTTGGAATATGAAAGACTTAGATTTCCATCATGCCTCAGACATTTACCAGCAGTATGACCCTGGGCAAATCACTTAACCTCTCTCAGCCTCAGTTTCCTCACCTGTAAAATTGGTAAAATTTTATAATAAAAGTACCTGCCTCCAAGGGTTGTTTTGAAGCTCTAAGGTATAGGAATTGCTTTGTAAACCCTAAAGCTCTTGTGGTTGTTATGTAAATTTAAGCTATCTATCCATCTCTTTTCAGTGTTTGGTGTAGAAAGTTTCCCCTTCTTGGGCTGATTTTGTACCTCTCATCTTTTCTGCCTCCAGGAACGGAAGAAAAAATTTGAGAAGGACAGTGAGCGGTTTTATTCTTTGCTGGATCGCCACTTGCATCTGTCTTCCAAGAAGAAAGAATCCCAGCTCCAGGAGGTATGTGTGGAATGCAGGCCCTTCCCTCTGTCTCCACCTTGGAATTTGATTGTGTTCCAAGCTGCACCTGTCTGAGGTAGGGGGGGCATGCCTGGCTGGAAATAGCACAGCTAGAGATTCTGTGACCTGGGAGCTGGCCTCTGTTTTACTTGGTCATTTTCTGTTATTTGTCTTGCCTTCCTAGCCATCCCATGGCCTCCTTTGAGGATGTCCTATTTCTGGTTGGTTTCTAACATTTTTACATTTAGTTGTGAAATGTCAACTGGGAAGGGCCTAAGGATGGCTATCAGAGTTGAGGAGGACCTTGGATTGAAAGGAAAGAAGAGAGGGAGGAAGGGAGGGAGAAAGGAAAGAATCTTTTCTCAAGGCCTTATGGGCCACAATATAGTGCAGAGGGAGGGAAGGAAGGGAGGGAGAAAGGGAAGGAGGGAGGGAAGAAGGAAGGAAGGCAGAGAGAGGAAGAGGGAAGCAAACATTTATTAAGTACCCACAATGTGCCAGGAACTGTGCTAAGCACTTTAAAAATATTATCTTATTTGATCCTTACAACACCTTGAGAAGTAGGTAGGTATTCTTTTTTTTTAAGTTTAAAATTTTCTCCTTCCCCCTCTTTCCCCCTCCCTCCCTGAGACGGCATGCAATCTTATATGGGTTCTACACATACATTCTTATTAAACATCTTAATAGATTATTTAATAAAATAAATATTAATAAAATATTAAACACATTAGTCATGCTGCATAGAAAAATTAAAATGAATGGGAAAAGCCATGAGAAAAACAAAACAAAACATAACACAAGAGAAAATATTCTGCTTCCATTTCCATAGTACTTTCTCTAAATGTGGAAAGCATTTGGCCCCATTAATCCTTTGGGAACGTTTTAGATCCTTGCATTGCTGTGAAGGGCTAACTGTCAGAAGTAGTTCTCGTACACTGTGGTTGTTACTGTGTATAAAGTTCTCCTTGTTCTGCTCCTTTTACCCAGCATCAGATCATGTAAGTCCTTCCAGGCCTCTCTGAAGTCTTCTTGTTCATCATGTCTTATAGAGCAAAAGTATTCCATTACATTCATATACCATAATTTATTTAGCCATTCCCCAATTGATGGGCATCCCCTCGATTTCCAGTTTTTGGCCACCACAAAGAGAGCTGCTATAAATATTTTTGTGCATGTGGATGGTAGGTGCTATTCTTCTCCTCATTTTACAGTTGAGGAAATTGAGGCAGACTGCAAATAAGCCCAGGGTCACCCATCTATTAAGTGCCCAAAGCCATATTTGAACACCTGGTGGTGCTGCAGTGGTTAGAGTGCCTGACCTGGAGTCAGGAAGACTCATCTTCCTGAGTTCAAATCTGACCTCAGGCACTAGCTCTGTGACCCTGGGCAAGTCACTTTACCCTGTTTGCCTCAGTTTACTCATCTGGAAAATGAACTGGAGAAGGAAATGGCAAACGAAGCCAGTATCTTTGCCAAGGAAACCCCTAATGGCATCACAGAGAGTCAGACATGACTGAAACAACAACAACTTCCTGGCTCTAGGTCTAGTGCTCTCTCTACTGCACCACCACCTACCTTAGAAAATGCCAAGACTGAAAGGAAGAGCCTTTAGTTCAGTTCCCTCATTTTGCTGATGAAGACATTAAGGCCCAGAGAGATGAAATGATCCTCCTGGGTCATATAGTCAGCATGAAGCAGTGTGGGGACTTGAACCTAGTTATTCCATACTGAGACGTCTTGTCTTCCTATTCAGAGCTGCCTCCTTTGTTTCTCAGAAGTTGCTCTGAGGACTCATGTTTTGGGTCCCCCTGGCTATTTTTCCCAGGTTCCAATCAATTACAGCCCTTCTAGTCTAGCTCTTAGTTGTACCCTCAGGATATCAACTTGGGCAGACCAAGGCTGTCCTTTCCATGCCTTTCATTGCCATGAGAATCTGCTCCTCCAGCAGTGGAGGTCCAACACTGAACTGTGGGCTTAGGATGCTGCTGCATTGTAGGAATCTTTTCTCAAGGCCTTGTGGACCACAATGTAGTGTAGTCCTTTGTAGCACCACTGGAGGTGAGCTAGAGGAGCTGTGGCATGGCATGATAGCACCCCTGCCTGACAGTTCTTCAGGTAGTTCCCAAGGTCCCCTGACTCAGAGAGGGCCAGGGGACTGTGTACACCATTCCATGGGGACAGATCCCACTTGTGCCAGAAGAAACCTGAACTTTTTGTCCTTAGATGAGCCCTCTGTTCTTCGGGCACTGGAGAATCCTTGAAGTCAGACTTCAGGTCATAGGACCCCAGCAACCGGAACGACTCTGAGAGGCCGATCTACTCCAACTCCTTCATTTTACAGATGAGGAAACTGAGGTCCAAGGAAGGGCAATGATTTGCCCAAGATTACCCATAGGATCTAGATTGAAGGATCTAGAGCTGGAAAGGACCTCATTCATCCTGTCCCTTCCAGACATTTGGATGTACCCTTGAGCTGATGTTGGGGACTGCTGCAGGGCCCTCACCTTCACTGTGTCTTTCTCCAAGTTTCTGTAGAACAGCCATGGACTCTTAGGCCATGCAACTATTGAGCCCTGCTCACAGTGGGCAGCCCTCTGCTAGGACTTTGACTGAGCTAGTCTCAGTTAACGTTGATATTCCAGAGATGTTTGCTGGATTTGGACACACCAGGGCTATGGTGTCTTCAACTTACTGATACCCACAACTTCCCTAGGGGATTGTAAGCTCACCCCAAATGTAGTTCATGAGTTACTCAAAATCTCCAGAAAGAGAAACACACTTCCACGCTCCTTAAATGTTATTGCAGCCTTAGAATGATTTACAAATGAAAGCACCAGTGTTACATACAGAAAGGACACATGGAAGCATGCCCTAATCAGTTCCAGCGGTCACCCAGTGTCTCAACACTTTGAGAGTTTCAGGAAAGCCAGCTCTACTGGCTGGGTAGAGGTGGCCAGAGCACAGATTTCCAGAAAAACCTAGAAAGATTTACATGAACTGATACTGAGTGAAGTAAGCAGAACCAGGAGAACATTGTACACAGTAACAGCAACATCGGGTGATGACCAACTTTAATAGACTTAGCTCTGCTCAGCAGTACAATGATCCAAGATAATTCCAAAAGACTTATGGTGGAAAATGCTATCTATATTCATAGAAAGAACTATGGAATCTGAATGCAAATTGAAGCAGACTATTTCTAGTTTTTGGTGGTTTTTCTCTTTTTTCCTGTTTCTTCTTTTACATGACTAATGTGGGAGTATGTTTAACATGATTGCACGTGTATAACCTATATCAGATTACTTGCCATCCAGGGTTGGGGGAGGGAGAATTTGGAACTCAAAATCTTATAAAAAAATGAATGTTGAAAATTATCTCTACATGTAATTGGAAAAAATAAAATACTCTTTAACACTTAAAATCCAAAACAAAACAAGTGACCAAGGCAATTAGGAGTAGCCCAGTTAGGTGTGATCATTGGATTTCTCATCTGGGTTTCACTGGTCATATGGCAATGTCCATATACTCCTTAGGCACTGTTTCTTTGTTTTGGAGCCTTTGCAGAAGTCTGCCCAACTCTAATCCAGAATTGGAGGCCTTTTGCCTCTCCTACTGGAAGACATCAAGAAATTTACCATGGCTCTTCTCTGTTTTCTCCATGCCACCAAACTGACTATCTTATAGTACTCAAAGCAGGATTTGTACGTAGTCATCTTCAGTCAGTCCCCACTTTCAACATATAGCCTTTAAACTCATCCTTAGCTCCTTAGAAGTCAGATTCTCTTTGGGGATCATAAAGGGCCTTACTCTTGGAGCCGGCTTCCATTGCTACTGCTCCAACTTGGTCTTCTTTCCTGGTCTTGGTGTCTCCCCAAGTGTGTACAGCCTGGTGTCAAGACCTTCCACTGTCATCGTTGTTGTCATCCTCCTCCTGCTTCTCCTCCTCTTCCTCCTCCCCATTAGTAAACCAACAGGCCCGAGGGAGCTCTAGTTCTTCAATAACTAGAGACCAGTGATTATTCATGCCAGGTCTCCAATATATGAAAAGCCAATGGGGCATTCATCCCAGCACACATCTGCAGTGTTGAATGCCTTTTCAAGTGTGTTGCGTCAATGCTCACAATAACACAGAACACTGTAACACCAAACAAAAATTTCAATAACACTTCTCCACACAGTGCTACAATGGTTAGACCACGCCTAGCCTGGGAAGAAAGTTCTCACTGGTGGGGAAAACTGCTGCCAAATGATTGCCTAGAGTTGGAAGAAGCTTGAATCAGTCCATAAACATCCTGGGCAAGCACCTATAATAAAATATAATAAGAGTTCTCTGAGGTTCCCTTGAGAGTCTTGGCTCAGAAACCACTTTCTGCTTTTCCCAGTTTCAGTACAGAGTGCTTTGGACAATTAGCTATTCAGATCATGGGCTGCCCAGCTACTGGTGAAACATTTTCTATTCCCAGTCCAAAATGAAGGCTACAAATCAAATAACAAGGTATTTAATTAAGAAAGAACAAAATAATAGCTCACCCTAGAAAATAAATGGGCAATAGAGTCTTTTTCAAGACCTCCTTTGCCTCCAACTAGTACACAAATGAAAATAATATCTTCTTAGATTGAGTTGGGGGTGGGAGGTGGAGATTTTCACAGTGGAACACTTATTCAGGTACGTGAAAACTACCCTTTCTCCCCATGGGACTTGGGGTGAGGAAACTGGAGGTCTTTTCTCTTTGTCCTTTTAACTTGTTCTCTGTGGGGAAATCACATGAGAGAATAGATGAAAAGCACTTTTCAGACCTCAAAGCCATATACAAATGTAAGTGATGGTAGTGACGGTGGTGGTGATGGGGGCTGGCTGACATGAAGATCAATTGCAGCCCTTAGGGGCTAGATTCCCTTCAGTTCCAGACAATCAAGAGGGATTTCATCCTTTACCATTCCAGAGGCTGAACATGCTTGAATGTTGGCTGTTATGACAGTGTCTCTTGCTCAGTAGACTATACCCCAGCATTGGGGGAATTTTTCCATTTTCCACTCTGCCTGTAGCAGCTAAGGACTGTCATGTGATACAGGGGTGAAGGAGGGGATAGAGACAGAAGGCATCTGGCTTTCTGTCCTCCCCTCTCCATATAGCTCCCTCTCAGTTTACTTCTGCCTCCTTTTTCTAAGTCCTTGCCTCCTGTTGCAATCTCCCATGCAGACCCAATTCCCAGAGAGTTCTGATGACTTGGGCCTTCCTTCAATAAATATTCCTTTGCCTGTCTATTATGGGCACTCAGAGTTACACTGGAAGACTCCATTATGGGCAAAAGTAATCCTTGCCCATATTATATAGAAAGATGGATACATAGATAGAAAGATAAATAGATAAAATAGACAGATGGATAGAAATAGATGGACAGAGATGGATGGATGAAGGGATAGATGTATAGATAGAAATAGCTAGATAGATGGACAAATAGATAGGTGAATAAATAGATGGACAGAAATAGCTAGATGGATAGATGGATGGATAAATGGATAGATAGACACATGGACAGAAATAGATAGATTGACAGAAATAGATGGATAGATGGATGAATAGATGGATGGATAGATAGACAAATGGACAGAAATAGATGATTCAGAGAGAGGGAGATAATATGTATTAAGTAGGTAGTGTGTATCAGGCACTGTGCTAAGCTTTAGGAATATCAGCATAAGCAAAAAGCTTATAATAAATAATATATATAATAAATATATTTATTATAATAAATAGGCTCCTTGCCCTCAATAAATAAATATATAAATATATATAAATACATATATAAATATATAATAAATAAGCTCCTTGCCCTCAAGGAGCTTACCTTCAAGGGGAAGCTGAAAGCTTCAAAGGGAGCCGAAAGCTGAGGAGGGGTGATGGTAGGTGCACATGAAGAGGCATTGTGGAAAAGTCCAGAAGATCAAATGTGAAGACTAAGTGAGAAGCAGGGAAGTGCTGACTGGAGAGAGCTGGTCATTAAATTTTCATTGTGAACTTTGACATGTGAACATGTCAGAAATCCAATAAGTCAGTCAATAAACATTTAGTAAACATCTCCTACATGCCAGACACTGTGCTAAGTGCTGAGGATACAAAAAGAGGCAAAATATGGCCCCTGCCCTTGAGGAATTTATAAATCACATAGTATCTGCTATCAAACTGTAAACAAGATAAACAGGAAATAATTAAGGAAGATACTAGAATTAAGAAGGGTTGGGAAAGGCTTCTTGTTCAAGATGGGATGTAAAGGAGGCCAGGGAAACTGGTAGGTAGAGATGATGAGGGAGAGTATCCCAAGCATGGGGGACAGTCAGAAAAAATGCCCACAGCTGAGAGATGGAGGATTTTGTTTGTGGAACAGCCAGGAAGCCCTTGTAATTGGATACATAGTGGGGAGTAAGGTATAAAGAAACTGGGAATGTAGGAGGGGGCTAGGTTATAGAGAGCTTTGAATGTCAAGCAGAATTTTGTATTTGATCCTGGAGGTGATAGGGAGCAACTGGAGTTTTATTGAGTAGGGGAAGCAACATGGTTAGACCTGCACATTAAGAAAATAATGTTCGTGGCCGAATGGAAAATTGATTGGAATGGGGAGAGCCTTGAGGCAGGCAGACTCAAGGTAGACTTTTGCAGCTGAGAAGGATGAGGAAAAGGAGCCAGAGGAAGTTGAAGGAGGAATGAAAAAGTTTGAAAGAACCACTGTGGAGAGTAGGATCAGGAGCTGATACAGGAATTGTCTAGTAGCAGTGAAGGCCAAGTTGAGGCAAATTGACAAATATGAAAAATCAGGGCTCCGTTATCATTTTGTTGATTGTCTAGATTCAAGAAAGGAATGGAGAAAATGTTCATAATGCAGACTAAACGTAAAGCATATTATGTGTACATTTTTTCCCCCAGAGAGCCAATTGTTAAACATTTACAAACACATCCCTGGAGGAGGGAGCATGACTGACTTGGACATTTCCTCAAATAAAGCTGCAGGGCAGGAACTCACCAACTGGAAGAGAGGGTTACAGGGGAGAAGGTATCTCCAGGGTGAGAAGGCAACTGGGGAAGAGATAGATTGGAAAAGTTGAGAGAATCAGGAACAGAACTGGGAGAGGAGAAACACTCCTTTTTAGTGTGACTGCTTTATTCCTTTCTTCCTTCATTTGTAACTCATGTCTCAGGATCCCCCAGCTCCCACAGTCACTCTCCTTTTGGCTCATTTTCCCTCTCTCCAGAGTTTTGCCTTGGAAATATTAGACTGTATCTCATATCTGGTTCACCAGTCATGTAGGTAAAAAGATCTTCAGTTTCTGTACAAGAATTCAAGATGATAGTTCATATCTAGTACAGGACAAGTATGATTTCACTCCATAACAAATGCTTAAAACACATAAAGCACTTAGAGCAGTCAATAAAAGTTGATTTTTTTTAAATTTAAAGTTTTAATTTTTCCCCAATTACAGGTAAAAACAATTTAAACATCCATTTTAATTCGTTTTAAAAAATTTTTTTGAGTTTGAAATTCATTCCCTTCCTCCATTCCCTCAACTCCTCCTTGAGAATGCAAGGAATTTGATATAGATTATATATGTTCTGTCATGTAACACATATTTCCATGTTAGTAATGTTATGAAGAAAAACAAAGACAAAAAAATAAAGTCGAGAAAAAGTTCGCTTTGATCTGCATTCAGACTCTATCTGTTCTTCCTCTAGAGCTGGAAAGCATTTTCCATCATAAGTCCTTCAGAATTTTCTTGGATCATTGTATTGCTAAGAATAGCTAAGTCAGTTATAGTTGATTATCATACAATATTGCTATTATTGTATACAATATTCTCCTGGTTCTGCTCATTTCACTTTGCGTCAGTTCATATAAGTCTTTCCAGGTTTTTCTGAAATCTGCTTGCTCGTCATTTCTTATAGCACAATGGTATTCTATCACAATCACATACAACAACTTGTTAACCCATAAAAATTGTAAGAGAGAGGCACCACATCTCTCAACCCTAATTAATGAAATGAAGATGATAATACATTCAGATGCCTTTATCATGTGAATACCCATCTTTCAGTTATAGAATCAAGGGTGTAAATGAGGTGGGAACAATTCCTAGATGCCTCTAATGAACCAATCGGTCAGTCAAAGGTGGAAATTAGGCATAAACTAAATGAAAGCAGATGACTGATGGCCAAAGGGAAAAAAGAATTTCCAATGGTCTGGAGTGGGGAGTTCTCCCTTTGGTGGGTGGAGCTCTCTGTTGAGCTCTGAGGATCAGGGCACCAAGTCCCAAAGTTGCCTTTCCCTTGGGTGTCTAGTCTGTGCAGTCTCCCAGTGCAGATACTTATTATCGGCTACTGCCATTCTGGTCACAATCCCATTGCATCTGATGGGAAGACCAAATCTGATCACCCTTTCAAGTTTACAAAGTCACCCTCTGAAGGGAGAGAGCAGAGAGACAGACACTCTTTAGGTACTTGCCTAGAGCTCCTCTTCCTCTAGTCTGGACTGCTATTGGAATGCCAGATTCTGAACTGGCTTTCTGTTTTATCCATGGTTCACAAGATGACCGATCCTCTTCAGCTACCCACAAGACATTTCCTGGGTGGCGTTGTCTGCTTTCATTCAGTTGCTACCTTAGTTTATGCCTTTGATTGGCTCAGTAGAGAAGTCTAGGAATTGTTCTGTCCCTAGGTTATACCTTTGACTGATCCTGTAACTCAAAACACAATGTATTCTCACCTGATGAAGATTTCTGGGCTTAGATCAGTGGTTCTAAACTTTTTTGGGGTCTTGGACATTTCAGAGTTATATTAAATAATTGAAGAAAAGCATTAAATTTCAGTTAGTGGTTACAGAAAATAATGATTTAGTTTTTCCCATCCAATTTCATGGACCCCCTGAAATTTATGAATAGACTCAGGTTAACCCCTGGCATAGAGAACCTTGTTACATTAATTGGGCCTGGGGGGGCATGGGACATCCCTTGACACAAGCACTACAAATACAATTCGTCTTCCTCTTTGATGAGACCTGCCTTTTCCCCAGGGCCCTAGACTTCCAGGCTCATAAGGCTACCCTGTGGTTTGGACTTTGCTTGCAAGGCAAAGTGAGTTGGGTGTTGGTAGAGGGGAAAACCCCTGACATTCTGGTGAATCTCCCTTTTCCCCAGTGATATATACAAGGCTTCCAACTTAGAATACTTTGGACTTCTTCTGGGAAAGGAAAGCAAAAAGACTTAATGGTCCTTTCACTGAGATGACAGTGTCTGAATAACTCAAAAGTCCGGGTCTTTTGTAGTCTTTTTACATCCCTAGAGGGCTAGGTTCTAGAACTCAGGGACTTTCCCTCTTCTCTCCGGAAGACTGAGCCTCTAGACTCTCCAAGAACTCAATTATCGTCCAGAAAAAAGCCCTCTTCTACCCAGGAACCCTAGCGTTCACGAATTTTCCTTCCTAGCTTCCTGGATGAAAGCACTGGCAACTTTCCCAAGCTGACCATTAGCTGCCTTGGGGTTAGAGAGGCACAACCTCTCTATGTACAACCATAGGCCTCCTCCATTAGAATCAGGTCTGATCTTAGATCTCCTTGCCAAAAAGGACCTACTCTGCCACTCATGCCATTTTCTTAGGCTAGCACAAAGGCTTAGCTTAGAACCATGGCAAGCAGAGCCAACCAGTTCATCTGCAACTGATCCAAAATAGCCAGAGCCAGTCAATTCATCCTCAGTCAGTGAGATACAGAGACCCCTCCCTGATAAGCTCAACAAATTGCTAAGAGAACTTTGCTAGTCAATTTCCCTATAATTTATTCATTGCTTCAGTCAACAAAGAAATACTAAGAGTCATCTGCTGGGCACAGAGTATGGTTAGCATTGGGAAGTTTAGGTAAGACATGGCCCCTTATCCTTATGATGCTTCCATTCTAGTAGGGAGATGAAACACATA
>CM053775.1:38211128-38235793 GCA_028658325.1 Potorous gilbertii | reverse complement strand
CTTCACTGTGTTTCTGCACGGCTTCCACTGTTCCAGAATTTGTCAGGAGTTCTTTTTACAGGAAATCTATGGGCTGTGGGTTCGGACCTAGCATAGGTGAGTCTTTCTACTCCGCCATCTTGGCTCCGCCCCTAAATATTTCCCAATTACATTTGAGTCTAATTCTGGAGGCCAATGTTTGGTACTTTAACCCAGAGCCGCATAGCCAGGATGCATCGAAGGTGGGACTTGAACCCAGGTCTTAACTGACTTCTAGCCACCAGAAATACTAGTTAGATGATTTAAAAAATGTCTCCACTCTGAGAGGTTGGAGATGACTGCCTTCTTGATCTCTCTGTCTCTCTGCTCTGTTTCTTTCTGTGTTCCTCTGTTTTTCTACCCTGTTTCTCTATCCCTCTGTCTCTCCATCCTTCTGTTTCTCTCTGTCTCTTCCTCTGTCCCTGTGTCCTTCTCTCTGTCCCTCTGTCTGTCCCTCTGGCCAGCCCTCTATCCTTCTGGCTGGCCCTCTGACCCTTTATATATCCTGACTGTCCCTCTGCCCGGGCCTCTATCTCTGTCCCCTCATCATCCCTTTCTGGATTCTCCATCTTCCTTGTTGTGTTGTGAATATTTGCCTGCTGTTGTACAGCATAGATGACATGCTTCTGCATACATTGATTCTTTACAAGGAAACCACCACAACTCTGTTACCTTGGAATTATACTACAACCTTGAGTTCTACTTTTGGATCTACCACGAACTGTGTGATCTTGGGACAAGTCATTTCTCTTGAGCCTCAGTTTCCTTATCAGGGAAAGGGGTACTGCCATTGTTGCTCTGCCCTGTCCCGGGGGGTGGGGCGTGTGTGTGACTGTGAAGATGCACTAAGGTAGAGGGGCCTGGAATGAGCTGTGATCTCATTGGAAGGCTCCCTATATCAGCACAGGTGATACCCCATGTACTACTTGGCAGACAATATCAGAGAACTGCTACAGTGAAAAGGAATTTGCCCTGCAGCAGCCCGTCTACTAAGGGTGTTCTCCGAATGTAGCCAACCTGTGTTCTGGTGCTAGAGACAGACATCCATCGCCAGTCCTATACAGTTGTCCCTTCCACATTGTAGGGGGATCTCTGTGATCTGGAAAATCCCCATAAAAGTTTTTGGCCCTGCCTCTGTAGCAGACAAGAAGTTGGAATCTTTTTTTATTCTTTTATGGGGTAGTTGCAGTACCTTATTGTAAAAATTGGGTTTATATTATACAATACTATACATATATTTTATGCATTCCTGAGTTTCTGAATTTTTCTGTGTTGTCTGCGGCTTCCGCAAAACTCTACAAATTCCCATTTTATTTCTTAGGCTGAGTCGTGACTTATTGAAGTCATGATGAGGAAAGTGGTGATATGGAGAGGATAACTGTACTCAAAACCTTTCTGGGTTTTTAGGACCTGCTTGTCTAGGAGTGGGGAACCTACAACCTCGAGGTCATATGTGTTCTTCTGGGTCCTCAGGTGCAGCCTTTTGACTGAGTCCAAGTTTTACAGAAAAACTCCTTTTGTTAAGGGGATTTGTTCGGTGAATTTTGGATTCAGTCAAAGGGCTGGGCTTGAGGACCTAGAGGGCCACATGTGGCCTCGAGGCTGCAGGCTCCCCAACCCTTCTAGGCCTTACCCACCTCTGACCTAGCCCTTGAAAGCCCAAGTTCTCCTCTGTGCCACAGTAAAGGAATATAAGCAGAGTTGGATGGGGGTGGGGCATTTTTGTGCCCCAGGAAAGTCTTGAACATTGCTTATTAAAATAGTGGCTACCAGCACAATGTATTTAGTGTCCATTGGACACTTTGAGCCTTAATTGTACCACATGTAATTTATCTTATCCCAATAAAAATTGAAAGCATCATAGGTCCAAAGCTGGAAGTGACTGCAGAGGTCATCAAACCCCTCATTTCATAGAGGAGGAAACTGAGGCTCATGGAGGGGAAAGGACTTGCCTGAGATCACACATAATACCATAGATCTAGAGTAGTCCCATTTCATCATTTTACAGGGGAGGAAACTGAGGCCCAAGGAAGTGGCATCTCCCTGCTAGGGCACAGTGAAAGGACCTAAAATCCTCCCTCTGATGTCTACTGCTTGTGTGACCCTATGCATACAAAGTCATTTACCCTCTCTGAGACTCAGTCTGAGACTGAGTACTGAGGTCCAGTTAGGTGGCCAGGCTTCGAATCAGGAAGACCTAAGTTCAAATCCAGCCTCAGGCACTTCCCAGCTATGTGACCCTGGACAAGTTGCTTCATCCTGTTTGCCTCAGTTTCCTCATCTGTAAAATGAGCTGGAGAAGGAAATGGTGAACCACTCCCGGATCTTTGCCAAGGAAACCCCCAATGGAGTGAGATGCAACTAAGGAGCAACAACACATGTTACATGTATTCTGCCAATGAAGCTCATTTGACTACATGGGTAGCCTCGTCTCTTCTTCCTGGACATCCAAAGTTAGCCTGGTCATTGGCCTGATTGGCCTGGCACTCCTGCAGTGACCATCCTTAGATCCCAACCTGCAGTGACAGCCCTGAATTTGCACATGATCCAGACTGGTTCTCATTGTCTCTAACTCTCACTCTGTCATGCTCTTGGCGGTGCTTTGGTTCCCTTGGGATGTCCCCAGCTGAAATATCAAGGGGTGGCCCATGGATTCAGCTCCCTCTCCCACCCCCAAATCGTTGATGTCACTAGCCAGCTTCTCCTTGAACTGTGGAAAAGGGGCAGGGTCCTCAGAAATGCACCGGAGCACAGGCACAAGCCAGACAGATGTTTTTCTTTGTTTTCCTTTGCCCCAGAGGAAAAAAACAAAAACAAAACATGACCAGTTGTGCAAGTCCCATGCTACAAACCACTGGTTACTCTACTGATGGTCTAGGGGATCTTGGGTTTGAGTCCTGGTATATCGATCCACTTTGGTTCTCTTGTCCAATGCATCCACCTTTTCCAATCTTTTTTCAGACCACCATAATAAGTGAGGAATATAGCATGCACTTCAAGGGATTCTGGAGGTCCTTCATCTTGAAGAAGGCAATTTTCCTAGAGGGCTCTGGGACAGGTCAGGACTGGCTATGGCAAATCACATGCATTGCTCATCAAGCATTTCCCCTCATGTGATGGGCATGCAGCCCTCAGGACACTGAACTGTTCCTCAGCTAGTCATTCTTCCCTGGAAAGTTTACTGAAGGTGAGTTTCTCCAGATCTACTGATAGAATCTCAGCTCTCTGAGGGCAGGGACTGTACAGAGTAGGCCATTAATAAATGCTTTCTAATAAGACCCCAAATAAATAGGTTGACTGAGTTGGTAAGCTAGTGCCTCTTGTATAATTTTTGCCACCACTGGCCTTAATGACTTATTGGATCAGAGATTCAGAGTTGGAAGGTGGCTTTGAGGCCATTGGGTCCAATCCTTTTGTTTTACTGATGACCAGATAAGGAAGTTGAGGTATAGAGGCCTTAAGTTATTTGCTTAGGGTTACATAGTTCATAAGTGTGGGAGGTGGGATATAAACTTGGGTCATCCTGCCTCTAAGTCTAGTGCTCTGGCCACTACGCCATGCTGACTCCCTTAGCTTATCCAGGTGACTGAGTATTATGTCCTTCATTGTGCCCATCCCATTCTTCCAGTACTCTAAATTGACTGGTGTTGGTATCAATCTGCACCAGCACTCCGTAGATGCATATTAGATCTAGGCACACCAGGGTTGTGGCCTCCACCTTTCTAATGCCCATGACTTCCCTTGGGAACTTCAAGGTCACCCAGGTATAGTGCCCAGATGGGTAGGCTTCATTCCCTCCACAGATGCCTAACCTACTATTAAGTAGGTTAGGTACAGCTTATAAATCTATAATTATCCTTTCCACATCGCAGGAGTTTGGAAAATCCCTGTAAAATATTTTGACTCTCCTTTTGTACCAGAGAAGAAGTCAGAATTATTATGGCATTAAAAGATAAATATATTGATTCTATACAATACTTACATATATTATATGCATTTCTGAGTTTCTAAACTTTTTCTGTGTTGTCTACTGGCCTTCATGTGACATCTGTGGCTTCTGCAAAACTTCCAAATTCCCATTTAATTTATTTTTTTAATGTTCTTTAAAAATTATTTTATTTGTTTTCAGTTTTCTACAATTACGTCCATATATCTTAGATTTCTTCCCCCTCCCTTCCTTCCCCTCCCCTTCCTACTCCCTCCCCGAGATGGTGTGCAATCTTATATGGATTCTACACATATATTCTTATTAAATACATTTTCACCTTAGTCATGTTGCTTAGAAGAATTAAAATGAATGGAAAAAACCATAAAACAAAACAAAAGAAAACAAAATGCAAGAGAAAATAGTCTGCTTCATTCTGCGATCCAATTCCATGGTTCTTTCTCTGGATGTGGAAGGCATTTTAACTCAAGAGTCCATTGGGCATTTTTTAGGTCCTTGCATTGCTGTGAAGGGCTAAGTCTACCAGAAAAATTCTGGTTATTTTTGTGCACAAAGTTCTCCTGGTTCTGCTCCTTTCACTCAGCCCCATTTAATTTCTTATACCCATCTGTGATATACTGAAATCGTGATGGGGAAAGCCATCATGTGGAAGGGAGAGCTGTAATTCCTAAAATGACTCGAATCACTTGAGACCCCACTGTCTGGTGCTGCAGGCCATTCTCTGCACTGTTTACTCACTGTTAGATGGCTACTGTGAGTGTAGGTACAAAGGATTCTGGGGCAGTTGGTGGGGCAAGCTTTGAGACCTGGAGCTAGAGAATTGTGATCTCAACTCTGGGGCACACCTCTTCCTGGGAGTCAGAGGCTTCTCTGACCAAGGTCTTTGTCTTCTTGCTCTCATTTCTCCTGGGTCTCTCCTGGTCTCTCTGGCATTGATGTATGGCATTCCAGCCCCCCTGCTCCCACAGTCTACCTTTCATCCTCCCCAGACTTCTAGCACAAGATGGGATCTTAAACTATTAAACTCCACATGACATGTAAACATGTCTTCTATAATGGCATAAGATAGCAGAATAACTCTGGTGTATCCAGGAAGCATGAAGAGGCATTTGGGGAAAATTTGGGGGAGATTATGCTAGCTAGCTCCCCATGGTGACAACCTTTAAGGTACCACATCTGGGGGGCTGCAGAGAGTTGGCTAGGAAAAGGAATGGGATAAGCAGATTCTCATCGTATTTCTTGCCATCAAATGAGATGATATTTGTAAAGTGCTTAATAACAGGTGCTTAATAAATACTTATTTTCCTCCCCTACCTTGATGTATGCTCTACTACCCTTCTCCTATACTTTTGTTTGAATCACCCTATTGACTAAAATGCTTTCCTATCCTATCTTTACCGATTGAAATCCACGAAGTCAACAAGCATTTATTTACTATATGGTTACTATGTGCTGTGTACTGGGCTTAATGTTGGGGATACAACCAAATGGCCCCTGCCCTCAAGGACCTTGCATTCTGATGGGAGAGACAATATGTACATGCATAGGTCTATATGAGGTACATACAGAGGAGAAGGAAGTTGATCTTAGAGTCTAACAGCTAAGGGAACCAAGTGAAGCCGTCTGTAAGAAGACACTGTTTGAGCTGAGTCTTGAAGGAAGATGGGGATTGGATCCTAAGAAGTAAGAGCATCCTAGGTGATGGAGAAGGGCACAGCCAGTGCAAAGAGAAGGAGATGGGAGATGAGTATATGAGGAACAGTGAATTGGCCAGTGTGACTGGACCATAGAGTGCATGGGGTGGGGTGGGCACAGGTATTGGTAAGAAGACTGAAAAGATAGGAAGGGACCAGGTTGTGAAGAACTTTAAATGCCAAATAGAGGAATTTGTATTTTATCCTAAAGATACTATGAGGCTGAAAGCTTTCCTTGGCATTCCTCCCCCAAGTCAGAAATGTTCTTTCCTTCAGCACCTTGGTTTGTATCTCTCTCATGCACATGTATTATTATGGTTATTTGGCATTTATCACACTAGACTGGCAGCTCCATTTGGGCAGGGACCAGGTCTGGTTTCATCTGGGTCCCTTTGTCAGTGTTGTGCATGGTGGTCTAAATCCAGCAGGTGATTTGTTCGATGCAAAGAAGGTTTGGCATTCCTTTCTGACCATTCCAAAGCTGTTGTTTTAGAAGCCACTTTGGATTGGCTCATGTACTAGGAGAGGTCATCCAATCAGACCCTGAAGCAGTGAAGGCCCATTCATCATCTTTTTGGCTTCCTTTTTTGTGGCTTGATTTTGTTTATTATGCCTAGCCTAGAGGTCCTATTTCATCTGCCATCTGCTTCTGGAATTTGCTCTTCCATTGAGTTTCCAAGCTGCTTGGAAACAGTTTTCTGAGCTTGTCTTTCCTTAACTACTCCCCCCATCCCTCCACACACCCCTAGTCTTCCATCCTTGGTCTACTTCTCTTCAGGGGCAAGGTGACAACCGACCTGGAATGAAGGCTTGCTTGGTGAACATTGGGGAGCACTCTGGCCTGGGAGGGACTGTGCCCAATGAGATATGAGCAATGGAAGCTGGAGAGGACACAAGAGATTTGGTGGTTAAGACAAGTTAGCTAGAAATGAGAGCCCCTCTGCCTCTGAGCTAGGCTAGCAAGGAATTTGGGGGTTTGCATGGATCCCAGAAGCAGCACTAAGCATGCCCTGACATCACCTTTCTAAGAATGTTGGTGATGCTTATGGCTCTATTTACAGTCCTCTTCAGTCACCCTCTCCTTACAAGGTACATGTGGTTGGGGGCAAGTAGTGATTCTTTCTTTCCATCAAGGGAATGTGCAAGTGGATTATGATGTCATCAAGAGAGGAGTTTCACTTCACCTTGATTGATGATGCAACGATGATCATTCCCTAACCCTTAGTACTTGGGTGGAACATCTTGGGCCTTTGCCTCCTCCTGCTTGGGATCAGGCCTCTGCCACCATCATTGTGAAGGGGAAGAGATGGATGGGGAGAGGAAGATGCCACCTCCTCCCCCTGCTTTCATCTCATCTACCATTGCTGATTTCCAAGAACCAGCATCACGTCCTACCCCAGAACTCAACAACCTGGCCCACTGTGGACCTGACGCCATAGTGTTATCATTGTTCCTTGTCCCTTAGATCTCTGTCTCTGCTGGAAATAACAACAGCCACTATTGTGGAGAGCCAGAGAGAGGAAGTGGGCAGAGGCCCAGTCTATGGCCACAGTGGAGAGGAAGCTCCCTAAGCTCTGTTGTTACTACTGAGTTATTAAGAAAGAGGATTCCTAAGTTTGGGAAGTGGATGCTTTGGTTGGCTGATTTTAGTAGCTAATAACTCTGAAAAATGAGTGAGAATCTTTCATGCAATCTGACTGTGGTCCATTCCTAGAGCTTTCTTTTGGCTCTATTAGCAAGATAATTTGTGCCATGTACAGGCTTCATTTCCTCATCAGTACCTTGAAGGATAGTAACACGTAAAAGACCTCCCCAGTAGATTGTTGTATGGAATGCAATCTATCAACAGGAATTGTCTTTGGCATCATGGTCATTGATCACCATGATTCTGTTTTTTCTGTAGAATCTCATTGCCAGAAGGGACCTTATAGACTGGCAAGTCTAACCTCTTCCTCTTCCTGAAGAGGCCATTGTGGCCCAGGTAGGGAAAGGGAGTTGCCTAGGGTCACACAGCTAGTCAGAAGCAGAGCCAGGATTGGAACAGAGGCCTTCCGTTTCCAGATGCCAAGCTCTTTTCTGTGCTGTCTCTACCGTGGCCAGATTGTCTGGGCAGTTCTCTCTGAGGATGATAGTGTTTCATTCTCCCTTTCAAATGGTTTGGTTGACAGAAATGGAGTGACTTGGTGGGAGGTAAGCTTTCGATCCTCTCTTCCCTCTCCATTTCTGGGCTCAGCTACTTGGCCAGTGGAACGGGTTAGTTGTAATCTAATTACTGTGCAGCTGGGTCTCTTCCTGGGTGAATGGAGAATAGTGATATGTCACTGCCGAGACACCTGCCCGCTTTGTTCCATGTCTCACACTTCCTCCTCAGCTGGGTAGTTTGAGATCCTCTGCCAGACCACTGGCCTGGGTATTTATCACATGCAGTTGTCAGTCCCATGGTGGATACTGGGAGAGAGTCAGAGGCCCCCCAAATGGCTTTTCTTTTTCCAGAAACAAAATACTGCAGTATAAGACTTTCAAATGTGGCAGCCCACAGACCTAGAAATGGAGTCAGTACCTACTAGTTTGGAAACTTGGAGCCTTGTTTGAGCAAGAGGCAGGAGGGATACATAGCTTCCAACTCTCTCTGGAGCCATGCTGTCGTGGAAAACCCTTTCCCTGGGAGTGGAAAAATTTGTATTATGCATGTGGCAATTGACAGCTGGAGCCTAATCCTGGATTGACACTCCTTCTGCATTCATTACTAGGTGGGGATAAAAACACATTGGTGTCCTTGCTAAGCTGCTGCTTGGAAATCTCCCTATTTGATTGGACTGGACCTGTGATTACAGTGATGGAGGGAACTCTGAGGAAGAACATTCCCTCTCCCAATGCAGACCAGTACCTGCTCTGAAGTTTAGAGCCTAGGGAGATACCAGAGGCACTGAGTGGTTGAGTGAAATTGCCCAGGGTCACACAGTCAGTATAGGGCTCAAACCTGGGGCTTCCTGGTTCTAAAGCCCGCTCTCTATTCACTAGGCCATACTGCTTTTTAAATTTTGTTGAGTCTCAGGAATGGGAACCAATGCTGATGAAAACAAGTTCCCCTATAATCATTGAACTGAATTTCATAGGGTTCTAGATCTAGAGTTGGAAGAGTCCTCAGAGGCCACCCCACCTTGTTTTACAGGGGAGGAAACTGAGGCCCACAGAAGAGAAATGACTTGCCCAAAGTAATTTGGTACTAAGTGGCAGAGCCAGGGTTCCAATTCTGTTCCTTAGACTCCAAACCAAGCATGGTTTCCACGCTACTCTATTGTCCCCTATGAGTTTATGAATGACTCATGTATCAATAGTGCAGCCACCAGAGCTATCACTATTGAATTCTGTTGCCTCAGAGCCATGACAGCAACTCCTTGTGGCCTGGTTCCAGCACTTCCTTCCCCACTGCTTGGATCCCCAGTTTACTTTTCTCTTTTTGCCTCGTCTGCCCTCAATTCCAGTGGCTGCATTTAAAGTCTCCAATAGCACTGATCTAGGAATAGGGGTCTGCCTTCTCCCCATGCTTTTATGGAGGGGAGGTGTGCTCCTGATATCCAAATTATGACTTGGAACCCCTCTTTCCATAAAAGTAATGTTTATGGCATAAATTTTTTGTACTCAAGTAGTATCTCCATTTTGAGCTGATTATGGTACATGGTTGTAAGATGTTGGTGCAAATCTAATTTCTGCCAAACTTTTTTCCAGTTCTCCCAATTCTTAAAAACAAAGTTTAAAAGGTTATTAATAGATCAGTGCTATTGTTATAGCTATATTATGGGCTAAATAGACCTTAATGTTCTATCCTAGCAACCTAACTGCCATTTATAGTATTTACGTTTTGGCCCAACTTTCATCACATGCCTCTACATACTTTTCTGCTATTCCATATACCTTCAGTGCTTTCTCCCCTTTCATGTCTGTATTTTGAAAACATTTCAGTAAACCCATGATGTCTTTGGTGTGGGCACTAGCTGTCCTGGTACATATCTCAGTGTGCCCACTTTTCAGCCTGTGGGATCCTTGCTCTTGTTTTCCTGTAAACCTCCCATAAAGTCATAAAGACATCAGTGGCTGACCTTTGCCTGAAAAAGAAGTCCCTCTTCTTTTTTTAAATAGTATTTTATTTTTTCCCCAAGTATATAGAAAGACAATTTTTAACATTTATTTTAATAAAATTTTGAGTTCCAAATTTTTCTCCTTTCTTCCCCTCTAGAAGTTCCTCTTTAAAGTGGCCAACAAGTGGTCATCCAGCCTTTCTTTGAAGAGCTATAGTAAGAGGGAATTCACTTCTTCTTATGGCAGCCCCTTCCATATTGAGATGGTTCTGAATATTAGGAACGATCAACCCAATGTACTGGTTCTTTGAATATACAATGGATGCCCATGTAGCACTTGATATGTGCACCTGTTAATCCTTACTCTCACTATGGGACTGGTCCCCTCGTTTTCCAGTTATTCATGTCCTTGATGTCTCCTGTACCACTTCTTATGTATAGTTAGGTCTTGATGAATGTGATAAATGAATATTGTAAGATGGCTTCAGGTATTCAAATTTGCTTTATTTAGAGTTGGATTATATAAAATGTGGTCACTGGTTCTAGCCTGATGGAAATAAGCAGTGTGAACTTGAATAATGTGATCACTTCTTGGGATCCATTATTCGAACTCATCAGGACTTAGCCAGACCAGTTACCATTGGTAATATTCTCCAGCCTGTTAACACCCATCATGCATTTCTCGGCATTTCCCTTTGGATCACCTAAAATGAATATTCTCCTGAGATCCTGGTGTTCTGTGATTTACAGCCATATGGCATCCCCAGGAGAATACTGGTACTAAAAATATGGACTTCTGTGGCTGAGAGTTTAGAATCATTGAAACCATTGATTTCTGCAATACAAATCAGTCTTTTCCTTCTCCTTTAGCATTTTGTCCATCTGTAGTACTTGTCCAAAAGACAAATCCTTATTGATCCAGTTCAAATGCTACCTCCTCTATGAAGCCTTCCTTCATAGAAAGGCCCCAAACTCACCCATGATTGATTGAAAGAAGGCAGAGAATATTTGGCACATATTCTATATATCCCGTCAGGAAAGACAGCTCTGAGCATGCTCATGCTCGTTAAACTACAGTGGATTTCCTTCCATCTCTCTTGTTAATTTCCTTTTTTTCCTTCAGTTGCCACCTCCTTCATGAATCTCCTGGGTCCCCTAGTACTCTTCCTCTTTTGATCTCTCATGTCACTCTGTGCGAATCCCATGTGCTTATCATATAGTCTAACTTACAAAGAGTCAGTAGTTCTAATGCTCACACTATTATTTCTTTATTTTTGTTGTTGAGTCATTTAAGTTGTGGCTGACTCTCCGTGACCCCATTTGGGGTTTCCTTGGCAGAGATACTGGAGTGATTTGCCATTTCTTTTTCCAGCTTGCTTTATAGATAAGGAGACTGAGGCAAATAAGGTAAAGTGACTTGCCCAGGGTTACACAGTTAGGAAGTGTCTGAGGCCAGATTTGAACTCACAAAGATGGGTCTTATTGACTCTAGACCTGGTGCTCTGTCCACTATGGTGATGCCTAGCTTCCTCTTACCTCTCGCTGCATTGGTACAGTGGTATAAGCACTAGCTCTGGAGTCAAAAGACTTATGCTCAAATCCTGAGTTTGGTGATACTTGGGTGAACTTGGGCAAGTCACTTCCCCTCCCTGGGTCTCAGTTTCCTCATCTGTAAAATAAGGGGTTTGACTAGATAGCCTCTTCCAACTCTAGGTTTACAGTCCTGTAACCTTCATTTGTTATAGAAAGGAAAAAATCTCAAGTGTTTATTACATGCCTACTATGTGCCAAACCTTGCATTAAGCACTTAAAAAATACTATTTCATTTGATTGTCTCAGCAACCCTGGGAGATAGGTACTATTATAACCCATTTTAGAATTGAGGAAATGGAGGCAGACAGAGGTGATGTGATTTGCTCAGAGTACACAGCTAGTGTCTGAGACCAGATTTAACTCAGCTCAAGATATTTGTGTACAAGTCCCTTTCCTCCCCCCAGATCCTTCCTTCATATATGTGTAAAAGTTTATGAACCTCTTGAAGACAAGGACTGTACCATCTTTCATCTTTTCATCTTCTTCAGTGCCTAACACAGGATGTTGAGGAGGGCAGTGTGGTGTGGTGGATAGAGTACTGGACTGCAAATAAGGAGAGCTGAGGTAGAGACTTGGGTTCACCACTTATTAACTGTATGACAAACAACTTTTCTGACCTCTGTAAAACTGGGATAATGATCTTTATGTTTTCCGCTTCACAGAGTGGGCAGGATCCAGTGAAAAAGCATAAATCTTAAAGTGCTCTAGAAGGATATTGGAAGGGCTTGCTAAACAACTCTTCAGTTCAGCAAGCTGTCAAAGGGGTTTTCCTAAAGCACAAGGCTGACTGCAGGTTCACAGGTCCCATGACATCTATCCATGAGCCTTTTGAGATCTGATGACAGGTTAAGAAGCTCTGATCTAGCCCAAGTCCCTGCTTTTCCAGATGGAGAACTGAGGCTCAGAGAGGTTTAGTGATGGTCATATGATTATGAAGTGGTAGAGGTACCATTTGAACTCAGGTCCTCTGATCTGAATCCAACATTCTCCCTCTACACCAATCAGATGAATTGTTTCCATGGGAAGATATATTCTACATTCCAAACAGCTGCGTTTTGAACAAAGTCTTGCTTCTGGCCTCACCTTATTCTTGTATCCAACCTCTCCTTAACACAGTGCTTGGCACATAGTAAGTGTCTTAGTAAGTGTACATTCATTGATCCTCTTGTTCCTTCAGAATTTCTTCCTGGCTTTTTGTTTTCTGTTCTCCTCATGCCATCCTCCTCATCTTTGGATTCTTAAGTCAAGAAACACTTTGATCGACCCCTTGCAATGAGCCTGCCCTCCTGTGCCTTATTTTGATTTCTGCCTGCTTTGCACTGGGCCTTTCCCTACCCTGCCCTATTTCATCACCTAGCATCTTCAAAGTGGCCTATTTAAAGTAATTTGTGTTCCCTTGTGGTCTGGAGGACCACTGCAGGCCTCTGTGAATTGACTCATAAGTAGAGATTGACCACTGTGATCTCTAGAGCCAATTGCTTTATTTGCCTCCCACCTCTAGTGTTAAAATACTTTGTTTTCTATGGCAAGTGGATAATGGGAGTTTTCCTAAATAAAACCCAGTATAAATTTCCATGGCACAAGACAGAGTAATTAATCTTGCCAAACAGGTTGAGCAGGCCTTGTTGGATTATGTGAGGTTGGCATGATCCCACTGGGCAAGGAGACACTTGCTTGACAAGCTCTCTTCAAGCAGAATCCTTTAGGTACCTGGGCCATTTTAACAGTGTGAGAAGCCCACAGAGAATGCTTAGCAAGTGGAACATTATAGCTGGCCTTACTTAGATTGGAGGGTCAGACTTAGAGTTGGAATGGACTTTAGAGGTCATCTAATTCAATCAAACACAATAAACATTTATTAAGTGCTGCTATGTGCCAGGCACTGTGCTAAGCTCTGGTCAAACCCCTTTATGTTACAGAGAAGGAAACTGAGGATCCAGGGAAGTGACTTGCCTAAGGTCTAGATTTAGAGATAGAAGGGACCTTAGGAACCATTTAGTCCCTCCCCTCTCACTTTACAGTGAGAGGCTGCTAGGTGGCACTGCATTGGATAGGGCACCAGACCTGGAGTCAGAAAGACTCATCTTCCCAAGTTCAAATATGGCTTCAGACTCTTACTAGCTAAGTGACTCTGGGCAAGTCACTTAACCTTGTTTGCCTCAGTTTCCTTTTAACTGTAAAATGAACTGGAGAAGGAACTGGCAAACTAGTCCAGTATCTCTGCCAAAAAAACCCCAAGTGGGATCACAGAGTTGGACATGATGGAAAATGATTGAACAGCAGCAGATCACTTTATAGAGGAGAAAAAAATGAGACCCAAGGAAGAGAAGGGACTTGTACAAGGTTATACAGGTACTAAATATCAGAGGTGGGATTTGAACCCATGCCCTTTGACTCCAGAGTTAGTGCTCTTTCTACTGTAACACATGCCCCTATGAGTATTAGCATTGGGTAAAGGCTAAGATGCTGGGCCTTTCCAATTGGCAGGTGACCTGAAGCTGTGAGGGAGAGCTACTATGTTGGATGATGGAATTGCAACCTTCCAGACATTCTGATAAGCTAGGAAGGTAGGCTCAATCTAATGAACATCCATATAATGAACATTTATTGACTATTTCATATGAGGTCCTGAGCTAGGCTCTGAGGATTCAGAAACAATGTGGTCTCTTGAGGAGTATACATTGTACTTGGGGGCACCACACATAACATGTATGCAAATAATAGGGTGGATTTAATAGCAATATATGTAGCTTACATTTGGGTAAAAAAAAAATCTCAACTTCATGAGTACAAGATGGGTAGGCCTGGTCAGATAGCAGTTCCTCCAAAAAACCATCTTGGGGATTGGGGGAGGATGGGTGAGAGGATTGGAGAAGGAGGGGCAATGAGTCATTAGAATGTTGGGCGGCATTAATAGAAGCATGTATCCAGAATCGGGGAGGTGCCCATGGAGTTTGGGTTCACTTCTGGGAGCCACCATGTTGGCAGGTTAGCACGTGTCCAAAGGCTTATCAAAGGTGATTAGGGCACTGCATACAAGCCATGCTGAGTAGTTGGGCCCCACTTCACCTGGAATGAGTGCTGCCTGAGAGCGGGGATTGTTTTATTTGTGTCTTGGCATGCCTAGTACCTATCATAGAGCCTAGCAAGCATTTAATAAAAGCTTGTTGCTTTTAGTCGGGGTTTGCTGGGCCAGCTAAAACTTTGAAAGACTGTCATAGGGAAGGGGAGACTCATTTTTGCACTCATTTTGCAGTGATGAGCAAGGAGTGGATGTTACAAGGAGGTCAGTTGTAGGTCAATGTAGGGAAAGACTCTGAAGTATAGGAACAGTGTAAAAGTTGATTGGGTTACATCGAGAGGTAGTGAGTTCCCTTTTATCAGTAGTATTTGATTGAAAATTGGATTGTCATTTCTGGATAGTTTTGCTGTATAAGACACTCCTGATTCAGATAGGTTTTGGTCTAGGTGCTCTTTGAGGTTACTTCCAATACTGAAGTTCCACGATTCTGGGAAAGGATCTTGGAACATAATATGTTACTGCTAAGAGGATCCCTTAAAGACAAATTATTCTCCCTGTTCCCTGCCCTTCTATGTATGGAGAATTCAGGTCTAGATTTGCTTAAGGTCACACAGCAAGGGAGCAGCAGTCAGAACTGAACACATGAAGGGCCCAGTGTTTTTAAAGTGTGGTCCTTCTGCTAGGCCAGTCTGGATCAGGGGGGCCCTGCTAGGTAAAAAATGGGACCATAGGCTGTATGTTTTTCCTGGCAGAAATTAATCCTTGTGCTCTATTTGAGCTCCAGTCTTTCCATCGAGTTAGTGAGACGTTTGGGTGAGGGTGACAAATTTGAAACTCACCAGTGTAGCGGAAATATTTCCCCAACTGTGCACTTTGGGCCGCTCCCAAGCACTTGGATTTCCTTTAGGTTCTAATCACTTCATAAGTATGTGACCTAAAGAACATATTTTTCCATACTTTGTAGTAATTTTTCCAACTAAAGCAGAGAAAAATGCCTCTGAAGAGATTTAAGTTCTTTGATAAATGTATGTTAATACTGGCTATAAGTAACGGAGCCAATTTTTAATGTTGTAGCATTGGATGTTTCATCATCTGTAAAATGAGGGGGTTGGACCTTCCAACTCTAGGTTTGTGTGTCTATAATCTGATAGATAAAACTAGGAAAGTCATTTCCCTGGGCCTCAGTTTTCTTATCTGTAAGGTGAGAACTCTGGACTAGGTGAATTCTAAGTTCTCTTCTGTGATCTGTAACTTTAAAAAAATTATTACTATTTTCATTCATTTTAAAATTTGGAGTTCCAAATTCTCTCCTTCCCTCTCTACCTGTTCTCCCACCTTTTAAGAAGGCAAGCAGTAGGATGCCCATTATACACAGGAAGTCTCGCAAAACATTTCCATAATTCACTGTGTTGAGAAAAAAAAACAAGAAAAAATTTTAAAAAGTGAAAAAATAGTATTTTAATCTACATTCAGAATTCATCAGTTCTCTGGAGGTGGAGAATGTTTTCATCGTAAGTCTTTTGTAATTGTGTTGATCCATAAACTCTTCATAGAAGATCCATCCACTCAATATATTGGGGGTCCTCTTGGGGTTCCCTTAAATCATGAGGATTCTAGTGGAACACTTGGGACATCTCGAAAGGAGCAATGGAAAGGCTTATCCTGACCTAATCACATAGTGAATTGTGTGGTAGAGAGAATTTGGGAGTTCACTGGCTGAGCTGGCAGAGGAACCTAGGATTGACGAGCTGTTCAAGTGCTTGATTCCAAAACTAAGACCCTTGCCGTGGGCCAATTTGAATGAAGATTTAAGGCAGAGACTTCACAGACTTCCACTTAGACTACCCCCCTCCCCACACTCTCAGCAGATTAGAGAATTTCTGGTTCACCAATGAGACTGTGTGGCAATGGCTTTCATTTTTTGAATTTTTTTCTGGGTTCATTTATTTAGAAAATTACATGTTTGTGTTAATTATTGTAATAGCACAATTGGCATTTTTATTGTGCTTTATTTTTTCTTTTTTAAAAAAATAGGATTTATTGAAGTTTCTTGTTTTTACATCCCAATAATTTCTGGTTATTTTCCTTCACTCTCTCTTTTCCTCTTCTCCTGTTGCCCCACCATCCTTCAGTGCTTCAACTGAGCCTTCCCTTGTAACAAAGAAGGACCCTAAGTGAAAAAAGCTAATTTTTGCTAGTCTGTCAGTAAGTTTTTATTGAGTACCTACTATGTGCCAGGCCCTATGCTAAGCACTGGGGATACAAGTGAGGCATAAGACAGTGGCAGAGATCCCATCTGATGGGGGAGAAAGCATCCAAACAACCATACAAACAAGCCCTCGATAGAATAAATGAGAGATGCTCACCAGGTGGAAGGCACTTAGAGTTAAGGGGGATCAGGAGGGCAAGATTGTAGCTGGAACTTGAAGGAAGCCAGGGAAGCTAGGAAGTAGAGATAGGGTCTGAGAGGCATGGGGGGCAGACAGCCAGAGAGAATGCCCAGAGATGAGAGACAGAGGGTCTTGTTTGAGGAACAACCAAATGGAAGAATATGGGGATGGGGAGGTATAAGAAGACTGGAAAGGTGGGGAGGGTACTTTGAACACAAAGCAGGATTTTGTCTTTGATCCTGGAGGGTAGGGAGCTAGTGGAGTTTATTGAATAAGAAGGTGACATAGACCTACACTTCAGGAAAGTCAATTTGGTTACTGAATGGAGGATAGACTGGAGTAGGGAGAGACTTGTGGCAGACTGACCCACCAGCAGTCCATTGCAGTAGTCTAGGCATGAGGTGATGAGGGCATGCACCAGGGGGTGACTGTGTCAGAGGAGAGAAGGGGGCATTTTGATAGATATTGCAAAAGTGAAATCAACAGGTCATGGCAATAGATGGGATATGGAGATGAGAGAGTGGGGAGTTAAGGATGACACCTAGGTTGTAAGTCTGGGTGACTGAGAGGATGGTGTTTTCTTTTACAATAATAAGGAAGTTAGGAGAGAAGGAAGGTTTTTATGGGGAAGGACAGTGAGTTCTGTTTAAGGCCTGGTGAGTTTCAGATGTCTGCTGGACTCCCAGTTTGAGCTATGTGAAAGGCAGTTGGAGATATGAGATTGGAGATCATCAGGGAGGTTGGGGCGGGCAGGAGGGGGTAGAAGGGAGAATCATCATCATGAAGATGGTGATTAAATCCATGGGAGCTGATGAGACCCCCAAGTGAAGTAGGATAGAGGGAGAAGAGAAGAGGGCCCAGGGCAGTTCCCTGGGGGACACCCAACATTATTAGGCACAGGGTTGGGAGATGAAGCTACAGTATTCAAGGAATAGAAAGGAGACCACTGTCACCAGATTGCAGAGTTACTTAGAGGAGAGTAAGAAGATCAGAAAGGTAGGAATGGGCCAGGGTTTTTAAAAGGGCTTTAAAAACTAAAAAGGATTTTATATTTAATATATAAAAATAGTTTATATTGTATTATATATGTATTTATATATATTTATATATAATTTATATATATGTATATATTTTATATATAAAAACCAAAAATGAGGTAATAGGGAGCCACTGAGTTGTTGACATGAGCAGACCTGACTTTTATGAAGGTCACTTTGTCAACTGAAAGGAGGATGAATTGGAAGGGGGAGAGATAGGAGACAGACATCAACCAGCCGGTCATTGCTGTAGTCCAAGTGAGAGGAGCTGAGGGTCTTCACTGGGTTGCTTGCTGTGTGAATAGGGAAAAGGGGGGAGATATGAGAGATGCTTTGAGGGGAGAATTGACAGGACTTGGCAACACGTTAGCTATGGGGGTGCTGTGAGAGAGAATGAGGGTGGGCAGGATGCTGGGCTGAAGGAAGCAAGGCTTTCTGGGAAATTGGCTCTCCAGAGCCTCTCCAACACTGACTGTTACTGTCTTTTGTCGTCTTTCGGGGCTGAGAGGAGAAACCTCAGAATTATTTTCTTTTGCTTTTGTCTTCCAGGCAGTTTGTTGTTCAGTTGTGGCTGACTCTTCGTGACTCCATGAACTGTAGCACGCCAATCCTATCCATGGGGTTTTCTTGGCAAAGATACTAGAGTGGTTTGCCATTTCCTTTTCCAGTGGATGAAGGCAAACAGAGGTTAAGTGACTTGCCCAGGATCACATAGCTAATAAGTGTCTGAGGTGACATTTGAAGTCAGGTCTTCCTGACTCCAAGCTTAGTACTCTCTCCACTGAGCTATCTAGTTGCCTCCTAGGCAAACAGAGGTTAAGTGACTTGCTCAAGGTCACACAGCTAGTAATATGAAGCCAGATTGAAACTCAGGTCTTGCTGACTCTAGGCTCAGTGCTCTATCCACTGAGCCATTCAGTTGCTTGAGTGCACAGAGCACTGAGCCTGAAGTCAGGAAAACCTGAGTTCCATTGTGGCCTCAGACATGTATTGACTATGTGACCTTGGGCAAGTCACTCTGCCTCAGTTTCTTCAACTGTAAAATGGGGATCATAACAGCACCTACTTCACAGGTTTGTGAGGATCAGATGAGGTAATATCATTAAAGTGCATAGCATGGTACCTGGCACATAGTAGGTGCTTAATGATGCTTGTTTCCTTCTGCCGCCCCTGTTTTCTTCTTCATGATCTGAAGCATGATGTTAGACAATTTCCTTGATAGCTATTGATGAGCGATGCTCTCCAGCAATGCATGTGACAGTGGAGGCCCTGGAGAGACAATCTCCTTACTCATTACCTGCTTACATTATAAGTCACTAGCCTCAAAACATCCCATCCTTCCAGGCATGCATCTGTTTCCCAGATCATTTACATTATTTGGGTATTTAGCAGATTAAAAAAAGACTTTGCACAGTTGGCAGCTGCTGGAGACACTATCTTGGTATTCACTTCTCTCCTATGGCAACCACTGAACCAAGTGAACATTGAACCTTTGTATACATGAAATAAAGGTTTTAGTTGCCCTTGGTCAAAGTAGATGGGGACAGAGTGGCCCATGTGTGCAGTGGGGAGGCAGCCTTATCTCCATATGTGTGAAGAGGGCTTAGCCAATGCTGCTGAAGATTCCTGCTGAGGAACTTGTTACTCAACTTGGCCCAGGTTTATTTTTAGCTCAGCTTAGGGTTTTAATAGTACTTGTTATAATAACCAGTATTTAGGTAGCACTTTAATGCTTGCAAAGTCCTTTAAAGATGTTATCTTTTGATTAAGAAATTCAACACCATCTGTTTATAATATTTCATAAATCTTATCACAATTTCAGCTCATTTCTCATTCCTGCCTAGAAATTTAAACTCTGGAAAATTCTTCAAATGTAGCTCATACCTCAGTTTCATATGACCCAAGAGGAGAATGCATGTAGCAATACTCTGGACACCCTCTTCCAAAGCAAGGAGGGCTACATCTCCCTTCATGGTTGTGGGGGTTCCCCTGAGGGGTTGTTGGTGTCCCTTCGCTAATGCCCTCAGCTCAAGCCCCTCTTCAGACTTGTTCTTCCCACCATTAGCCACCAGTGATTTGCACTCTTGTTCCATTTTAACCAATGAACATCAATCTGCAGTTAACTAGGGGATATTTATTTCAAAGATAGAGCAAGAGCAGAAGTACAAACTTTCCCTCCTTTCCCCCATTGAGGAGCACCTTCTCTCTAGTACAGTCTTGGTCAGTGGGGAGAGTGGCTTCTAAGATGTATATTCCACGTAGCATTGCCCACACCTGGTTCACTTCCAAATGTGGCTTGGTCAATGGATGGGATGAGTCCACATCTCTGCTGCTCCTGGGCTAAGTCAGTCAAATGTTTTGGGACTATACAGTTATCTTTTCCACAGCATGACTTTCCCCATAGCAGTTTCAATATATTGCAGATGGACATTAAGAAATTAAATGGAAATTTGGGGAGAGTTTTATGACATGCAAAGGCTAGCAGATGACATAGAAAGTTTAGAAACTCAGAAGTGCATAAACTATATGTATAGTATCATACGGTATCAACTCAAATTTTACAATAAGGTACTATAAACACTGCATAAAAGGAAAAAAAATTAAGATATTCCAGGGATTTTCCAGATGGTGGGGGTATGGTGCCCCTAAGCCCAACAATGTGAAAGTGTATGATCCACACTGATGACTTCTGCCTAGCATGGATCTAACTCCTGGGTTCTGGTGACTCACTCCTTTGATTTTTCATAGCTTACAAGGGCCAATCTCCTTCACCATGAGGAAGGAACAATAAATACCCCAATGATAAGAGGCCACAGCAAGATCATGTTCTCTCAGCTTCATGCTGGCTCTGGATGAAAGAGGACCCAAGGCCCTTTCCCAGCTTCAGGGGCCACTGCAGCTCATCCTTCTCCCATGCTAGCCAGGTTGGACAAAGGCCAGTGGTAAAGCACCCCACCCTGTTCGATTTGTACTTTTTGAATGCACCCCAGTTCTGGCTACACAACCAATCTACAACTGAACTCCTTGTCACGTGGTTAGCAGATGGGAATCGGCCCTAGAACATCTGCAAATACTCCAAATCAAGCAGCAGGGCATTTCCATTACAGGTCATCATGCCTTTTCAGAAGCAAGCTTCCCAGCCTCTTCCATGTGGAGATTGCATCAGCCTTCACTCTCTCTCTCTCTCTCTCTCTCTCACACACACACACACACACACACACACACACACACACACTCACACACTTTGTTGTTTAGCTTCATTTACTATCACAAAAAATAGAAAGGTAATCTAGCTTTGAGACTCCCCAATAGCTGCCCAGGTGAAGAGTCACTTAGTTCCTGTTGCTCTGTAAATACTTGAGGTCACTTCATATCCTGTGCCTAGTAGTCAGTCCCAAGTGGAGCATAGTTGTTGGACTATCATTTGCTCCAGCTCCTGGTGGGGCAGAGACCCACAAGGCCACAGTTTATGCTGTCCCTGTCTCTCCTGGAGCAGTTCTATTAGATGGCTATTCTAGGCTGCAGATTCTACTCCTTCAGCTGGGCTCTGGCATGTCTTGCATACATTCTAGGTGGTTGTAGCCTCTGACCCCTAGACGTTCAAAGAAGGATAAAGAGTCCTCCACCCATCCCAGGTGATCAGGATTCCTCTTGCGGTTTGCAACATGGTCATGCTGGTCTCTCTGTTGTCCCATGTGGTTCTTTCTCTAACTGTGCAATTCAGTCTATTTTTTCCAAGCGCTTGCTTATCCTGATAATTCAGGACATTTCCATTACATTTCATTTTGGGTATGTCTTCTCTGCCCCCTAATTCCATTCCTTGGAACGTCCAGTTCTAGAGGGAAGCTAGAGAAAGCACAGGCTGTAAACACAGGCTGTCTGAGATCACCATACCAAACCTCATCCTAGGTTCCCTCATATAAAGGTGATAAAGAGAATTTATGCATCAGAAGAGATTTTTGAGAGGATCACCGTGATAGAGATTGAACTAGATAGAGAAGAAATATAAGTAGTGAACCATAAGGAGACCAAAGTTTCTGGCCAATGTTACTTTGGGCAAATTATTCTCACTCTTGGTTCTTTAATGAAGGGTCAACTAGATGACCACTAAGGTTCCTTTGAAATCCCAAATCCTGTGATCTTATAACCTATTCTTGCTTCTTGTTGTTAAGTAAACAACTTAACTATGAACAGTAAACAACTGAAAGCAAAGTCATGGCTCGTTGTGGGCCCATTTGGGAAACTCCAAATCTTGGCAGATCTAGAGTGGTTCAACCATTTCCTTTTCCAGCTCATTTTACAGATGAGGAAACTGAGGCAAACAGGGTGAAGTGACTTGCTCAGGGTCATACAACTAGTAAGTATCTAAGGCAGAATATGAACTCAGAAATATGAGGCTTTTGACTCCAGGTCCAACGTTCTATCCACTGCAGCTGCAGCACAGCCTAGATGCCCATTCTTGTATTCTAGGCAATTTAAATTAGCCTCTCTGAGTCTCTACTATTTCCTGTCTACTGGAATGCAAGGCTGAGATTGTCTTTTGTCTTTATAGTTTAGCACAGTGCTTAAGGCATAATAGTTATTTGATAAATGCTTATTGAGTCTATCTGTAAAATAAAAAGTTTGCATTGAGCCGTGGGGAAGCTCCCTTCTGACTCTAAATGAATCCTATGATCCCAGCCCCGACTGCGGAGGGGTTTAGGAGGGACTGAACTGTAGGTGTTTCCCATCTTTAGTATCTATTCTTGTGCTGGCTGGGAGCTATTTTGTTCTGGGAAATGATGGGGTTTGGTCTTTTGGGCTCTAATTATGTATTCTCTTTTGCATCCACACACCTACAAGGCTAGAACTAAACTAGTCAAATAAGCATGGTTGTTTGATGTTGGGTCACTGAGAAGAGGTTTCTGCCTAGAGGAAATTGACCTCAGAATCACTGAATATCAGAGTTGAGAGGCCCTTTAGTACATGACATCTAGAATAAGAATCTTCTCCACGACATCTTTAGCTTTTCCGCAAAGCCCTTCAAAGACAGAAGGGATCCACTCCCATCTCTTCCCACTATTGTATAGCTCTGGTCTTTCTGTTTTTATCTCTTGTGTGTAATTACAGTTTTGGAGAGTTTTGAGAGGTCTTGAGGATTGGAGAAAATGGTTAACTCTTATTGGTCATAGGATCCAGAAGTCCCACTCTTGGTATCAAGACAAATCCATTGTTCTGCAACTTTCATCAGTAGCTTCCAATTCTACCCTCAGGGTCTGTGCAGATCATGGCTAATTCTGATTCCAGGAGATGGCCTTCCAAGTAGCCATCAAGCCCTCCTGACCCCCTGCCAAGTCTTCTCTTCAGGCTTATTACTCTTGTTCTTCAGGGAAGTATGGCATAATCTTGATGGCCTTCACCATTCTCGTTGTCCTCCATACACTCTTCATATTATCAGAGTCCTTTCTAAAATGTGACAATGAAACCTGAGGTGTGCTGGTAAGCGATCGATTGACCAGGTCAAAGAATGTATATGGGACATGCTTTTCAGTTCAGTCTGCATTGTTAACATTTTCCCTATCACTTTCTTAAATCTAGACAATCAACAAAAAACTATCAGCCTCTGATTTGTAGCATTTGCTGATTTCCAAGGTGTAAATACCCTGAAAATTTCCTAATGACTCTGGGGAGTGGTTCAAGCTGTCCTGAATCCTCAGTCAAAGGGTAGCGCTTGAGGACCTAGAGGGCCATACATGTCCTTGAGGTGGAAGCTTCCCCACTCCACATCCTGTAAACTCTTACCCAAGAATCACACTGTGATTATGTGACTAGTCCGGTTTTCTGGTTCTCAAATTAAGCTAAGAATTCAACTTAAAGTGTTCTTTTGAGAAACTGTCCTAATTCATTAGAGTCTTAAGATTTAAAATGTGCTTTCTCCGTGATGCTGTTCGTTAGGCAGTGCCTTCATTATCTCTCCTTTAGAGAAAAGAAAGTTGATTCTCATAGAGGCCAAGTGAGTTATCAAAGGTCACACATAGAATCTTAGAACTGGAAAGACCCTCAGTGACCATGTAATCCAATCCTTTCATTTAACAGAAGATGGAACTGAACCTCAGGGAAGTGGAGTGACTTGTACAAGGACACATAGGATTAGAGATGTAGGGCCCTCAGAGGCCATTGATTCCAAACCTCTCATTCCATAGATGAGGAAAGGGAAACCCAGAGAGGTGACTTGCCTAAGGTTGTACAGTTTTAGTAAGCCTCAGGAGGTGGGATTCCAGGCCTTTTCCCCCCAAGGCTTAAAAAGAAACAGCTGCTTTGGTTGACAATTTCTTCTATATGTAGTACTGTGCAACTTGCAGAGTCTTTTCATGGTCATTATCTCATTTAATTCTCAAAACATGCCTATGAAGTAGGCAGAGCAGGTGGCCTTCTCCCCGAGAGTGCCTCCTGCCTCTGGCTCCTTGGCTCAGATCCTTCCCATCTTGCTCTCTTTCCCATTACTCTCTACATTGTGTAGGACAACACTAAGACAGCTTCCTCCTTCCGCCCAGCTGGCAACTTGCTTAGGTCGAGACTAATAGAGGGGGTGGCCATTTGGCAAGCCTGCATATTTCTCTTAGCTTCTTACAGCATGGCTCAGGGGAATGAATGCTGAACTGGGAATTGAGAGACCTGGCTTTGCCTCTGGGCTTTGGTCCAGGCTCTGGGGCCTCTTGTGACTTTGGACAAGTCCCTTACCCTTGCTGGCCTTCTCTGTAAAACGAAGGCTAGAACAGATTCTTCGCCTATTTTTTCTTCTACTGCTAGCACAGCTACAAGAAGATATGGCGCACTACAAGAGAGCTGGGTGATTCAAGCATGCAATTGTAGATACAAGTTCTACCCTATACAAGGCATGCCCTTT
>CM053775.1:38193589-38204787 GCA_028658325.1 Potorous gilbertii | reverse complement strand
TATATGAGGAGGGGGTACTGATATAGTTAAGAGAGTTGCAGGGTCACAGCTATTCAACATCATGCTTTGTTTTCTTGGTACTAGATCAGATTTGTTTGCCTATGTATTCTTTGCTAAGAGGAAATACTGTGTAAACTGGTCAAGAATGGTCTTTTGCTCCAGTAGAGGTCCAGCTTTGTTAAACTAAAGGAGCATGATTCAGACCCACTGAATTATAGCAAATTCAGAAGAGAAGATTAAGGTTCCCTAATGGGTGGGGGCTCAGAGCACAGGTCTCTTTCAGTAGATCCACATACTTACAAATCCTTTGCCATCCTCTAGAACAGAGATGCTGGATATGGAAGCCTGTGGGCTGAACATAGGCCACAGTGGGCCTGCAACCAGATGAAAATGTACTTAGGAAATATTTAACAAAATAAAAATATATCAAAACATGTATAAACTCACATTTTAAAAGTAAGTCAATCTGCTGCCCACAGGGATCCTTAACATGGATTCTTATCCACAACCAGGGATTTGTGGACCTCAATCTTCAAACTTTTTGGATTGCTCACCCCTATTAGTTAAAAAAATAATTTTGAGCAGCAAAGTGATATATATTTATAAATTATATATACATAAATATACACATATCAATATATTATAAAATATATATAAATATCTATAAAATATATTATAAAAGCATATTCAAAGTAGAAATTAAACCAGATGAGATAGATGAGGTAAATACTATTTAAGATAATTTTAAATTATATTTTAGTAGTTCTGGAAACTTTTATTCTCACTAAAGATATTTTTTGATGAGAGCAGTGGAATTGAATATGATCTAATTCTTTTAGAAAGTCTCATTTTCATCTTTAGTATATCAGATTGTCATATCATATCATATTATAAGATTATATCAGTTAGAAGGTCTAGTTCTCAGTTCACTGGGAAGGAGCTCAGCAGTGGCAGCCAGGTCTGCAATTTTGCCCCCTCCCCCTCATTCCCTGCAGCTGGGAAGGGGAGGGCTCCCTCTCTTTCAGTGCATTCAGGACACTTTCAGTCTGCTAATATTTATCTGTTCCCAAAGTTGTTTTTCTTAGAGTGCCTTTCTACATAGCTGCATTCTGGCTTCCCCTCCCCCCCAATCAATTTCCCCATGGCCTCATAGGTTCATGACTAAACATCTGTCCATGGGGATTCCTGGCCGTCTTTTCTGAATTCAGCTGAGGGAGGTGGGGGCAGTGGCCCAGTACACTTCTACAAGCATTTTTGTGTTGGATGGGATGAATCCCAGGGGTCAGACCTTCACTCCTGGCCTCCACAGCTGGGATCTGGGCTGAGCTTTGCTCCTTTCTGTCTTTTCCTAAGGATCCTTTTCCTTGTAGGCTCTATGACAGTATTGGCCAGGGTAGCATCAATGACTGAGAGTGAGCAGGAGAGAAAAGAAGGAAGAAGAAGAAGATGATGAGAAGGAAGAGGAAGAGAAGGAGGAGGAGGAGGGAGGGCATTCTATACATGGGGGATAGAGAAAATTCCCAGAGATCATGGGCCAGGCCCAGGTCCTGATCCAGATTGTGGCCCCGAATGCCACCTGGTGGTGAAATCGGCACTCAGGAAAAAGCTCCTTTTCATCTGCTAGTGGTTAAAATACCATCCAATACAGGACCCCGAAAGTCTCCATTTTGAGACAGCAAGAGAATTGTTCCCATTCCACATCATGAGCCTGGAAAGTTTATTTTATTTTATTTATTTATTCATTTAAAATTAAATTATTTTATTTGTTTTCAGTATTCTACAATCTCTTCCATATATCTTAGATTTTTTTCCCCCTCCTTCCCCCTCTTTCTCCCTCCCTCCCTGAGACGGCATGCAATCTTATATAGGTTCTACACATACATTCCTATTAAATACATTTTCACCTTAGTCATATTGCATAGAAGAATTAAAATGAATGGGAGAAATCATACAACAAAACATAATACAAAAGAAATGATCTGCTTCCTTCTGTGATCCAATTCCATAGTTCTTTCTCTGGATGTGGAAGGCATTTTGCCTCAAGAGTCCATTGGGAATTTTTTAAGTCCTTGCATTACAATGAAGTACTAAGTCTACCAGAAAAATTCCTCATACACTGTGGTTGTTGCTGTGTACAAAGTTCTCCTGGTTCTGCTCCTTTTGTTCAGCATCAGATCATGTAAGTCCTTCCAGGCCTTTCTGAAGTCTTCCTGTTCATCATTTCTTATAGTGTAATAGTATTCCATTACATTCATATACCACAATTTGTTCAGCCATTCTCCAGTTGATGGGCATCCCCTTGATTTCCAGTTCTTGGCCACCACAAAGAGAGCTGCTCTAAATATTTTTGTACATGTGAGATCCTTTCCCATTTTTATGATCTCTTGGGGATACAGTGCCAGAAGCGATATTGCTGGGTCAAAGGATATGCACATTTTTGTAGCCCTTTGGACATAGTTCCAAATTGCTCTCCAGGATGGTTGGATGAGCTCATAGCTCCACCAGCAATGAATTAGTGTTCCAACTCTCCCACATCTGCAACATTTATCTTCTTCGTGTTTTGTCATGTTAGCCAATCTGATAGGTGTGATGTGGTATCTCAGAGTTGTTTTGAGTTGCATCTCTCTAATCAATAGTGATTTAGAGCATTTTTTTCATATGACTATAGATAGCTTAATTTCTTCCTCTGAAAACTACCTGTTCATAACCTTTGACCATTTATCAATTGGATCTGAAAGTTTATTAATGGTGCAAGCCCTCAATCTTGTTCATTTCTTTTCCACACAAGCCTTTTCATCCTCATGGATCTTATTAAAGTACACTCCCTTCAACCCTTTCTATGCATTCTTGAATATCAACCACTGCAGATACCAAGAAAAGAACACCAGACCACTTTCATATCCTCTTAGAGGAAGATCAGCTCAGTGCCTCACTCTTCTTCCCTTTTTGTGGAGTAGCAGGTTGCAAAAACAGTGGATGAGGCAGCTGGTGGTGAGGAGTTGCCCTTGGTGACAGGAAAGAGGAACTGGCATTCCCATTTTAGTGGAAGCTGTGAGGACCAGGCGGGTGACTCCCTTAGACACATCAGTGTGCACAGTGGCAATGAGTCATCCATTTAATTTTGTGGTTTTTTAAAAAATTTAATAACCATCAGCAAAATACATCAAATAAAAAAATAAATAAAGTTATGCTTAGGATCGTGAACTTCAAAGGATAGATAGTTGCTTCAAAGGAGTAGCGACCTATAAACTCTGATCAGATATTCATTATAAATACCTTTTACTTGCTTCTGTGTATTGTTCTGATCTCCCTTCCCTTTGGAGTTTATTTCTGATATTTGTCTGTGTCTTTCACTTTTCCCAGTTGTTTCCCTAGCACTTAGCAGAGTGCCTGCACGTAGTAGGTACTTAATACTTATGAGCTGACTAACTCTGTGTGTGTAGCGGGGAACTGTGTAGCAAGGTAGATTGCTAGGCTTAAAGTCAGGAAAACCTGGGTTCAGATCCCTCCTCTAATGCTAGTTGTATTACCTTGGCCAAGTCACTTAACCTCACAGTGTCCTAGGCACTGTCCTAGGATCTGTTTACTAAATTATAGGTGATTTTTTATCTGAGTTATCATCCTAGGAATTGTCTACTTCTCACCTTTAGTCATTGTGTATAGTGCTTGGATGCTGATTCCTTCCACCATGCATAGTTGAGAAGCTCATACCAGCATGAAGCTGTCATCCCTGATTTGTGGGGCCAAGTGAGGAAGAGCTCACCTGGAATGTAGCTTCTGGGAGACAGGTATACCTGGAGATGGTGATTGGTTCATTCTAAATTGTAGGCCCCTGGGCCAAAGCTCCAGTTGCACTCTCCTAGTTGTGATGCTGCTTGGGTTTTAGTAGCTTCTCCCTCACTGGTGTTTTTCATGTAGAAGCCCAGTGACCCCTCGTGAGACATGGGTTAGGTATGAGTTGGACTATGGGTCCCTTCCAGCTCTAACATATGTGATGCCTTAACTTTTTGGATTTTCCTTGGCTAATTTGGAGTGTTAGCATGCCTGATGATATAGGCCACTACCACTCTTTTCTCTGCTTCCTCTATGGAATCTGCCCTTGATCTTATCTTATGCACATTAAAAAAAAAATCTATTGGTAAAGGAGCTCCCTGTTTTTCCACATTGGTCTCCTTCCCATTTGTTTTTTACGGGTCCATTAGGTTTTTATACTGCTGTTTGCTCAGGAACTCAGTACTTGTCAAACACATTTTTGGAGCACAGCTGTGATTTCATCTGTGTCAGGAACTCCTGGTAGGAGATTTCCTCCTTGAATAGAGAACCTTGTTTTCTCTGCAACTTATTGTCTTAGAGTTGTCTGAGTTATTGACAGGCAAAAGCAAGTTGACCGGGGTTAGTTGGTATTTGGCCAAGGTGAGACTTGAACCCAGATCTGAATCCAAGGCTAATTCTTTGTCCACTAGGCTGTTCTACCTCATTGGACATATAATCCAATGGATTTCAGATTTTATTTTCTTAAAAACCTGCTTTCCTGTATAACCTCAAACATTTTTCAAATCATGGTGGAAATGGAACTAAGTCATTGAGTTGGTCCAAGGCTCCTTGACTTCATCACTGGGTCATTTATTGGCATACTTGTGGGTTTAAAATGGCATTTTGTGCCCTTCCTCCAGGCCACCTTTCTTTTCCACACTGTTCTTTGTACCGTTTCATTACTTGTTTGAGGGAGGCATGCCTGCTGAGGATATGCTGCATGAAATTCTAGTTGTGGTCTTTGGGGGGCCAATGTTGTACCGTAGAAAGTACTACAGGAAGTAGCAAGAAAAGAGAGAAGAATCTGAGCTAAATAAGGACTAGGAAATTGGGAGAGTGATTCTGAGATAGAGGAGGAGAAATGTGGAGGAGTTTGGGAAATTTGAGAAACCTTGAAGCAAATCTCTCCATCCAGATTGCACTTCTAACTTCCAGGTCATGGGAGAAAGAAGCAGGAAAGGAGGGAAGGACTCAAGGATATGACCAAGAAGGATCAGGAAATGGAGGAGGTGCCTTGGGCTTATGAGAAGGTCAGAGGTTGAACTTGGAGAGGAGAGCTTGAGGAAAGACTTAAAGGTTCAGTCTACAAGGGAGCAAGAGATAGAGGAGGCAAAGACTCAGGAAGAGGACAAGCTAAAGAAAGATTCAATGAAACAGATCAGTTGAGTTAATTGGTAAGAAACAAATGGATAAAACAAACGAGAGGCCAGTGGGAGGAAAGTCAGGAAGGATGGTGAGGATGCCAAGTTGATAAGGGAAAGGAAATAAAGCTGAGTTTAGCTCCATGGGCCTTTAAAAACTTAGTATCTCTCTCAGTGTGGAGAGCAAGGAAAAGTCAGCCATGACTCTCCAGAAGTCTGTGCTATTTATTTATCTCTCTGCCACAGCCAAGAAAGTGCTACCTCTATTCAAGGTGGGGGCTGCCCTCCCTCCTCGAGGAGAACAGGTAAAGGGTTAAAAGACTGACTCTCTACACTCAGAATTGTCAGGGACAATGGAATGTTTCTTTTTAAAAATGAGAGAAGGGCTTTAATATGGGGAGAAAAAAACAAGGAGGAAAGTATCTGAAATGGGGAAATTTAAACTCTGTCATAACCGTTGGACAGTGGCTATGTGTCACCCACAGGAGAATGAGAAGAAAGATGAATAGAGTAACTCCTCAGAAAAAGGTCTTAGGAAGCAAGCACCAGTTCTTCAAGAAATGAAAAAATTCTGTCCCCAGGTACCACTAGATGATCCATCATCCAGCAAGGATCTGAGGAAAAAAAGAGGAATGGTGATAGATGGTTCCTTGCTTTTGGCTACTATTTTTTTTTCTGACCTAATGAGAATAAGATAGAGATTCATTGTTTTCCCAGGGCATGTTTCCAAGACAGAAGAGTGAAACTCCTCAGACTTGTCAAAATGATGGCTTCTACCCACTTATCGGTAATTCACACGAGTACAAACAATACTGGCAGCATTGGCAAAGATCTCCAGTACAAAACCAAAGTGGCACAAGTTGTGTTTTCAGCACTCTTGTGCCCTGAAAGCAAAAGACACAGAAGATGAAGCCTGATTTGGGAAGCAAATATTTGGTATCTGAGAATGGGATCTGGATCTCTAGGTCACTGCTTAAAATATAGGAATGATAGTCTCCTGAACAGGGTTGGCATATACCTAATAAAAGATCCAAAGAGGGTGAGAATGTCTGTGCCTGACGTCTTGCAAATGTCATAGAAATTGCATTGAACTGAAAAGAATGGGGGAGGAAGAAAACTGTTAATAGTATATTCATCAAATTCAGTTCCATTGGGAGTAGCTACAGGGAGAGAAGAATTATTCCCAGAACAAACCAGTTCACAGGAAGCAAAATCCAAGAAAGGAGCCTATTGATAAAACTCAGGGCTTCGAATTTGTTGTTCAGTTGGTCAGTCATGTTTGAATTTTTGTGACCCCATGGAGCATAGCATGCCAGGCCCTGTCTGTCCTCCACTATATCTTGAAGTCTATCCAAGCTCTTATTCATTGTTTTCATGACACTATCTCTCTATCTCATCTCTTGCCAGCCCCTTCTTTTATTTTCAATCTTTCCCAACATCAGGGTCTTTTCCAGTGAGTCCTGTCTTCTCATGTGGCCAGAGTATTTAAGCTCCAACTTCAGTATGTGACCTTCCAGTGAATAGCCTGAATTAATTTCTTTAAGTCTTGGCTGATTTGATCTCCTTGCTGTCCAAGGGACTCTCAGAAGTCTTCTCCAACACCACAATTAGAATGTCAATTCTGCAGCGCTCAGCTGGGAAAGTCCAACTCCCACAGCCATACATTGCTACTGGAAAAACCATAGCTTTGACTGTGCAAACCCTTTTTGGGAAGGTGATGTCTCTGCCTTTTATTATGTTGTCCAGATTTGCCATAGCTTTCCTTCCGAAGGAGAACTGTCTTTTAATTTCATGGCTGCAGTTGCTGTGTGCAGGATCTTTGAGCATGAGGATATAAAATTTCACACTGCTTCCATTTCTTCTCCTTCTATTTGCCAGGAAGTGATAGGATTATTTGCCAAGATCTTTAATTTTTTGATGTTAAGCTTCAAGCCAGTTTTTTTCTTTCACCCTCATCAAGAGACTTCTTAATTCCTTATTATTTTCTGCCATGAGAGTGGTATCATCTATATATTTGAGATTGTTGATATTTCTCCTGGCAACCTTGATTGTAGCTTTTGAGTCATCCATCCTGGCATTTGCATGTACTCTGCATATAAGTGAAATAAGGCGACAATATACAGCTTTGTTGTACTTATTTTCCAACTTAAAAACCAATCAGTTAAAAACAAGCTGGTTCTAGCTGTTGCTTGTTGGTCTGCGTACTGGTTCCTCAGGGAGAAGTAGGATGATCTTGTACTCCATTTCTTGGAGCACTGTTTTGTTGTGATACACACTTAAAGGCTTTAGTGTAGTCAATGAAGCAGAAATAGATGTTTTTCTGGAACTTCTTGCTTTCTCCATAATCCAATGAATGTTGGCAATTTGGTCTCTAGTTCCTCTGCCTCTCTTCTGGTAATTCTTGGTTCACACATTGCTGAAGCCTAGCTTGCAGAACCTTAAGCATAACCTTGCTGGCAATTGTTAGGTAATTTGAACATTCCTTGAAATTGCCCTTCTTTAGGATAGGAATGTAAACTTACATTTTCTAGTCCAGTGGCTACTATTGAGTTTTCCAAATTTGCTGGAATATTAAGTGCAGCCCTTTAACAGCATCATCGTTTATGATTTTAAATAGATCAATTGGAATTCCATCCCCTTCACTAGCCTTGTTGTTTGCAATGCTTCCTAAGGCCCGCTTGGCTTCATTTTCCAGGATGACTGTCTCTAGTTTCACACCATTGTGCTTATCAATGATGTTAAGATCTTTATAGTATAGTTTTTTTGTGTATCCTTGTCACTTCTTTTTAATCTCTTCTGCTTCTGTAAAATCCCTACCATTTTTTGCCTTTTATGATGTCCATTTTTGAATGAAACTTTCTTAATATCTTTAATTTTCTTGAAGAGATATCTTGTCTTTCCCATTCTATTTGTTTTCTTCTATTTCTTTACATTGCTTATTTAAGAAAACCTTCTTTTCTCTCCTTGCAAATGTATTTGTCCAAATGTTCCAAGTTTAGGTAACAAGTAAGACTAACTAGGGACCCTTGTTCAAGGAGGCATAGTTGACTTTATAGGTCACATTGAGAATTGGTGGAAGGAAATCTGTCCCTGCAATATGATTCTTGATGTATATCATTTTTCTATCACCCCAAACAGACAAGACAGTTCAAAGGTGTCAGATGGGAAAACACTGTATATTAAGGATATATGTTCGTGTGAGAAAATCGATTCACTGGAGGAAGGAAGCAGGGGATGGAGTGTTTGAGTGAAGGTCCATGGAGGAAGAAACAGAAGTGATTTTGTTATTGTAGAATACTCTAGCTCAACTAGACTGCAAAAGGAAATAGGGAGTTGATCCAATATATCACTATTGTGGCACACAGTCATTATGTGGTAGTGATAAGGGACTTCATTTATGTGGACAATTGCTGCTACTTTGAACCAAAAGCAGAACAACTTGCAGTTTCTTCACTTACCTTAAGGATAATTTCCTCTTCCAAAAGACTGAGGAACAAACAACGGGGAAATTCAAGTCTTTCCTTAACAAGAAGGAACTGATTGCTGCATTGGGAACTTTGGGGTGGGGGTAGAGGAGAGGAAGTGACTGAACAAAGAGTTTGTAATTGAGAAGAAGAAAAAAGCTAGTAGAAGCCCATCTGCCCCCTGATCTTGGGGACAGCAGATTTCCAAAGGCTCAAGAAAGGATCCCATGGATTATAGTTCTACAAGGAAGTCAGTGTGGGATGAGAATCTCACAGGAATGAATTTCTGAAGAAACAAAGGCAAACAATTCTGTAGAGGTGGAAAACGAGGAGTTGTCTGAAGAGATAGGGATACACAGGGAACTCAACAAGAAACTTAGATGTGAAATTGTGCGTAGAGATGGAAGCAAGGGCAGGTAACAAAGAACAAGTAGAAAAGCATGGGCAGTACTCTGAGAAAAGTCCCCAGAGTTCCAAGGAGCAGAGTTTTAGGCTGGTGAAGAAAGCTATGGTCAAGAAAATGGCATATATTTAAAAACTCTGCAAATGGGAGAGTGATAATGTTGACAGAGAAAGCAAAGTTACTTGATTTTTCTTTTGGTCCTATTTTTTTTCTTCCAAGGAGACTAATCTTTCAACTAGATAGGAAAGAAAAAGATGACTCCCAGGGAATTGCTACCTGCAATATACTTCTTGTGAGGAGGAGGTTTCAGATATTCACCTGGTTGTCTTTGATGAATTCAGATCTCACTAGTTCCAGACAGATGACATCTTCAGGCACTGACAGAACTGGCTTAAGTGGAGACTGAATCATGGTCAGGGATGTTTGAAAAATTGTGGAAAAGGGTTCCCTGGGATTGGGAAAAGATAAGCATTGTCCTGATTTAGAAAAGAGGGCATATAACTTGTTTTGCAAAATTGGAGAATGGATTAGAAAGGAGATCATTAGTTAACATCTAGGAAAAGCTGTTTTACCAATACCAAGTCCTGCCAAACTTCTCTTCTGCAGAGTGCTATAAGTACACTTTATCTAGATTTCAGCGAAATACTTGATCAAATCTCTTGTGCAATTCATATGAAAAAGATAGATAGATGGAGGCTAGATACAACATGAACATCATTTAGAACTGGTTGAAAGTCTAGACTAGAGAATCAGTCATTAATGGTTTTATGTCAACTTTGAAGGAGGTCTCCAGTGGAGTGCCACAGGGATCTGTTCTTTGCATTATGCTGTGTGACATTTTGATGAATGACTTGTGTAACATGACTACTGTATTGAAATAGATATTTGAAGGAGTGTAAGGTGGAAGAAGGATCTGGCTTGTCGTATTTGGTCAGAAAGGACAGAACCAGGAACAACAGGTAGAAACTAAAGTCCTCCCATCTAACTTTATCCTTGGTTCTGAATTCACATCCTGCCTCCCAACACTTATTTCCACCTCTAAAATGGGAATAACAGTAATCTTATCTTCTACAGCCTTGTTGTAATTGAGCATAAGCATTCATTAGGCACTTACTCTATACCAAGCAGTGTGATAGGCACTAGAGGTACAAATACAATGAATGAAACAACCTTTATTCTCAAGGAGTTTACTTTATATCAGGGAAAACAGTAAGGACAACATATATGTGTATAAAGAAAATAAAAACAAATAAATACCAAGTAATTAAGCATGGGTTAGGTTGAGTGGGATAGCATTTGAGGGTGATCAGAAAGGCTCTGAGTTGAAGGTGATGCTTGAGCTGTGTCTTCAAGGAAGAAACACAGAAAGCTGCCTCTGTGAGACAAAGATGAGGAACGAGTGTATTCCAGGCATCTTAGCAAAAGAGAGGGGAAATTGAGTCACATGTGAGGAGCAGGGAGAAGGCCAATTTGACTGGGAGACAGAATAAAATCCAGTTTGTCTGGAAGGACCCATGGGAGGCAGATTGTGAAAGTCTTTAAAAGCAAAACCCAGAATTTAAATTTTATCCTAGAAACAATAGGGAGCCAGTCAGGTTGATTAAGTTGGGGAAAGTCACTTTGGGGGCAGTATGGAGGACAAATGGGACTGGGGAGAGGTCGAAGGTGGCCAGACTAATTAGGGGGCTGGGAGAAGGGAGGTCAGGTGAGAGGTGGTGAGGGCCCTGAGTGATGAGGATGTGCCTGTGTGAGGAGAGATGAGTCAGATACTAGACATGGCAAGATTTGGCAAATGATCATGGGGAGTGATAAAGAATGAGGCGTTCAGGGCAATGAAGCGATTATCCTGGGAGACTGCCAGGAGGGTGGTGCCTTTGATGGAAAGAGGGGAGTTTGGAAGTGGGGAGAGTTATGGGTGGGGCTATTAATGATATCTCTGATGAGAGTGCTTGTAAACCTTTAAGGAGTAGAGTCGTGGAGGCTACTCTTCTCCTGAATCGGCCCCTCACTGCTGCCACAGTGGTCCCTCTGTATCCGTTTATCTAAGGGATGACTCAAAATAGCATCCTCGGTTCTAGACAGATTAGATGCTGGCAGTCTCTTCTTGGTGCTTCACCCAGATACCAAGGTGCTACTTGCACCAGCATGGATGTCCTC
>CM053775.1:38175805-38193089 GCA_028658325.1 Potorous gilbertii | reverse complement strand
CATAGGCTGTACAAAAGCAGTCAAGAACCAAATTTGGTCTATGGGTCATATAGTGAGCCAGCCTCTAGACTAAATGATCCCTATGATGTCTTCCAGTTCTAGAATTCTCCATATCCATGGCTCCTGCTGATGGTACCCCTGTTGATGGGCGGATTGGTCTGGTTCCCCTAGTAAGTACTCTATCTCCTCAGATACTCCAGGCTCAATAGTGACAAAGGTCCCAGAAAGGCCTATCCTCTCCTTCTTGCCTGGTGGAGCCATCAACAATGAAGATCTTCCTTTGGGACTCACACGCTGTCTTGCGGTTTACTGTATATACCTTTGAAAAATGTGATACACTCAAAGTTTGCTGGGAGCTGGACTGATGTTCAGGTCAACAAACAAAATTGTTGAATAAAACAATAAAGACAGATGTTCCATAAGAAAATGAAGGTATTTGTTCGATGTGGAGAGTTAATATCTGCTCAGAAAAGGAGATTTCCAAAACCTGCACACAAGCTCTGATACTTACAGTCATGAGTTTCCAGATGATAAGGCACACTCTTCCAATCTGCAACTCATATTGCGGGAAAGAAAAGGAGCTGTTTTCATCAAGAAATATCTTCCTATTGCAAACAGATGGAAAACTGGTTATCCTTTCTCCCTCCCCCCTACCCCGCCACCCCGTCCTATCTTTGAAATCATGCAGTCAGATCAACATTCTTTCTTTGGGATCATTTTTAAACTCACTGTCTCAAAGGGGTAGAGGAGATAAAATAGGCACTCAAAATCCTACTGCTGGTTCAAGCTTTTCCAAAGACAGCAACACTGGACATGAAGGTTGAAGGGATTATTTCTAAGGCAAGGAGGAAATTCCTTATACAGAATTCCACTGCCCCCTGGTTAGAGCACATCTGGCATGCCATAGTTGAGTTTCTTTTATCATAGAAGGGCATTGATAAGGAAGGGCACTGCTAAGCTGAAGATTATTGAGGATCGTGGCAACCAGGATAGTGCAAGGTCTCAAGTACATGTTATATGACAATTGATTGAAGGAACTAAGAATATTTATAAAAGCTGAAGAAAAGAAGATTCATTGGGGGAGGAGGAGGTGGTACATGAAAGTTATTTTAATATAGTGAAGACTCAGAGGGGACAATATAGTTAATCATCAAATAAGTAAAAGGCTGTCATGTGAAAGAAGGATTCAATTTGTTCTGGGTATCTCCAGAAGGCAAAACCAGTCGCAATGGACAGAAACTACAAAGAGGTAAACTGAGTCTTGACATCAGGCAATAGTTCCTAACCCCAAATGACATAGGCTGCCTCCAGAGGACAAACACTCCCTTTCATTGACAGTCTTCTGGAAGAAGCCAAATGACTACTTGTAGGAAACGTCATGACGGGAAATCCTTTTGAGGTATGGGTTGGATTAGATTGATCCTGAGTTCTCTTTTGACTCTAAGATTTTGCCCTTCTTCAGTCTTCCTTAATCTCAGTGCCTTTCTTCTGTTGATTAGTTCCAATTTCTCCTGCCTCTGGCTTGTTCATCCGTAGCCATTTGCACATACTCTTCCCTTGTTAGACTGGGAGCTCCTTGGGGGTAAGGGTGATCTTAAGCCTTTCCTTGTATTCGCATAGCTCAGCACTAAGTAAGGAATTAATAAATGACTTGTTGACTTGACTTGATTCCCAGATAAAAATCATTTTTTCTAAACTTATCTAACAATCTCAGCCTCTGATTAGGGAGGGTTTGAAGTTGCCCTTAAACTCTCCTCAAGGCTTGCCCACTGGGGTCATTTCTATGGTCAACCCAAAATGGCTATGGCTTGTACCACATGAGGGCCAGATCTTATCAGCATGAGTTCATAGGATCCAGGACCTAGAGCTAAAAGGGACCTCAGTGGTCATCCAATTTAAACCTCTCATTAGTGAATTGGCTATTTTAAAATATTTGATACTCCGTGTAAGTAAATGCCACAAGGGTTGGTTACTCATTAAAAACTGAACCAAAAAAATCAGCTTAACTTGCAATAAGAGAGAAAGAGTACAGTCTGACATGTGGTATATTGTACGGGTAGTAATTACATATTAGGAAAGTTTCCTAAAGGAGGAGGGGGGAAGGGATTGTAAAATTTCTTTTCCTGGAAAACTTGCAAAAGAAGACATATAATCATGGGAAATGCAGGCTCTGAAGTATACCAGTCAAGAGGCAGGAGAATGGACCATAGAGTCACTTAAGCTGCATAACATGGGCACTCTTAGCTGCCTGGGCTCTACTCTGTCAATTTAGCCCTATTGAAATGTGAGGAGTTGTTGGCATCAGCGTTACTACAAAAAAGAGGCTAATTTAGGATGGAAGGGATGATGAGACCCAAATACAACCCAGATACCCATTCAACATATAGTGGCTGGTTGAAAGGCTGAACTTACTTGTTGAAACCAGTCACAAGGACAACTGAACATTTGAGCAAAGACTTTAAAAATGAAATAAAGCCAACCTACTAGCCACTCGGTTTCTTTCCAACTAAACATGGCTCCTCAGTGTAACCTTTGCTGTTCTCCCATTTAGGATCTTTAGTTAAGGTTCAAGTGCTGCCTAAGCACCATGTGACCTTGGGTGAATCACTGAAACTCAATGGCCACTGACAATTTTCTAAGACTATAAGTTGCAAAACAGTTGCCTATCTGTATTGGCAGAGGCAGTTTCTTCACAGGGAATTTCCTAAAATCAATGAACTAATTCATAGGCCCAGAGCTCTTTGCCCTTCCTCCTTAAAAAAAAGAGAAATTTTTGTTGTTGCAGTTCAGTCATTTCAGTTGCATCGGATTCTTCATGATCTCATTTAGAGTTTTCTTGGCCAAGATACTAGAGTGGTTTGTCATTTCCTTTTCTATCTCCTTTTACAGATGAGGAAACTGAGGCAAACAGGATGAAGTGACTTGCCCAGGGTCACACAGCTAGTAAGTGTCTGAGGCCAGATTTGAACTCAGGAAAAGTCTTCCTGACACCAGGCCTGGTGTTCTATCCACTGCAGCACCACCTAGTTTTAAAAACTAAGTGAAGTTTTCAACATAACTTGTTGGAGGAAAGACAAAAATAGTCAGTTAGAAGGGATATGGGAGGACAGGCACACTAATATATGTTCTTGGCAAAACTGTGAATTAAGTCAATCATTTTGGAAAACTTGGAAAACACTTTGTAATTTTGCAAAAAGAGTGACTTGCCCATTTGAACCAGGGAACCTACTACTTGGCATATAACTAAGGAGGTAGACACCACCAAAAAAAAACTAGGGTGGTCCCTTTTCGTGCTAGTAAAGCCCTAGAAACAAAACAGGGGCTCACTGACCAGGGAATGGCCCAGATATCCAGACCCTGGGAAAGCAAGCCCCTTCTCCTGGCCATTCCTGAGTCTGGGGTTTATTGGGGTGGAGAATTATGCAGAATCAGCTATAACTACTTAGGGGGCAGTTAGTTGGTGCTACAGGGTATAGACCACTGGGCCTGAAGTCAGGAAGACTTGAGTTCAAAATCCAGTCTCAGACACCTGATTAAGCTTATGACACTGAACATGTCACTTCAATTCTGTTTGCCTTAATCCACTGAAAAGGAAATAGCATACCACTCCAGTATTTTTACCAAGAAAACCCTATGGACATCAGTGTTCATGGGGCCACGAAAAATAGGATACATTGAACAATGACACTTAGGGTCATCTAGAGAAGTCAAACTGAAATAGAAACAGTGCATAAGGAACCTATGGACTGTCTATTGACTTCACATTATCTATGTTTTATTGCATTTTAACTTATTTTGTTAGCTATTTCCCAATTACATTTTAATCTGGCTTGGGTCCCACTTGGGAGTGCTGTGGATCACGAGTGTTTGACAACTCTAATTTAGAGAATGCTTATTTCTATCTCCATTTGCTTTCAATAAAACCTAAGGCAAACGCACTGAGTCCTCCTCTTGGGTCAGGCCACTGGGACCCTTTTAACTCAGGAGCAAAATGGGACCATTGCTGCCCTACAATGGCCAACTCCAGGAGACAGGCCTGCTGCTACCCTGGGAGAAGCCTACTTCTGTTCCTACTTTTTACCTTCTTATCAAAGTCTCTACTCCCAAACCCACTACAAGGATCCATTTTGCCTTCTCCACCTTTAAACCATCTTTTAAACTGTATATATTAGAAGAAATTTCCACCTTGAGACAATCCTTATTGCCATATACGTTATACTGCTATATATGAATGTACTAGAACATTATTGATGAGGAAAAACTGAGAGAAGCTTGGGAAGATTGGTATATAACCAAAAAAACAAAGCAAGCAGAACCAGGAGAGCAACATACACAATGGCTACAAGAACACATGGATAACTCTCCTCCCAAGTAACTCTCCATTTTCCATCAGGAGGACATAATGTCCTTCCAAGGATAAATTGATCACCTGAAATTTCATCACCATGCTCATCCACTCAGTTACCTCTCCTTTCTGATTGGAGGGTTAGTGGGGGGGGGTGGGGCACTAACTAAATTTCACCCAAAGTCTTCCTTGATAGAAGGCTAAGAACTTTCAAAACTTTCCTGCTCATTCCATTTTCCACCAGCATCTCTGTTCAGTTTTCACTCCATGGAACAACATGGCCCATGCTTTGGTGATCCCTCCTTCCTTTTGTGTATTGTTTCCCTCATTAGTTTCTTGAGGGCAGGGACTTTCTTTTTCTTATTTGGATCCCCAGCACTGAGCATAGTGCCTAACACATAGTAGGCACTTAATCAGTGCTTATTGAATTAAATTAAGGCAGCCAAAATCTGATTCATTAGAATGACTAATCTTGATACTAAAGGACTGCTGATCGTTAACTGGTTTTCTTTGTTACATGGGAAGGTAAATCAGGAAATGACTATTGTAAAAACATTAAAGGAAATCATTCTTTCACTGAATTCTCTGAATACCTACTGAAGTACTGAAGAGAGCAATTAGAGACTGTTAAACACAATATTTAAATCTCATTAGAGTATCTATTTAAGTGAAAATAAATCTAAATATTTATAAATTAAATAGGTCAGTAGACCTGTGATCTCCATGGTACTACATCTGGGATCTCTCCTTCAGTACAGCTTGCAATCCATCCTCAATTTCCATTGCCCTCAGTTTCTCCTCCTATACAATTCTTGTTCCGAGGCCCTTGTTCTTGGTCTTTCAACCCCCAGCACCCAGACTGCCCATCTATGGTCCCTTGGTCTTTGCTATATGGTCAAACCTATTTCATTTCAATTCATCCCCTAGAACAGAAATGTCAAAGGTCAGCAGACACCAAACTGTACAAAACTCTCAGTGTTTACCTGATTCAGATTAAAATGTGATTGGGAAACGTTTAACAAAATAAATAAAAATATAATACAGTTAACATGAATTTGTGGTTTTCTAAGTCAATATGCAGCTTCAAGGATACATTTCTATTTAATATTCCTCCTTATGTCCGAGTCATTTTGCTAATAGATGCTGCAATCTGCTTATAAATACCTTTTGTTTATCCACGGCCCTTTGGCTCACTCATGATTTTGATGCTTCTGAGACTGCTGTTTCATGATATATAGTTACATAAGATCACCAGGAAAATAATCCAATTAAAAAAAAGATATTGTAGCTTCCCAATTACAATGGAGGCCCTCTCTTCCTCCTGCTCAGTTCTTGTCCTATTTGCCTACTCAGTCACATAACACCATTCTCTTCCATTGAAACATTTCAAAATCCACATTGATGTTGTACTTCTTAGCCTGCTATCAATTTGGCCAACCTTCTCTTTCTATCTTCATGGCCCATCACTGCCCTACATAAACTCTCTGCTCCTGCTCATCTGGTCTCCTCGATATCCCCTAGCCAGGCCTTGTTCTAACAGCAAGTACCCCGGAATACACAAGAGGGTCTACTGAAGAGGTTCTTAGATCTGCTTTTCTAAAAGGAAAGTAACTTTTGAGGAGTCAACAATCACTTTAATCAAGCACATATATCATTCACTTAGTTTAGGGGGAAAAGCCAGCACCCTGAACTTCAGAGAAAATACAGACAGAGAAACAAAAATCAACAGACAGGGCTTCCAACTATCTGACCATAAGCAATACATATATCACAGGTGTATGTATGTATGTATGCTCAGATCCCATTGTCTGACCATTACATACATATATAGTTAGAGAAGCACCAACATTTGGGTTTTCAAAGTGGGGAGGGGGCTCCTTAGCTGCTACCCAGAGTCTCTTCTGGCCAAACAAACATTTCCAATGAGTGAGCCCCAAAATAAAACCACACCTCAGAGTAGTTATACACTTTTCAGAGCCAGAGGACATCACAACCCTTGAGAACCAGTGCCTCCTTAGAAATTAACAAAAGGTATGGGCCTTCCTACAAAACTAATCTCCCCTAATTTAGCTTTCTTTAATGAGTAGGCCCATTAATGGGTGGAGAAAACCTTTAACTCCTATTACCATAATTAACAACATTACACTTGTACATCCCTAGCTGCTCCTCTCCAAACTCTGGCCATCCTCTGAAGCCTCACTCAAATGCTACCTCCTCTATAACTGGTTGACTCCCTCTTCTTGTTCTGTAGCACTTACTTGACTTTTCATAGACTACCTGTATAATATCAGACCTAGAGATCATCTGGCTTAGTATCCTTCATTTATCCAGATGAGGAAACTGAAACTCCTAGAGAAGTGACACTGTGAGTTGGTAACAGAGCCACAAATGGAGCCCCAGGGCTCTTTTTCTATTACCCAGTCCTTTTCCCAGAATGACTTACTTCTTTGCATATGCCCTTGCATTGACTCAACACTAAACCAGAAATTAGGGCTTCTTTATAGTCATTCATGAATGTGTCTGCTTGTTACAATATGGGATCCACAGCTTTTCTTAATGAGTGTGAAACCTCCTGCTCACCTATTTACTGTCTCCTGAGATCCAGTCTCTTCGTTGAGAGGCTCATCAATTGTTTGCCACCCTTTCCGCAGGCCTCCTCCACAGTCTTTCACATACTAGGCTGCCTCTGGTTTTCAACACTGTAAATCAATTACCTTCTCAGTGTGGGCACTCCCTGTCCTGATGCCCAAGACAGCCCCTCTAAATGGTGGCAGACAGGCTTCAGCAGCTGCTCTAGGTCATCACTGGGGAAAAACATGTTGAAGAACTCCTTGGGACTTGACTAAGTTGCTCAGTAAATAGGAGACTGGGCATGATGTCTATCACTGGGCCTGTGCTCAGAGCCTCCTTGACTTGCAAGGGCCTGCCAGAGCTTGTCGTCCATTGGCAAAGCTTCAGAGAACCTACATCTTTTGGGCGGTGCTTGTGGGCCACAAGCTTGAGAGCTGCACCTAAGGCAGCAGGGCAGAATGGAACATGTATGTGATTTGGACTGAGGAGACCCCAGTTTCGGCTGTATGATTTTTAGGAAGCCTTTTTCCTCCCTAGGCCCATTTTCTTATCTATTACATGAGAGAGGCCTTTGGTTCAAAAACTGGGTGTGCTACTTACTATGTGTATGACCTAAGATAAGTCATGTGACTTCTCTGAGTCTCAGTTTCCTCTTCTGTAAAATGGGGGGTGGGGATGGTTGGACTAGATGGTCCTTAAAGACATTGGGGAGGGGGGCATATGGAAGCGTGATTAGCTGTTCTCAGTCTGTCCTCAAAGAACAGAACTGGGACAGTGGGTGGATGTTGCAGGTATTCAGATTTAGGCTTAATGCCAATAGAAAGGTCCCCAAGTGGAAGGAGCTGCCTCAGAAGCTAGTAAGCTTCTCCTCACTATAGGCTTCTTTCTACAGGAAGCTTCTTGAACAGGGGTGGGGAATGTGTGGTCTTGATGCCACAGAAGGTGGCATCTAGAAGGTTCCTGTAGAAAGTAGAAGACCACATATGTCCTCAAGGTTCCCAGGTTCCCCATCCCTGTCCTAGAGGATTTTCAGAAGGGGGCAGTCGGGGAGAGGGGTAGGCAGAGAAAGTAGTCATCCTATGGAGAATATGTGGCCTGTACCCTGGCCTCTTTCACATAGACATGGGCTTTGGCCTTTTGATGAAGGGCATATGAAACCAAAAGCTTCTAGTTGGGTCCCTCATCCCTCTATGATGGAGACTAGTGGAGGGTCATGCATCAAACAGGATTGGCCACTAAGCAGAAAGAAACTGGCTTGGTGGAGTGGAAAAGAAGAGATGTTCTGTTATCACTCTCTTTTTCCTCTCTTTTAAATATGTGGCCTGGGATTTAGACAGCTCTCCCTTAGACCTGTAGGGGACAGGTTTCGGGGCGGGGTAAGGGATTTCTTCCTCCTCACCCCCTGCAGATTTGATGGCTGCTCATAGAAGGTGAGCTTGGACCCCTAGTCCCAAGCCTTATAGATGACTTGTAAACTCCATACTCCCTATCTTTGTTTTCTGGGTTTTTTTTTTAATTGAGAGGATAATGAGCTGGATTCTATTTCAGTACATAAAGACAGAAGAGCCTACAGGGGAAATAAAAGCAATGATTAACAAATTCCCCTATGACCTTGCTATGAGGAAGACATGAGCAATTTTTAGCCAAACAGACTGAACACCTGAAGAACAGGGATGTAAGCCCCTCCCAACACCTGGCTCAGGGCCTGAACTCAGTGGGCACTTAGTGAAGACTGGGGAAGAAAGAGAAAATGTTAGAGAGGGGAGGAGGCCTGATTTTTGCCACAGACTGACTGCCTGCCTGTGGTAGCTGGAGTCTTTCTGGGCTTCCTCATCTAAGAAATAAAGGGTATTGGACTGGATGACATCCAAGAGCTGACATTCAAGCTACAACGTTCTCTATTTTAAAGTCCCTACCACTGCAAACATTGTCTTTTCTGACATTCTGTATTCTAAGCCACCACCCCCCCCAAGACTTGACCTTCTCTGTTCTAAGGCCCCTCCCAACTCTTACCTTCCCTGTTTTAAGCTCCCTCCCAGCTCTGACATGCTCTGTTCTAAGGATGGTCCCAGCTCTGGCATTCTCTGCTCTAAGACCCCTCCCACCTCTGACATTTTCTATTCTAAGCTCTCTCTAAGCCCTGATATTCTGTGTTCTAAACCTCCTCCCAGCTCTGACATTCTGTGTTCTAAGGCCCCTCCCAGGCCTGACCTTCTGTGTTCCAAGGCCCCTTTCAGCTCTGATATTCTGTTCTAAGTTTTCTCTTAGATCTGACCTTCTATGTTCTAAAGTCCCTCCCAGCTCTGACATTTTCTGTTCTAGGGTTAGGGAGGCAGTGAAAGGGCATCAGATTTAGAGTCAGAGGATCTGAGATCCAATCCTGCTTCTGCCATACTTCACCTGTGTGGGCCAGTTTTCTCATCTGCAAAATGAGAAAACTGGCTTCAGTAACTTCTCACGTAACTTCTAAAGTTAAACCTATGATCCTAGGATTGCAATTTCCCTATCAGATCTGACATTCTATTCTAGTTCTAATTGGCCTTGAGGGATAGGTCCAATTTGGATCGACAGAAGAGGTTAGGTTACAATTAATCATCCTCTAAGTAATAATGCAACTAGCAAACAGAAAGAAAAAACAAATCTGAGTGGACATTCTCCAAAAAGTGACTTTTTGTGAGGTTAAGATAAATTCTGGGCCTCACTACCAACATGTTCAATATTCCAAAATTGAGATTCTTAAAATTTTTTTTCCTGAGAAAAAAAAATCATCTTCATTCCTACCTGTGATGACTTTGATACTACCTTTCTTTGATTCTACTTTTATACTACCTGCCTTCAGACAGAAGAAATGCTTAAGATCTCTTCCAGCCCTAGGTCTCTGAACATCTGAGGTATGATGAGGAGAGAGTCCTAAGGCCAGAGACTTAGAGACTCCATGGAGTCCAACCCCCTCCTTTTAGAGATGGAAAAACTGAGGATCATGTAGGTTACACTGCTAGAAAGTAGATGAATTAGGCCTCCAGCCAAGGTCTGCTGACCAAAGCCTGTAATCTTTCAACCACATTGCATTGTACTATCATTAGAAAGGATCATGGGGAGGGAGGGGGGTAGGGGGGGAAGGTGTGGGGGGATAAAATCTTAATTTTAAGGAAGTGATTGTAGAACATTTATAAATAAATAAAATAAAAATTAAAAAAAAAAAAAAGAAAGGAAAGGGATTATTTCGATAGAAAGTCAGCAAGGACAGCTAGGTGGCGCTGCAGTAGATAGAGCACCAGGCCTGGAATCAGGAAGACTAGTCTTCCTGAGTTCAAATCCAACCTCAGATGCTTACTCGCTTGTGTGACCACTTAATCCTATTTGCCTCAATTTCCTCATCTGTAAAATGAACTAGGGAAGGAAATGGCAAACTCCTCCAGTCCCTTTGCCAAGAAAACCCCAAGTTGGATCATGAAAAATCAGACACAACTGAAACAATTGTTGTATGTAGTTTTGCAGTCCAAAATACAGAACTAAAGTAAAGGAAGGTTTGCATGATATTCATAATAAAAGCAGGCAAAATGTGGTGGTAGATGGTCATAAGGGTCTCTGTAGTTTGCCTTTAGTTCCAACTCAAATTCATTTACATGGAAAGCCAGAAGGGATCTTGTGAATATCTAACCCTAGGATGGAAGGTTATCTGTAAAAGAGGACTTTGATGTAAAAACTCACTTTAGCCTTCGGGCACCCTGGATAACTTTTGTTGACTGGATGTGGCAGCTGTGACTAAAGCCCAGTCAGTCTAACCTTATCAAGCAAAGGTTATGGTTACAGGGAACTGAGCTGGCCAGTTTCTGGCCCTGAGGAGACAATACTAGAAACTTTACAGGGAGCAATGCTCAAAAGAGACTACATACCCAGCAGCTAGCACAAGATGGCCTGCAGAGACACACACAACCAGGAAACACTCTAAGACCAATGGGATATATATGACCAGTATCAAATTGTTTACCATTTGAGGAAAAGAGGAAGGGAGGGAGGGAGGGAGAAAAATTTGGAACTCGAAATTTTGTAAAAATGAATGCTGGGACAGCTAGGTGGTATAGTGGATAGAGCACCAGCCCTAGAGTCAGGAGGACCTAAGTTCAAATCCAGCCTCAAATCCTTCTTTCTTTCCTTCCTTCCTTCCTTTCCCACAATTATTGATGTCATGTTTTTTTCTGTCACTTACATTTCCCAGTGTCTTCCCCTTTTCTCTCTAGAGAACACTGGCATAAAAAAGAATGACACTTTCTTGACACCTGACACTTTCTACCTGTGTGATTCTGGGCAAGTCACCTAACCCTCTAAAATTGCTATTAGGAAAAAAAAATAGAAAAAGACCAGTGGAAGTCAGAGACAAATGGAGACACTGCAACCAGTGGAGGGCAGATCTAGTGAAGGAGACATAATGACCTCACCAGAAGACATATATATCATATATATATGTATGTATATACATGTATATATCATACAAATGACCTCACCAGAAGACATATATCATATATATGTGTGTGTATATATATGTATATACATGTATATATCATACAAAAGGTCTATGGGGAAGATTCTCATTGTCTCTTTTGATAATGATATTCCATTAAGTGCATCTGTTTTGAACTAATCGTGTCCATTTACTGGCTAGGAAAAAGTAAGTGTCATTAAGGGGATCATGAAAGACATGCTCCATGGGTTACTCTTAGTACACAGATGTCTATATAAAACATGTATTCAAAAGGCACAGACTTTCCCAAATATCGGTCAATCTCTTCATTTCACAGAGGAAGAGAATATGGCTACAATACACAGATCTCGTGTTGAACTTTAGAGGCTACCAACAAAACCTGGCCAATCCCTTACCCAAGTACTACAAAGTAGCACAATATAAAAAGGGTATGGTCTGCTCCTTCCTCCCCATTGTGATCTAAAGGATGATAAACATCACAGAATCACCTATTTAGAAGCAAGAGAGAAACTTGAGACCATTTGGTCCAATCCCTTCATCTGAGAAAGATAAAAACTTTGCCCAAGGTCACACAGCTAGGAGGCAGATGGCTCCAGATTTGAACCAATGGCACCTCTGATGCCAAATTTGGCACTCTATTAGGCCATGCTGCGCCCCACCCCCACCCCCCACCCCACACACACCTTATACCAAAGCTTCCTGGAAAGTGGGTTGTGGAGAGGCCAAAAAAAAGTCTAAACAACTTGGCCGAAGTTTATTCATGGGTTTTAAGATAGTGCTTCAAGAGACAGGAATTGTGAGTAGAGAACACTAAAGATAAGGTCAGACTTTTTAATATGTTAGTTTGTTTTGTCAACTTGGTTTTTTTCTTTGCTTTTATGTTCTTTGTTATTCTTTTCTACAGCAGTGTTCTCTAGAGAGAAAGGGAGAAGACCTTGGGAAATGTAAGTGCCAGAAAAAAACATGACATCAATAATTGTGGGGAAGGAAGGAAGGAAGCAAGGAAGGAAGGGAGGAGAAAGAGAAAGAAAGAAACTATCAGTCTTATATTATCTACACAAGGTCATAGCATCTCTCTGGAGTGGATGGAGTACTTGCCTTGGAGTGAAGAAGACCTGAGTTCAACCTGACTGTGGACACTGACTGCCCTAAGTGAGCAACTTAAACTCTGATTGCCTCAGTTTCTTCAAATCAAAAATGGGAATGATAATGTTGTTCATCCTTTATTTTCAAAGAGGACCAGTGAGATCATGGGGTGATGTCTTGACTTGAGAGTTAATTGGATTTAAATGAGGCAGAGCTGCACAAAGTGGTTGGCTCACTATTTCTCCCAGAGCCATGAAGTCCAGTGGCAAGACAAAAGTCAGGATGACTGGTCATGGCCTAAAATGCAGCGGATGACCTTGACATCTTCAAAATCTGACCAAGCTCTAAGTGCTCCACAGAGCCTGCTTCAGTCAGGCCATTGGAACAAATTGTCCTCATCCTCCCATTCCACCAAGGCTTATGAGCCTTCACATGCATGGGGCAGACAGGGATAATAACTGCACCTACCCCCCAGGGTTGCTGTGAGGATCAGATGAAATAATTAACACACAGTAGGCACTATACAAATGCCTATTTGCTTATTCCCTTTCTCCTTTCCTGTCTCTCTCACCCCTCCCTAGCCCAGCCCCCTGCTGAGAGCAAGGTCCTGTGAACTGAAAGAAACTAGGTTATTTTTGTGGTGAAGTGATCGTCCTTTTCCAGAGGACATGGAGCAATGGAAATGGCACTAAATTTCCTACAAAGGGATGCTTCAAGGATGGGCTAATTACAAGAAACTGCCAATTAAAGAGCCTCCTAGATAATAGTCACCTGCATCTGAGGGGGTTGAATGTGTGCCAAGGTCCAATCATGAAGACTATGCACAAGCTCAGCCAGGAGGACAATGGGTAATTAGTGTACCCTCACAAACAATGAAAAAGGAGATTTTACCAATAAGCTATATCATCTTAGAGTCTTTTTTTTTCCTTTTGGGAAAGAACAATTCAGCCTAGAATGACATGATTGTCAAAGATTCATCCTGACTGTAACGTTCACATGGATGCTGGTGGCTAGATTGGTATCTAAGGGGTTGGTGAAGAACCAGGGGTTGGTGTAGGCCCAGGGGAATGCTTGTTTACCCCATACCGGGACGAACTCATGCTTCCTGTAAAGACACAGGCATGTGACATCCTACAGTAGAATACCCTTCCAGAAAGCTTATTAGAACATATGAGGCTTGCATCAAGTTTTCCTTTGGTGTTTTAGCCTGCAGGGGTTACACCATATCACTATCCCTTTCAAGAGCCTTGGTTCCCTGTTAAACACTGAGGAACAGAACAGAGACTGATCAGATCAAGGAAGTAGCCCCTCAAGGCAAGGACAAGACAGAAAGCCAATGTCTCTAATAGAACAACATTGAAGCCACAATTTAGTAAGCCTCTTGCTCTTTGACTCCCCGTCTGGGGCTCCTGCCACTCCACTGTGGTGACTCTAGTACAAATGGATAGTATACCTGATGAACACAGCAGGCAGAAGTCAAACAGGCTCGCTTAATTAGGCAAGCTTCAAGCTGTAAAGTCGTTGGACTACAAAAATGGACGAATACCAGCACTTCCACAAGAGAGACAAGAGGCCCACTCAATTCCGGGCTTTTCCAAACCTACTGTAAAGCATGTGTTCAGTCCTAGGCACAGCATTTTTGAAGGAACATTTAGGAACCAGAGTATGGACAGATGAGGGTGACCCAGACAAATCATCAGGGATCATGGAGTCCAAACTTCTCATTTTACAATGATGAAACTGAATTCCAAAGGAAGAGAAATGACTAACCAAGGCACACAGGTAAAAGAGCAGCTCAGCCAAGTGAATTCAGGTGAAGGAACTTGGAATACTAGGAGAGAAAATGTGAGGAATTTGTTATAGTTATGTCCTATTCTCCATGACTCCATTTGGGGTTTTCTTGGCAAAGATTCTGGAGAGGTTTGCCATTTCCTTCTCCAGCTCATTTGACAGATGAGGAAATTGAGGCAAACAGGGTGAAGTGACTTGCTCAGGGTGACAGCTAGTAAGTATCTGAGACTGGATTTGAACTCAGGTCTTTCTGATCCCAGGCCTAGTGCTCTATCCATTGCCCCACTGAACTGCCCTTGTGAGAGATTATCACTCTTCAAATACCTAAAGAATGGTCACACAGTAGAGGGATTTGATTTGTGTTACTTGACACCAGACAGAGAGCACTGGACCTGGAGTCAGGAAGACCTGAGTCAAATCCAGCCTCAGATACTTACAAGCTGAGTGACCCTGGGCAAGTCAGTTACCATCTTCCAGCCTCAGTTTGCTAAACTGTAAAATGGGGATAATAAAAGAACCTACATCAAAGAGTTGTTGTGAGGATCAAATAATATTCATAAAGTGCTTTGCAAACCTAAAGAGATATATAAATGCTAGCTGTTATTATTAACAGAGGGAGCAAACAGGAGCAGTAGGTAGAAAATAGAGAAAGATTTGAGCTCTTTATATAAAGCTTGTACTGATCAGTGGAAGTGTGAGCTTTGTGGGGTAGTATAGGAAGCTCCCCAGCACTGGAAGCATTCAAGTAGAGACTAGACAACCAGGTAAGGGTTAGACTAGATGACATCCAAGGTCCTTCATAGCTTAAATATCCTAGTCTTCATAAGGAAGAAAGGGAAATACGAACTTTGGAAACTTGTATAGGGAGTTCCCCATCACTGGATGTATTCAAGCAAAGGGGTTTGATTAAATGACCTCTCTAAGGTCTCTTACAGTTCAGAGTTCCTACTCTTTAAAAAGAAAAAGTAAAAAAAAAATAAATTTATAATCCGACCCTGGAAACGATTACTGTGCTCTGTGTATAATAAGCTTTATTCTGTCCAAGTCACATCTCAAAGTATGGACTTGTGGGTCTATTTTCAGTGGTGCTCTTCCACACCTCTGAAACTCAAATCAACTGAATAGCCTGCCTGAGATCTGGTCAGACAAGTTCTGATGAGAATTTCTCCACCTGTAACAGTATGCTCCTTGTAGTACATCCCACGTGCCCCATTACCAAGGGAGACATTCACTTGGCTCTTAAACAGCAAGAAAATGGGCACAAGAAAGAGGGGAGAAAGGGGAGAGATGGAAATGACAGTGACATAAAACAAGAGGCAGTCCTATGACTTAAAGAACAAATAAAGTATCCCTACATTTGCAAAAACAAAAACAAAACCCAAAGCAGGAAGTAGGCAAGTGATGAGGGCAGCCGTGATCCTGGGACCAGACCCAGCTGGATGATGACGTGGCACAGTAGGCAGCCCTTGGGAAGCCTCTAAGTCCCCAGCATCTTCCCCTCCTTGGGCCTCACCTAGCACTGTGCACCTTACTCCTCTACATCTTCATAGAGTATAATAGTATAATATGTCAGAGCTAGGAGGGAACTTCAGAGATCATTCCTTCTAACGCCATCATTTTACAGGGAAGTAAACTGATACCCAAAGAGGGGCCGTGCCTTGCCCAGAGTCACATGGCTAGTAAACTGCATCTTCTGACTTGAGCGCATGTTCACTGACACCAAATGCAATTCACTTTCCACATACAACTCAAAGTGTATATATACATCCTATTTCCCCTAAAATGTGGGCCAATAATTACTAGATGAGACCCTCTCTGAACGTCAGTTTCCTCCTACCTAAAACAGAGAGAAGAGAAATACAGTTATGCTCCTCATCAAAATGTTCGGCCCCACCCACAACCATGCATCGAACTCAAGCCCCACTCTACCTGTGCTATCACTGGATCAGGTTCCGAGATGTCAGAGACCTCATCCTGATTCCAGTGGGCAACCCACTATAAAACAAGCTTCCCCCACTGGTGACATCATCCTATTGTTCCCAAGTCCCTCAGGGTCTGGTCACACCACACTCTTCAGAGTTCTGCACCCCAGGGCCCATCTTTCCAAAATTCCACCCCTGACTACCTTCTACCTTTCTCTGACTTGATAGAATGTCTGAACCAAGCCCTTGAGCTGGATTTCCAGTTTCTGGTCTTGCCACCTTCTTTCAGTCCCTGCTCAGTAGAAGCAGAACAATTTATGACCTGGGCCAAGGTCCCTCAGGTCAACTTCACACCTTTCTATCAGTCCAGCCTAGAAGCAAAAGGAAAGCTGGAGATAGGGCTCCCTGCCTCCCAGCACCCTGCTGAGGTCTACTTTCCATGTTCTCAGTCATGCCCAGGGTATTTGTCAGTAGTGGGCAGGCTCTTTGTAGGGCCCCAGAACACATAGCCATGTGTCATTGGTCACCAACATGCCCAAGGGAGGAAAGCCAAACCACCCATTGCCCTCACTGCAGGCACGTGCCTATTTTACATGGCACGTTTAGGGGGATGGTAGTAAACCTTGGGACATCCATTGAAGATTAAAGACTATAGTTGAAAGGCATCCAGGTAAGGGATATCATGGATACAGTCCAGCAGATGACAGACAAGAGTGTGACAAGGGGCCCCTCCAGAAAAATAGATGACATACAACTGAGTGCACATGAGAGACTGGTACCAGTGTATCCCAAATGGTATTTGGGCAGCACAGCGTACTCAGAGATAAAGCTGACCAGGACGGGGAAACAAGGGATGTGGGACAAGTGGGAAAGTCAGCAGGAAAAATTCAGAAGTGGCCTGTTTGGAAAGTTCCCATTTTGGACCCATAATTCCACATTACATGATGGATATACTCTATTTCGGCAGTTGGGGCTTGCATGTAGATAGAAATATGAAGCTTTAGCAGTGATTTTATTAACTAATTTTTGTGTTGATGGGGCTGTTAGTGAGTGCTATGGATTTTCCAGAAAGAAGGAGGCCTTTCC
>CM053775.1:38156689-38175305 GCA_028658325.1 Potorous gilbertii | reverse complement strand
AAGAGGAAGGGGAAGGAGAAGGGAAAGGAAGGGAAGGGAAGGGAAGGGTTTTGCTAGATTTAAAATATAAAGGCCCTTTGGCCTTGAAGAAGGAAGATGATGTACTTCTTCCTTGGAGACAGACCACTATATATACTGTTAGACTCCATCAATGTATTGGTTAATTTTGCTGAGTTGATTTTTTTTGCTTTGTTATTTTACTCTCCTACAGTGAGGAGGAGGGAGGAGGGATACATTCAGAAATGAAGGGAATATTTATGTGGTTGTCTAGTCATTTTCAGTCATGTCTGACTCTTTGTTCACCCCATTTGAGATTTTCTTGGCAGAGATACTGAAGTGGTTTTCCATTTCCTTCTCTAGCTCATTTGACAGACAAGAAAACTGAGGCAAACAAGGTGAAGTGATTTGCCCAGGTTCACACAGCTAGGAAGCGTCTGAGACCAGATATGAACTCAAGTCTTCCTGACTCCAGGCCCTGAGCTCTATCCACTGCAGCACCACCTAGCTGTCCATCAAAACAAAATATATCAACAAAAAGTGTAAAAATAAATATATTATGGGCTTGGTCAAATGAAAAGCAGTGAACTGGCAGAGATAATGAAACAGTAGGAAAAACAATAAAATGTGAATAATCCCTGTGTGCATTACACTGTGACTGTAAACAGTTGAGCACATCCTGAAGAACTCGTGTTATATTCACAGGTTCATCAATCAAGAGCTGGCAGGGGACCTTAGAGGCCATCTGCTGTAGTCATTTTATGGAAAAGGAAACAGAGGCCCACGGAGGGGAAGGGACTTAGCCAAGGTCTTCCATAGGATCCTAGATGTAGAATTTGAAGGGACCTCAGAGATCACTTAGTCCATCTCCTTCATTTAACCCTGGAGGAAACTGAGACAAAAAGATAGATTAAGTGACTTGCCCAAGGTCATTCAGCTTGTAAGTGTCTGAGGCTGGATTTGAAGTCCCATCTTCCTGAATCCAAGCCCAGTTTTCTCTCTACAGTGGTACCACCTAGCTGCCTCCTAAGACCTACCTAATGAGACCATGACCAAATGGCATTACCTTGAGTGGCATTATCTCTAAAGTAAAGGACATCTGGTAACAGGAATGAAAAAAGATACTGTAGCAAGAGCCTATGTTTCAGGTCTTTTTGAGAAGGCATGCCCTTCAGGTGCCCCTGGGGTCCCCCAAGATGCTCCGTTAGGGGAGGGGTCCCCAAAAGCTATCAGTAATGTGTTGTACAGCAAGAGAAGGAGGTAGATGCACTATTGGACTTTCTAGGCTGTCTCCATTAGTAAGTGAGACCAAGGGTAGCATGTCACAGAGGATGGAGTATTGATTGGACTTCAAGTCAATGACATTTGGGTTTAAACCTGGAGTCAGGAAGACCTGAGTTCAAATTCAGTCTCAGACACTTACAAGCTGAGTGACCTTGGGCAAGTCACTTCCCCTCTCTGAGTCTCAGTTTCCTCCTTTATAAGATGAGGGACTAGAAGATTTCTGCCAATCCTAGATCTAGGAGTCTATGTGTGACCTGGGGCAAGTCACTTCTCTCTGAGCCTCAGGTTCTTCATTTGTAAAAAGAGAGGTTTAGATTCAGTGACCTCTGGGGTGGCATCCAGCTCCAGATTTATGGTCTCATGACCTTCACAGGCTACTTCACTACCACCTCCACCAAACCTGAACACGACCAACTGTCTGACCATTAGGGGAATGCTCCCTCACCACAACACCAACTCTGCTTTTCAGTAGCTTGGGAGGGGAGGGGGCTGCCCTTCTAGGACATTATCTGGGTGAGCTGACCAGTGAAGTACTAGCACGGGCACAATTCCAGAGTTCATCTCAACTGGCCCCAGGTCACACAGGCACCCAAATCCAGGTGGGAACACTGTTTTCAAAGACTAGCACAAAGGGAATGAAGGGCAAGTCTGAGGCCCTGCATAAAGAGGGAACTAGCCCAGAGGGTCACACAGCAGGGCAGCACTGAGCATGATAAGAGGTGTTGGCTGATAGACACCAAACCACTCAACAGGGCCCAGCATGTGGCCTACAACAAAACAGACCATTCCACAGGTTTAAAATACTCTCTTACAATTTCTGACCCCTTGGATGGGTGGTGTAACATCCCTTTTCTTCTACTGGACTCAGTTTCATAAGGAAAAATTATTTCGTGAGAAAGTTATTAGAAAACAGTATTAAGCAGAAATATGTTGGATTCCCAGGAACACTGTTGTCACTACAGCCTCTATAAGGAGAGCAGCATTGCCAAGTTTCCAAACAACCAGTTTTCAATGGCGCTCCCTCTCAGTTGAGGCATCACAGAGGAGCCAGGAGACATGGCCTGCAACACTGGAGAGCCTGAAGATGCTATCACACAGTATGTCTACTATCAGATTGGAATCCTCTCATCCAAAACGTGGTCTGCCAAGGGAGAAGGGGCTGGACCTTCTACCAGACTACCAGATATATGACTCAAAAAGAAAGAAACCCCTGGTTCATCATGACACTTGGTCAACAAATATATCCCACCCAGTTACACTTCGTTCTAGAGGCCTTGCACCACACCCTAAAGAAACCATATGGCACTTGCTCCCCACTGCTTTCACTGGATAGCACCAGAACTGGTCCATGACCCAACAGACCTAGCAACATTCTTTTAACTACTGCTTCCATAGGAAATCTCTAAATGCCTCTCAAATCCAGTCAAATGAGATCATATTTGTAAAGCATTAACAGAGTGCCTGACACAGAGTACGTGCTTCATAAATGCTTTTTCCCTTCCCTCTCCCTCCCATAAGACTCAAATCTCCCACCTATTATCTGCTTCATACATTCCTATGACACATCGAAACCTTTAATCAAATTCCAGCTAAGTCCTGTTGTAGTAATTACAACAGGTTCCCATGGACCCTTCTAATTTTTCAGGAACATCAATTCATCTCTAAAAATAAACAATCTTCAGGCACTATGGAATTTTCCCATGTCAAGGCCACATGTGGCCCTCTAGGTCCTCAAGTGCTGCCCTTTGACTGAATCCAAACTTCACAGACCAAATCCCCTTAATAAAGAGATTTGTTCTCTCAAACTTAGATTCAGTCAAAAGGCTGCACCCGAGGACAGAGAAGGCTACACGTGGCCTCGAGACCACAAGTTCCCCACTCCTGCTCTACAGACACAGAGAAGTACATCCTCACTAGCTGTCAGCAGCTTCCATGGTCAAGGGCATATGTCAACAAAGGAATAATGGGCCCCAACCATGACATCTTATCATGCCCAAACAGTTGTGATGCTGGCCAAGTGCCACATCTGGGGCCACTCCAAGGAACACTGATAGTATGACCCAATGAGTAAAAAGGAAAGGGCTCCCAAAAGGCTAGACATAACCCACCACAACACTGAGTCAAAACTGAACTGTGCCTTATCTTCAGTGTTGCCCAATCTAATACAATTGTTTCCAGCTAGCATCTGGTTAGAAGTCATTTGGTATTCATCCTTCTAAAGGACATATCAAGCCACATCTTCTGTCATCTTTGGACAAGATATGCCATGTTCTGAGATCATGAATCTCTACAAAGCCTACCTCCTATGATTCTGCAGCTCCACACAACACGCCAACTGCATATCGGAGATGGCAAACACATCTGGACACATTACTGGAAGTCATTTTCTAAAAACCACTTTCAACCACTCCTGAGTACAGCAACCCCAGTCAATGAGGTCCTGGAGATCTGATGCAATACATGGTTAGATCTTGCAGGCACTAGCTCTGCCTGACTCTGTCTGGCCCCTCTATTCTGTGATCAGACTCATTACCCAGATTTATCTTCTATAAAAGGTACCTATAATGTGTTCCCCCATTATGCTTTCAGCTTATAAGCAAGCTTCTGCCATCAAGTCGGTCACTACAGATATCTCAATGATGAATGTTACCCTTCGCAAACATCCTCTCTTAATCTAAGACACCCCCATATCTGAGATGAGCCAAGATGGAGCTGTTGATTTTTCTTTTGAGGTTTTTTCTATAGACAGATTTCCAGATCTCTACGGAATTTACAGAAGCAGCAGTCACTTATAGATCAGTTGGTGGTAGGTAAGTTCTATGCTACTCCCAAAATCCTGAAGCATACCAGCATATCAAGAAGCAATACAAATTAGAACCTAACACTGCATCTTTGATTTTGATGTGCAGTTATGTTTCTCAACCAATCCTTCCTTCACCTTGTCATTTGGGACAAAATGACACATATCTTTTACCTTAGCCAAGTCACTCCATAACTCTGAGCCTCAGTTTCCTCATCTATAAAAAGAGAGAGTTTGACAAGATGATTTCAAAGCTCTGGATTGCTGATCCTATGACTGCACACTTTCATGAACTAAAAAATATTTTACTAACAGAAAGTTTTAGGAAAGAAAGAATGTCATCATCATTTATTTGCCCTGGGTCTAGCTTCCATTGGATTTGGTCTAATATTTTTGTTCTGCCATCAAACATTTTAGCTATCTTTCTTAATTTGGTATCATCTGTATATATGAGAAACATACCGGTCAGCCACCATGCAGTGTCTGACACATAGCAGGCACTTGATAAATGTTTATTTATGGACTAAGTCAGCCAGTCAACAGAGATTTATTAACTGCTTACCATGTGCCAGGCATTGTGCCACATGCTGGAGCTATAGAGACAAAAACATAATCTCTGCCTTCTGAGAGCTCCCTTGCTAATGGGGGAGAAAACATGCAAATAGCTATTTATATACAAAATACAAACAGTTTAAGAGGAAAGTAATGTCACTAGGGGTGAGGGGAAGTTGGAAGGGTGACAGAGTTTGAGTTGAATCTTGAAGGAGGTAGCCAAGAGGTAGAGGTGAGGATCAGGAGTATTCTAGGCATGGTGAACAGCCACGGCAGAAACAGTCAGGAGATGGAACGTTGTGTATGAGGAAAGGCTCTTAGCCAAGTCATTGATTTAAACACATTCTACAGCACAGAATTAAGGAAGTATAGATCCCTGAGGGACTCCACTGGGGTTACACCTCCAAGTTAATATCTGTTAGTCTTTGTGTCTAATAATTCAATCAGTTCCACATTGTAGCCCACTGTCTTGCCCACATCTCTCCACGTCATCTACAAATGGCCCTGCTGAAATCTAGGTAAACTGTATTAACAGAAGTTCACTAATCTACCAAACCAGTAACCCCATCAAAAAAGAAAATGGGGGTACTCTGGGATGATTTGTTCTTGACAAGGAAGCATAGCAATTTCTCAAAAGCAATTTAGCCTGCCCTACTCTTCCAGTTCAGTTCTTGGTCTTTCCCATGTGGCTACAGGGGTCAAACTCTCTAAAATGATTCCTGATCTCTTCTAGGAGGCTCTGAGATGTTCTGGGGCTTGATGCACTCAGGGCAATGCCATCACAAATAAGAGCATCTGGAGATCTCGCCATCCCCAGCAAATCCTTCTTTGATCCGGATCCCCTCCATCACCATGGTGAACTCCTTTGCTGATCATAGTACTTCCTCCTTTATGCCTCCTTGTCTGATGTTTATTATCAGAGGGTCACAGAACAGAGTTATTTCCAGAACTAAGTCTTCCAAGAAATCTGGAATGATTTGATGGAGCACACTTTGTTATAAAAGACCTGGAGAGTAACATTTTATTCTATGGAGATGAATACTTTTTCATAATCAGTAAAGAATAACAAAATATTCTCTACATCTTTCAGTTAATTGCAAAATGGGACAGAAATGGACCATTGTTGAATATTGCTTATGAAAGCCAGCTTGTTTCTACCAAAACCTTCAAGAAGGATACCCTTGATTTATATAAAGATGACTCTTATAAAAAGTGTGTATAGATGGAAAGAGTAGACTTGTAGATCGTTATCAATTTTCTCAATTGCCTTTTTATTATTAATATGGTCCCAAGTTTTTATATGCCCTTACCATATTCCCTTCCCTTGTATACCAGTCCCCCAATGCCTTCCCAATTGTTTTTCCCTCGCACAGCTCTCCTCTCTGGACACGGTCCACTTTAGCTGCTTCACCCATCTCTGCTTCCTTTAGTATCATTCCTACCTCCTTTCAAAGCACCTCAGGGATGGTGATGTGAGGGTCCAAGGGTAGCAGTTCTCCTATCCTGGATGGAAAAAATAGGTGGGTAAAGATTCTTTTGAAAATCTCTTTCCATTTTTCTTCTGTCTGTCGTCCTCCTTCCACATTCATCCTTGAATGCCCTTTGAATGATTTTGCTTAGTTGGTGAGCCTGCCAAACTTTCTTTAAATTGCTTTTACCCTCTGCTGATTTTCACTGTTTCACAAGACAATACTGCTCACAATTGCCCATCATCCTTCTTTGTAAGATATTACAAATGAGTTTCTATTCTAACCTGGTGTTGCCCTGGCAGCCATCATTCTCCATTTGGCGACCAACTCAGATGTTTGCTGACTAAGGTACTTCAAGTGGGCCAACACCAATGTGTTTTCTGGGCTCTTTAGACAACCCTCCATTTTCTTCCTCATCAGAGCTGCTTTTCTTTATATCTTTGGAATCTTATTCTTGAGAAGTTCCCAGGCCCCTGGGATGACTTCCCCTGTAGAATTTCAGGCCATGGGTTTCTCCCCATTCTTACTGTGAGCCTTTTGAAATCAGCTTTCTCAGACTCTAGGTACAGTACATGTCAGTCTCTGTCTGGCTCTTCTCATGAATTCTAAGACAGAATAGCACTTCCTTTAAGTTCCTCCTTGTTGGTAAGATCAGGACCAAAATAGGAATTCTTTCTTATTGCTTCCTCCAACATCTGAATTCTCATTATCTAGTACAGTGCCTGGCACATAGTAGGTGATTAATAAATGCAAGTTGATTCTTTGATTGATTGTTAAAGTGAGCCAAGGCTTGGTTAGCTGCTCTGCTTTTGGCAAAGAGAGAGCGTATAAGTGAAGAGCATTCTGGCATAGCTCAAGTCCCCCATCACTAGGGCATCCCGTCTTTATGCCAGCCTAGCCATCGGCTTCCTGGCCTCCTTGTCTATTTCTTCTTCCCGTCCTATGCTCCAGTAACAATCTCCCTTCTGTTTGTGCTTCTATTGACATTCTCTCACTCCAGTTCCTGGAGGATTTCCTCTGCTCTTTGTTTGCTTTCATCCCTTTGGGTCCTTTTTGAATAAGGTAATGTTTTTCCCACCCTACCAAGTCTGAACAACACCTAGAAAATCAATTTTGTCTCCTTGTGTTACCGTCTCAAGTTGGCTTTGGTATTTATCCACTGTTTGTGTATTCATACACAGACATGCAAGGCCATTTGTTTTGCTGTTGGCTCATTCCTGGGACTTCTTTTGCCTGTGAATTTCCAGACATCTCTACCACTTCATTCTATATTGTAGCTACCATGTATAATGGTGGCTGTTGCTGTTCATCATTTTTCAGTAGTGTCTAACTCTTTGTGACCAATTCTTCATGACCCCATTTGGGATTTTCTTGGTAAAGATACTAGAATGATTTGCCATTTCCTTCTCATTTTACAGATAAGGAAATAGAGGCAAATAGGGTGAAATGACTTGTCCAGGGTCACACAGTTAGTAAGTGTCAGAGGCCAGATTTCAACTCAGGTCTTCCTGACTCCAGCACTCTATCCACTGCACCACCTACTGTCCCACCATATATGGTACCCAGCTTCAAATATAGATGTGGGAAGTTTTCTCTCTAGCATTCCTCAAAAGTTTCAGCTGAATTCAAATCCTGGATCTACCTCTTACTTATCCGTGTGACATTGGCTAAGTCACTTAACCTCCCTTGTCCTCAGCTTCTTCCTCTGCAAAATAAGGTGTCTGGACTAAATAACCTCTTGGGTCCCTTTCAATTCAAGAGCTATAATTCTGTGTGCAACCTTGGGGAAGTCATTTACCTCTCTGAGTCTCAGTTTCCCCATTTGTAAAAGGAGGGACTTGAACTAGATGGCTTTAAAGGTCCCTTCTGGTTCTAGACCAACAATCCTCAGCTCTTGAATAGTCAAGAAGCATTTGAGTTATGCTGTTCCAACAACAACCCTGGGAGGTGGGCAGAGTAGGCTTTATCAACCTATTTTATAGATAAAGAAACTGAGGTCAGAGAAATAAATTGATTATCTCCAGGTCATAGGCATCAGGGAAGTGACTCACCCAAGGCCATATCATAGTAAATCACAGAGGCAGTGGAAGAAGGACAAGTCTAGTGGTTTTCCCTTTATTTCACCAAATCTGACTCCATCACATGTGGCCTAGCAAAAAGAATGATCATGACGACATGATGCAACACAATAAACATTTATTAAGTACCTGCCATGTGCAGTATAGATACATATATACACAGTATATATATAGTAATATACATATATACAATATACAATATAATATACTACATTAGGTGACAAAAGATGCAAAAACAAAAATGAAATATACAATATAATATACTACATTAGGTGACAAAAGATGCAAAAACAAAAATGAAACATAGTCTCTGTCTGCCAGAAACTTACTAATCTACTGAAGGGTATGATTTGCACACAAATAAGAAAATCCAAGGTATTTTGAAAGGAGAGGAAGCACTAGCATGTTTGGAAGTCACGAGAAAATACCTGAAGCCCCTGGAGAAACACTAAGAATTCTGAGAAAGAACAGCTTCCAAGCAAAGATCAAAGGTCACCATGATAACCCGAGCCTATTTTACAGACATGTCAGGGGATTCTCCAGTTTAAGAGCTTCCCCTCATTTTTGACTAAGTGCAAAGCACTGTACTGTAGTATGGCTAGGGATCCAAACACACAAGCGCTCTCCTTCTGAGAGATTACATCATCCCAGGCCTTCCACTGCCCACTCTGCCCTCCCCTCACACTGGCGTCCAAAACAAGCTCCCATTTCAATGGCTGGGACTAATCCATCACACCACACCCAGTAACATGTGGGCTACACACCTCCTCTCCATCACTCCCTTCTCCTCTCTATATCCCCAAATCATTCCATCTCTCCTTTAAGGCTTTGCTCAATTCCCACCTTCCCTGTCCCCAGCGCCTAGCTCGGTAAGCAACTCCAGAAGAAGTAACTGGGATTATGCCATAACCAGAATGTGGCACTCACCTGGTTCACTAATAATAACTAGTTGCTGTCATTGTCATCATCATCATAGCTAGCATTTACATGATGCTTTAAGTTTTGCAAAGCAAACCACCAACATAATCTCATTTGATCCTCACGATAGCCCTGAGTAGTGGGTGTTAGTGTGATCCCCATTCTATAGAAAAGGAAACTGACACTGAAAGAGATTAACTGATTTGCCCAGGGTTACATGTCTGTGGCAGGAATTGAACTCAGGTCTTCCTGATCCCAAGTCCAGTACTCTATCCATCGTGCCACCTAAGCGCTTATGTGGAAAAAGATATAGGCATTCTAAATGTGATAATATATGGAAAGCGGTCTACGAACAAAGTGTTATATGAACGTGTGGTGTTATTTTTACCAAAATGGATAGAGGTAGATCAAGGAGTATGTACTAGGCATTTACTGTGTGCTAGGCCCTAAGTCAACAAAAGAAACACCCCTCCTCACAAGGAACTTCCATTCTAATGGAGGAGACAACAAGGACATAAATATAGGCACATAAAGTGAATAAATACAAATGAATGTTGACTAGTTAAATCCCAGGTTGTTAGGGAGGGTGTAAACTAGCAATAAAGGAGATCAGGAAAGTCTTGTTGTAGAAGGAAGTGCTTGAGCAAATTCTTAAAGGAAGAAAGGAATTCTAAGAAACTGGGAGAGAATGCTTTCCAGGCATGGGAGATGATCAGTGCAAAGGTGTGGAGGTGGTAAATGAAGTACCCTTTATGAGAAACAGCAATGAGTCCAGTTTGACTGGACTCCACAGTTTGACTGCATAGAGAATAGGAAGGAAGAGAAATGTCCATTGAGGTTGAAAAGACAGGTTGAAGTAGGCTGGGAAGGGCTTTCTTAGCTGAACAGAAGAGTTGATGATTTATCTTAGAGGCAATAGGGAGCCACTGAGATTGATGGAGTAATTACATGGTCCTATCTTTGGCAGTATCAGGATGGAGTAGAGAGAGACCTGAGGCAGGTAGACCAATGTGCAGGCTCTGCAAAAAAATGACTGAACAATCTCAGGGAGAGGCGATAGGGGCCTGAGCTAAGGTAGTTGCTATGAGAAAGGGGAAGTATTGTGAAAGAAACAACAACTGACTGAATATAGGGATCACGAGGTGACAAACATGGGGAAACACAAAAGCCCGTGGTGGGTTGTGTTGAACTCAAGAGGAAAAGATGAGTTCAGGAGGTAATGAATTGAATTTAAGAACTGAATTTAGAGTCAGAATATGTGAGTTCAAATCTTGCCATCACTTACTTCTGGTGGGATCATGAGCAAGTCACTCCCTGGACCTCAGTTTCCTCTTCTGTAAAATAAGGGGATTGGCCTAGAGGGCCTCTGAAATCCTATCCAGTTAAAATACCATAAATCCAACATGGCCTTGTATAGTAGGCATTGGCTTCTCTCAGGAACACTGAGCTGTCAGTTGCCCAAGAGTCTTTATGTGGGTTGGTATGGGTGGTGGGAGGGGAGAAAACATGTTAGTAACACACCAGTCACACAACCCTACCTGAGGTTTGCTTTCAGGTGGTTGGGGTGTCAGCCCTCCTCCTCCTATTACTGTCACTACATACCTAGAAAAGCTGCAAGCATGGGGAGGAGATTTAAGTACAGATGCTTCTTCTCCGCCTAGGGTTGTTTCCTCACATATAAAACTGAAAACCCTATTCATTTCCCAAAAGCTAAGTGGCCAAAGGCTGCAAACACAGTTTTCCCGAGAAAGCCTAAAAATGACAAGTGACCATTTGAAAACATCCTGCAAACATTGCTCCTAGTCAGAAAAATGCAAATTAAATCAACCCTGAGGTCTCACCTTGTGCCCTGCACTTTGGCAAGGAGGGCAAAAACAGCAACAATCCCTGTGGGAGTAACTGTGGAAAGACAGACCCACTAACACAGAGCTGTGAATTGGAGTAACTGTTTGGGATCTTAAGCTGGAAATATGCAAGGAAAATGACTAAGCTTTCCATACATACCCTTTGGTCCAGCAATCCCTTTCCTATGCATATATTCCAAGGAAGTCACAGACTTAAACAAAGGTCCAATATAGACAAAAATATGCACTGGATAGATGAAAATAAGAGGCACTGGAAACAAAGATGGTGTCCATCGATTGGAGAATGGCTGAAAAATGCAGACAGATGGAATGGAAGATCAATCTGCTGTAGGATATTAACAACAATTGGAGAAATTCAGAGAAACATAAGAATCATGTCTCAATCACTAAGCATGTATAAAGCACCTACTGCATCATAGTTACTGTGGTAAATGCTCCTGATAGGAAGCTCATGAAGTCCTTTCCCTCAAGGACTTTACTTCTATGGGAGAGACTATATATGTGTGTATGTGTGTGTGTGTGTATATATATATATATATATATGTGTATATATATATATATGTATGTATGTATGTATGTATGTATATACAAATATATACATATATATATATATATATATATATATATATATATATATATTACAAAAGAAATACAAGATAATTTCATAGGGTAAAGGGGACAGAAGAGACAGCTAGATGAAGCAGTGGATAGAACGCTGGTTCTGGAGTCAGGAAGACCTGAGTTCAAATCTAGGATTCAGACATTTACTAGCTATGTGACCCTGGTTAAGTCATTGAAATTGTTTGCTTCAGTTTTCTCATCTATAAACCGTAATAAAACTGGAAGGGAGGGGTTGGAAACGAGGAACAGTTTCATATAGGAGATGATACTTAACCTGAACTTTTTTAGAAAACTGGAGATTTTAGGAGACAGAGGTGAAGGAGAGCATTCCAAATGGAAAAGGAGGCACAACAGCTAACTTATGAAAATAATTTCTAAAACTGCAAAAGTAGAAGCTAATGACTCTATGAGACATCAAGAATCAGTCAAAATCAAAAGAATGAAAAAATAGAAGAAAATGTGAAAATGTGATGCTTCACTGGAAAAACAACTGACCTGGCAAACAGATCCAGGAGAGATAACATAAGAATTACCTGAAATTACCTGAAAGTCATAATCAAAAAAAGAGCCTGGATAACATCTTTCATGAAATTATCATGGAAACAAGATGGTAGAACAGAAGCAGACACCTGCCTGAGCTCTCTACCCAAACCCCTCAAAATACCTGTAAAAAATGACTGAACAAATTCTGGAGCAGAAGAAGTCACAAAATGACAGAATAAAACAGATTTCCAGCCCAAGACAATCTGGAAGATAGGCATGAGAGGTCTACTGTATTGGGTTCAGAGCAGAGTATAGCCCAGCAGGGACCCAGCCAGCACAGGCAGGACTGAAGCAGGCCTCAGGGCACTGAATCACTGCGCCTCAGTTTCCAGACTTCTCAACCCACAAACACCAAAGATAGCTTCAAAGGTCAGTGGGAAAGTTCTCTCACCTGGATGAGAGAGGAACGTGGTCTGGCCCTGGCCCTAGCCCTAGCCCCAGCCCCAGTCCCAGTCCCAGGGCAGCCAGTGGGGGAATTGAATGGCGGATCTGGGTCGCAGTCCTGGGCAGTGGTCCTGGGGCAAGTAGGAGTGCTGGGATGGCACAACTAGTGGTGGCTGTGGAGAGGGAATCCTACTCACAGATCTGATGGGGTTCAGACTCTGGGAATCTCCCAGACCCGGCGTGTCAGTATTTCTGGGTCCCCACCAAACCAAACCTCAACAGATCCAGGGCAGAAAAGAGCACATGTGCTTGCTCACAGACGACAGTGCAGGCCAGGAAAGGAGTAAACAATAAAATAGACAAACTTTTGGTTAATCTGATTCAAAAAGAAAAAAGAAAACCAAATTATCAGTATCAAAAATGAAAAGGATGGTGAAGAGGAAATTAAAGCAATAATTAGGAGCTTTTTTGCCCAACTGTATGCCAAAAATCTGACAATTTAAGTGAAATGGATGCATATTTACAAAATATTAATTACAATATTTACAAAAATATATATTGCCCAGATTAACAGAATAGGAAATGAAATATTTAAATAACCCCATCCAAATCAGAAAAAGAAATTGAACAATCCACCAATGAACTCTCTAAGAAAAAATCTCCAGGGCCAGATGGATTTACAAGTGAATTCTACCAAACATTTAAAGAATAATCAAATTTCAATACTATATAAACTATTTGGAAGAAGAGACAAAAAAGGAGTCCTACTAAATTCCTTTTATGACACAAATATGGTGCTGATACCTAACTCAGGAAGAGCCAAAAGAGAGAAATAAAATTATAGACCAATGTCCCTAATGAATATTAATACAAACATTTTAAATAAAATATTAGCAAAGAGATTTATCACCAGGATAATGTCCTATGACCAGGTAGGATTTCTACCAGGAATGCAGGGCTGGTTCAATATTAGGAAAACTATGAGCATAATTGACTATAAAAATAACAAAACCAACAGAAATCATGATTATCTCAACAAACAAAAAGCTTTTTGACAAAACAGATGTGCTGAGTTGGAAGTACCTACAGAATGTGCAGTTAGAGATGTTCAACAGGCAGATCTGATACTCTGGGAGGGCCTTCCTCTCTGTAATCATGCAGGAGTTCTCTCTTTGCTGCCCCTACCCTTTCCAGTTCTGGTTCCTGTCTAGGGGTTGCCTTCCTCTATTAGAAGGTAACCTCCTGAAGGGAATATACTCTCTTACTGGCTTGTAATTACAGCCCTAGTGGCTTAGTAGCCATAGTCCTTTGTACAGAATAAGCAGATACTTCAAACCCACATTTTCATTCATCCATCTACTTAACTCATCTTCTCTGGCTTTACTGAGGCCTTCACTGACTACACAAGCCTATCCTATTGTTTCCCTTCCTTATGATAGTACTGCCTCTCCAACTAATCCCTCTACTCCTTAGGGACTGAGATGGGACCTTCTCCTTCTGGGCTAGTGACAAAAACACAGAAATAGACACAGAATCTTAGCGTTAGAATAGACCATAGAGAGGAATGAGTCCAAGCCTTTCACTGCCATGCAAGCAGCATGGCCTGTGTGAGAATCTAAGGCTCTGTCTTTCGCTTTTACTTGTTTTTAATTCTGAACTTACCAAAAAACCCATGAGCACTTCCATATACCAAGGAGAACAAAAGGAAAGGGGCTGTATATGAAATCATGAATCTCTCTTCTATAAAACTTACTCTTTTAAAAGTAGCTAATAAGTTCCACATGTTACTTTCCAAACTCTACCTCATTTGGGTTTCTTTGTAACTTCTTTCTGTTTTCTTCTATGATTTTTTTTTTACCATTTCAATTGCCTGCTTACTTTTCCTTTTCTTCCTTTTTTGGCAGGCTCCATCCCATTCCTTCCTCTTTAATTCTCCTCTGCCCATTAAAAAAGGTGGGAGGGGGACCCAAAATTTTTAACAAGTAGGCATAGTTGAGCAACACAAGTTTACCCAGTGGCTGTCTGAAAATCTGTTTCCCTCTGCACCTTGAGTCCATCAACTATATGTCTAGGGGTAGGCACCATACTCTAGCATTGGTCCTTTGGCTAATCATGGTTAGTCATTTCTACAATCAGATAAATGACAACCTCTCATGGTATGTGCCACCACCATTGGGGAATTCCTGTCATTCTAGAACAATTCTGCTTTTCAATGTTAATATATATGTATCCAAGTTCAGCATTCCTTCCTGCAAAAGAGTCAAGATATCCATATCACCAAAGTATGGGGAGGAGGAATAAAGGGGAAGTAGATGATTTAGAGTCCCAGAAAGATGCCCAGGTCTTATAGGCTTACCTGGACTTTGATGCCTTCTCTAATCCTAATGCTAACTGTGAATGAAAAAGGGAATTTCATCAGTAGAGATGACCTTATTGCACAGTAAAGTCAAGTAAACAAACTTTTTCAAAGTGTTTACTATGTGCTAGGTACTGTGCCAAGAGCTAGTGATACCACAGCAAAGCAAAAACACTATTCCTAGCCTAGGCATGGAAGAGAAAGGGGAGGAAAGTGATGATTGACTAAGCTCTCTGAGGGAAGGGACTGTGTCTTCCTTATTTTAGTATCCCCCTCATTGCCTTCTCAGGTACCTCTTCTACATAGCTCCCAAAGTATTTTCTCTAATGGGTAGGTCAAACCACATCACACCCCTCCTCAAGTAGCTCCAGTAACTCCCTAGTACCTCTCAAATCAAATACAAACTCATATGCTTGGCATTCAAAGCCCTTCATGTCCTGGCTCCAATCTGATTACTCCCCAGTCATTGTTTTTCATCAATGACATTCCAACATCTGTTACTACATCTTTGCTCTGCCTGGAATGTCTGCCCTCTTCACCTCCACTCTAAGGCTCCCTAGTTCCTTCCAATCTTAGCTCCCATGCTATGTGGTAGATCCTGATCCATGCCAATTGCTACTGTTCCCCCCCCCCGCCCACAAATTACCTTGTATATATTTAGATATATGTTTTCTTCCTTGAGGGCAGGGATGACTTCATTTGTGTCTTGAAAACCTCAATACCTGGCACTTTATAAATTTTTGTTGATTGGCTGAATGAACGAATAAATAAAAGGAGAGAAAATGAGGCAGAGATTTTACTCCAGTGGGGAACTTGTAGAAACACAATTGTATCAGCAAGAGCCTCATTGGCTGTTGGTCCCATAAGCAATTTTCCTCATACTGCTGCCCTCCTGGGTCCTACAACCTCTGACAGACACACCCACAGCAGGGGTAAGGGTAAGAGGGTCCAGGTTACAGCTGTACCTGGCTGCCAAGCCCTTTGGTGTTCCCTGTACCTCAATAACTCAGTGCCTTCAGCTCCCTGGATCTCAGTTCCTTTCTCAGTAACAGGATAGGGTTGGAGTCGATGGCATTTGAGGGCTTTGCCAGCTCTAGGTCCAGGCAGTCCCTTCAGCTCCCCAGGCCTAAATTTTCTCCTCTATAAAATGAGAGGGGTAGACTCAATCTCTGAGGACTCACTGGGCTCTCTCTAGTTGTATGAGCCTATGATCGGCCAAAGGGCTCTGGCTTCCCCTCCTTTTATCTGTTGTTCACAGGCAGTCTCACAGTGGGAGGGAACTTAGGTTCCCTTATTAGAAATATCGGCCTTCTTTCCCCCACAGCTCAACTGCTCTGACACCCAGACTATGGTAACCACCAGGCCAATGAAAAACAAAGGCTTCCAAGAGCTCCTGTTTTTCCAGGCCATTAGGAAAATGAAGCAAATTACCCTGAAGTTAAAAATCCAGATGTTCCCCATTCTGGTCTTCAGCCAAGACTGATGCTGAAATCAGCCAAGCTACTAAAAAGGGGCACTAGACTGCGGCCAAGGGACAAATGCCTAAGAGACCTTCAAAGATGCCCTTCCCAATGGAGAAGGCCACAGCATGGAACCCTGCGCCTGGCTGGATTGGCCTAGCCAAGTCAGAGATGGTGGGAGAAGACTGGATGCTATTGACTAAAGAGAGAAGAAAAACCCATTCAGCAAAAGAGAGAAGAAAAGAGGAGGCCCAGTTCTCCTCTAGCCTCCCCCAGCTGCTCCCCACTATGAACTTGCACCAATCAAACCTTTTGCTAAACTTAGATCAACATGGACAACATGGACCTGGAAAGTACACATAGGATAAAAGAGGAGAGAGAAGAGGGGGAGAGCAGAGAAAAAAACAAAGGGAAAGAGGGAAGAGGGAAAAGTGGGAGGGGCAGAGGGGGAGAGAGGTGAAAGAGAGGAGGAGGAAAGGGAAAGAGAGAAGAGGTAGAGAGAGAAAAGAAAAGGGGAGCAGAAAGAGAAAATAGAGGAGAAAGAAGTAGTAATGGGGAAAAGAAAGGTGAAAGAAGGGGTAGGAGAGAGAAGGGGAAAGGGGAGAGAAGAGGAGAAAGAGGGTGGGGAAGAGGAGAGAAGGGGAAAGAGGAGAGAAAGAAAGGGAAGAAAGGAGAAAGAGAAGGGGAGAGGGAGAGAAAGAGAGATCAGAAAGGAGAGAGAAGAGGAAAGAGAGGAGGGGGGAAGGAAGGAGTGAAGGGAAAGAGAGAGGAAGGAGAGAGAGTAGAGATGGAGGAAGGGAGGGAGGGAGAGAGAGGAGAAGAAGAAGAAGAAGAAGAAGAAGAAGAAGAAGCAGCAGCAGCAAAGTGGGGAGGGAGACAGAAAGATACTACATTGACTCTAACTAAATGTTCCCTAACAACCATTTGTTTAAAAATCTACAAACAGTAAATTCCATTAGGCTGCACTGTTAGCAATTGAAATCCAAGTGGGCTTGAGTGAAAAAGCAAGCCAGCAAGGCCAAAGTCAAATGAATTCCTACGAGAAGCAGCAGAGACCCTGTTGGCTCTCAGTGTCTGAGTCTAAGATGAGAGTTTGGGAGGGTAATTTGTTCTTTTTATCCTCAGAATCAAGGGGGTGGGGCTGGAAAGCTTGCATTTATTAATATCTGTGACTATTTTTAATGCAAGTGTTGAAATTCTGCCTGAAAATTCTGCATTCTGCTCTCAGCCTCATGGATCAGAGTCAGTTTGCTTTGTGGGTCCTCAATTAGGGGAGATGGCAGGGGAGCCACTTGGAAAGAGGTGTCTAAGAGTGATATCTTGACCACAAAATGTAGGAGGCCAGTCACATCAAACTTAGAGTCAATCATTGGGTGAACTGGGCCAAGTCTGTGCCTCAGTTTTCCCATCTAGAAAAGAAGGATAACAATCCCCACATTACCTTTCTCACAGGGTTGTGAGTAAAATAGGGAGGGCATTATGTGAATTGTGAGAGATGGGATAACGTCAAAGGTTGTGGCCTCCAATTGGTTAGGGGCCAACAGATTTCCATCCAAGCTCTTCTCAGGCTTTGAGAAGAGGAGATCTGACTTCTGGGTTTCCTGGATGCAGGTGAGACAACTCTACAAATTTTCAGAGCCAGATGTTAACCCTTTCCTACAACCCAAAAAGAGACCTTGGGAAAACCTGATTTCCTTTTATGGATCATTCTTCACCAGAAAATTATTTTATAAAACAAAAAAGCAGCTCCACCAAGCAGCAATTTCCTCCAGCATAGCCTAGGGGTTCAGAGGTTTGTTAAAATCCTGAATTAGCACCACTCATTCCCCCTATAGGCCTCCTTTAGGTGGTAATGATGGGGTTCAAACTCTTGAATCTTCCCACTTACTCTGGCCTTTCTTACTCAAATCTAATCTTCCCATTTGTTCCAGCAGTCTCAGGAAGCCCATGGGCTTTTTCATTATCATTTCAGGTCTCTGTTGCACACCCCACCCTAGATCCCATCAAAACCCAATTCCCCAGGCTGCCATCAAGATCTGTATCCATTCAAGATCTCCGGATTGCCCCACCTGCTTCCCACCCAAACCCTCCATTGTCTGCTATCTCCTGATAGCCTCCAGCTATTTCCAGCCTTTGACCCTCCTTGGAGTTCTCAAGACCCTTCCTAACCCCTTCCTCCCATCACCCTGGACGACCAGACCCCTCCCCCCTCCCCAATACTCTTTTCTGTATTTAAGTTCCATCTTGCCTCCATGAAGATGCTCAGATTCAATCCAGGTCAGACTTGGT
>CM053775.1:38137114-38154366 GCA_028658325.1 Potorous gilbertii | reverse complement strand
TTCTCTGTCTCTCTCCATCTGTCTCTGTCTCTCCTCCTCTCTCTCTTTTCTCTGACTGTCTCTTACAATCTTTCTGTCTCTCCCCTCTGTCTGTCCTCTCTCTTTCTCTCCTCTATGTCTCTGTCTGTTTCTCTGTTTGTCTCTCTGTCTTTCTCTCTGTTTCTATCTCAACTCTCTGTCTCTATGTTTCTCCTCTCTGTCTCTCTCCTCTTTTTCTCTCTCTGTCTCTCTCCTTTCTCTCACTATCTCTTTCTGTCTTCTCTCTGTCTCACTCCTCTCTGTCCTCTCTCTTGCTGTCTTCCTTTCTCTCTCTCTCCTCTCTGTCTCTCTACATCTCTGTCTCTCTTTCTCTCTCCTCTTGTCTTCTCTCTCTTCATTTCTCTGTGTGTTTATCTCTCTCTCCTCTTCTCTCTCTCTCTTTCTCTGTCTCTTTCTCCTCTCTCTATGTGTGTTTCTGTCTCTCCCCATCTCTGTCTCTGCCTCCTCTCCTGTTCTCTCTCTGTCTGTCTCTATCTCTCTCTCCATCTCTCTGTCTCTCTTCTCTCTGTTTTCTCTCCATGTCTCTCTCCTCTTCTCTCTCTCTCTGTCTCTCTCTCCCTCTATCACTCTCCATCTTTCTCTGTCACTATCTCTCTCCTCACTGCCTCCATTTCTCTGTATCTCTGTCTCTCTTCTGTCTCTGTCTTTCTCTCCCCATCTCTGTTATTGTCTACTCTCTTCTCTCTCTCTCTTTGTCTCTGAATGACCATTTCTCTGTCTCTTCTCTCTGTCTCTCCACTTCTCTATCTCTGTCTCTCTTCTCTCTCTGCCTGTCTCTGTCTCTTTCTCTGTCTCTGCCTTTCTTTCTCTCTCTTTCTCCATCTTTGTTCTCTCCTCATCTCTTGCTGTCTCCCTATCTCTTTCTCCTCTTTCTTCTCTATTTATCTCCTCTTCTCTCTATGTCTCTGTTTTTCTCTGTATTTTTTGTTTCTCCTCTTTTCTTTGTCTCTCCCCTTCTCTTTCTCAGCCCTTCCATCTCTGTTTCTCCTCTCTGTCTCTCTATCTCTGTTTCTGTCTCTCTGTCTCTCTCCATCCCTCTCTCCTCTCCTCTTCTCTTTCTGTTTCTGTGTGTTTCTCCATATCTCCCTTTCTCTCCTCTTTCTCTCTTCTCTCTGTCCCTCTCTCCTCTCCTCTTCTCTCCTCTTCTCTCTCCCTCTGTTTCTTTCTTGCTCCCTTTATCTTTCTTTCTCTCTCTCTCTGTCTGTACATCTGTCTTTCTCTTCTGAAGTCTGCATAATAAAAATATCCCAAGGTGGAAATTCCTTCAAGGACAAAGGAAACAATGTCGAGGACTCTGGAAAATTTATACTTGCACACATTTTGTAGCTTGCTCAAGCCTCTATGCTCCTTCCCCCTGGCCATTTCTCGAAGTGCTGGAAAGCTGGGTATTTAGTAAAGATCTCAAACTTTATTTTATTTCATCATCTATCAGGTATATGTGTACTCCCCTGTCACTCCCCTGCTACATGAGTAGGCAGCTGGAAGCTTGAGTACCTTGAAAATGATCAGACTCTTCCTGGGTGGTGTCTGGGAGGCAAAGGTCACTATTACACAAAGAAAAGCCCCAAACAGTCTGTACACTAACTCCCCATTTCTCTTTTTGACTGACCCTATGACCCAAACCAAGCAACAACTATGACATTAGAACAAAACAAAATCACTTATTTTAAAATAAGAAAACAAAGTTAATGACCAATTTCTAGTTAAATTAATCAGGATACTTCCTGCCACCCACACCAGAATGGCTTCCTGTTCCCACACATCTCCTGAAAGCACCAGTCTGAATCCCCATCCTGACAGGAGGAAGCCACATCAGTTCTACTATTCATATTAAAAAGGTTGGCATTTTCACATCCAATGGATGTTTCTGGTTGCCTGGAGCCAGACCAATGCCACCCATTTCTCTGTCGCTCACACCTGCATGTTCAAACTGGCCTGGCTAACCTGACAGAGAGAACCAACCTGGCGCACAGTTGTCTCAATACCTGAAAAGGAGAAGTCACCTCAATATCTGAAATTTGAACAAAGCATGGGTCTCAGTACCTTCAATGCCCAGAAGAGGGCAGCACCTCATGTCCAGAAGCTGGCAGATGTCCTTTTGAGGGTTAAAATGGAAGGAAACAAATATTAATTGTGCATCCCTGCCTCAAATGGTCAGGGTCACGGCCATTTCACACCATCTCTCTTGCCCTCTGTGATGTATAAAGCATTTGAGAGACATAACTTGTGGATAATTATTTTATTAACCATTCTACCAATGATTAATAAAAGAGGTCAGTGACACTTTGGAATGCCAAAGACTCCTTATGAATCCTGCTCAACACCGCTGGAAAAGTGGGTGTTCCTGTGGGTGACAATCAACTCTGATTATTTAACAATTAGTGAGAAGAAACATTATTACAACGAGGGGTGGATCTTTGCTAATGAGGGGCTGGGAGACTTGACTCGGGTCACTCAATCTTGGTCAAAGAGGCATCTATATTCATATCACCCTGTCTAGGGTAATCTAGACCAGACCTGTATAATGTGGCAGTAGACAGGGGCCAAAATGAAAATAGACTAAAATCTTTTGAGCTACAGATAGGTTTTTAGTGGTTCACTTTCTAAGTAAAAGTATAATTCACGATTAAAATATTTCTCAAAAACTCTTTTATATTGGGACATCAGTCAGAAAGTGCAATCAGCAAACACTTCTTTTTAAAGTTACCTTCAGTAAAAGATTTCCCAGGAGCAGCAAATTCTTTAGAGATCTGAAAACTAATCATAGTAGCCGTCGCATTTTCTGAGTTTACTTTCTAGAAAAATTATTCACCACGGAGATTTTTCAACAGTTTGGACATTTTAATTTGTTTTTCATTGGTGTCCAATTTGTGTAAGTCAGGATGTTTTGATTTGAAATGGCAATGAAGGTCGTATTCCTTCAGAATGTCTATTAATTCTCTGCAAACAAGGCCCAATATTTTGTCTCTCATGTAAGTAAGCAAGTATCTGTCCACTCCTCTATGTTCCAATTTGGTCTTCCGTTTCTTTTTATTGCCCATTTTACAAAGTTACTACAAAAACTTTAATGTTAGAAACAAAAAATTCTCCACTTCAGTTGCTTACCAATGAAGAAATACTGAAATCAATGTCTGACCTTGGAGAGAGCACCAGACACTCATGAAACTTGAAGGGCGGCCTAGCAGAGAGGTAGGGGAAGAAGCCCTCCCCTGTTGTCATTCATCATATAGATGGCATCAGCTGCACTCCCTTTGTCCCCATTGAGCGCCAGTAATGACAGAAAACACAGTGATAAGACTCAGACTAGAGACAGACTGACCATGGTTGGTTGTCGTGGGTCATGTGACAAGCAGGAGAGAGTGTGCAGTGACAACCCACCTGCCAAGTTATATGACAGGCACAATATTGACTAGTGGAAAGAGGGTTAAGTGGGGAACAGACAAAGCACTTGTTACATCTTTACTTTCTCTTACATCCTTTACATTTTTTGGAGGCCACCCGAAATCTTTTGGTGGCCTAGAAGTGGCCCATGGGCCATATGATGTGTAGGCCTGGTCTAGACAAAAGGATCTCCCTCCTACCACCACCCCGGCCCAACCTGCCTAAATTTACCTTAGATTAAATTCTTTGTAAGGTTTTCTAGTTGAGTAGGGATCAAAAGGCATGTTATACTCCAGGGATTTGGGTAATCCCATCCATCAACAATACCCTTAAATCCTGGTTCTAATTCAATAATTGATTACTAATATGAGAGAGAAATAATCATTTATCTCACCTCTAAGTCTCCTCTGTTCAGTTCCCAGTGTTTCAAAGGCCTTTTGATTTCTGTTTTTCAGTCTTTTCAGTTGTTCTGACTCTTCATGACCCCATTTGAGGCTTTCTTGGCAGAGATATTGGAGTGGTTTGCTGTTTCCTTCTTTAGCTCATTTTACAGATGAAGAAACTGAGGCAAACAAGGTAAAGTGACTTGCCCAGGGTCACACAGCTAGAAAGTGTCTGAGGATAGATTTGAACTCAGGTTTTCCTGATTCCAAGCCTGCTGCTTTATCCACTGCAACATCACCTAGCTGCTTAAAACTTAAAGGGGTCCAAATGTTGCTCCAGTTATGTCTGGAGCAATCGTTAACCATGCTACACATAAAAGAATCCTTAAAAGACTGAGCAATAAAACATTGCTTCTGGTCTTCTAAGTCTAGAACTTTGGCACTATTTTTTTGGGGAGAACACTAGGTTTGGACTCAGGAGGCCTGGGTTCGAGTCTGGACTCTGCTTACTGCTTGTCTGTCTGTCTCTCCTACCCTCCTGAAATCTGCAAAAGAACAAAAAAAAAACCAAAAAAAAAAAAAACTCAGGGTAGAAATTCCTCCAAGGACAAAGAATACAGAAATTCAAGGACTCTGGGAAATTTACTCTTGGACAAACCTCTTAATATGTCTCGGTCTCAGTTTCTTCTGCAAAATGAAATGGTCGAACTAGATGGACCCTGCCATCTCTTTCTCTTGAATTCCCACTGTCCCTCAGCCTATGCAACCAAATAGTTGCCAAATCTTGCTATTTCTCTCTGCTGTCTCTCTTACATCTATCTGCCCTTTATCGCCACTTACAGAGCCATTACTTTAGTTAAGGCTATTGTTACTCTAGCCTAGATTATTCCAATAGCTCTTGTTTTTAGTTAAGTGACTTGCCCAGCTTGTGTCAAATGTTTAAAATCAGATCCTCCTGACTCCACAGCTAGTACTCTGTCCACTTCAGTACCACCTCAGTGGCCTGCAATAGCTTTATAACATTATTTTTTGTTTGGGATGGCACTGTGTCTCTTCATTTCACCCAGGCTGAAAGGACAGTTACCACTTCCGGGTCTTACCTCAGTGATGATCAGTCCAGAAGCTTTGGCATGCTCCCCATCTGATCTGGGCTGCTTCCCCTCTCCTTAAAGCAGTTTTCTTCCTCTACTCTTCTCTCTCTCTCTTGCTCTTTGGGGCTCACCATACTGGGCCCAGACTTAATGCAGACACCCTTTAGCCTGGCAACAATTCAGAACTTCTGACCTCAAGGGACCTATCAGCTTCAGACTGCCCTAGTAACAGGGTAATGGAGTGTACCACTATATTCAGTTCTCTCTTTTTCTTCCTCCCTCTCTTCCTTCCTTCCTTCCTTCCTTCCTTCCTTCCTTCCTTCCCCAGTTGGAGATCTTTTTTTTTTTTGAGTCAATTGGGGTTAAATTCCTTGCCCAGGGTCACACAGCTAGTAAATATCTGAAGATATTTGGTCCTGCTAACTCCAGGGCTGGCACTCTATCCACTGCAGCACCACCTAGCTGGCCCACACTGAATTTCTTTTTTAATTTTTTTTAAATTTATTTTTAGTTTTCAACATTCATTTCCACAAAATATTGAGTTCCAAATTTTCTCCTCATCTCTCCCCTCCCTCCACCCCAAAATTCTGTGCATTCTGATTACTCCTTCCCCCAATCTGCCCTACCTTCTATCACACCCCTCTCTTCCCTTATCCCCATCTTCTCTCTTGTCTTGTAGGGCAAGATAAATTTCTATACCCCATTACCTGTATTTCTCATTTCCCTGTTGTATGCAAAAACAATTCTCAACATTCGTTCCTAAAACTTTGAGTTCCAACTTCTCTCCCTTGCTCACTCTCTGCCCATCTCCACTGAGAAGGCAGTCAATTCAGTACAGGTTATATATGTGTAGTTTTGCAAACGACTTCCATAATAGTCATGTTGTGAAAGACTAACTATATTTCCTTCCATCCTATCCTGCCCCGCATTTATTCTATTCTCTCTTTTGGCCTTCTCCCTCCCAAAAAATGTTTACTTCTAATTGCTCCCTCCTCCTATTTGCCCTCCTTTCTATCGTCCTCACCACACCATTTCTCCCCTTCTCCTCTACTTTTCTGTAGTATAAGATAGATTTTCATACCAAATTGAGTGTGCATGTTATTCCTTCCTTTAGTCGAATGTGATGAGAGTAAGCTTCATGTTTTTTCTCTCACCTCCCCCCCTTCCCCTCTACTGGAAAAGCTTTCCCTTGCCTCTTTTATCAGAGATAATTTGCCCATTTCTCCCTTCCTCTCTCACCACTTAATTTTATTTTTTTAGATATCATCCCTTCCTATTCAACTCACCCTGTGCTCTCTGTCTATATGTGTGTGTGTGTGTGTGTGTGTGTGTGTGTGTGTGTGTGTAATCCCTCCAACTACCCAAATACTGAGAAAAGTTTCAAGAGTTACAAATATTATCTTTCCACGTAGGAATGTAAACAGTTCAGCTTTTGTAAGTCCCTTATGATTTCTCTTTCCTGTTTACCTTTTCATGTTTCTCTTGATTCTTGTGTTTGAAAGTCAAATTTTCTTTTCAGCTCTGGTCTTTTCATCAAGAAAGCTTGAAAGTCCTCTATTTCATTGAATGGCCATTTTCCCCCTGAAATATTTTACTCAGTTTTGCTGGGTAGGTGATTCTTGGTTTTAACCCTACTTTCTTTGACTTTTGGAACATCATATTCCAAGCCCTTTGGTCTCTTAATGTAAAAGATACCAGATCTTGTGTGATCCTGATTGTATTTCCACAATACTTGAATTGTTTCTTTCTGGTTCCTTGCAATATTTTCTCCTTGACCTGGGAGCTCTGGAATTTGACTACAATATTCCTGGGAGTTTCTCTTTTTGGATCTCTTTCAGCAATTGATCTGTGGATTCTTTCAATATTTTTTTTGCCCTCTGGTTCTAGAATGTCAGGGTAATTTTTCCTTGATAATTTCATGAAAGATGATGTCTAGACTCTTTTTTTGATCATGGCTTTCAGATAGTTCCATAATTTTTAAATTGTCTCTCCTGGATCTATTTTCCAGGTCAGTTGTTTTTCCAATGAGATATTTCACATTATTTTCTGTATTTTCATTCTTTTGGTTTTGTTTTGTAATTTCTTGGTTTCTCATAAAGTCATTAGCTTTCATCTGTTCCATTCTAATTTTTAAAGAACTATTTTCTTCAGTGAACTTTTGAACCTCCTTTTCCTTTTGGCTAATTCTGCTTTTTAAGGCATTCTTCTCCTCATTGGCTTTTTCGACCTCTTTTGCCAATTGAGTTAGCCTATTTTAAAGGTGTTATTTTCTTCAGCATTTTTTTGAGGTCTCCTTTAGCAAGCTCTTGACCCGCTTTTCATGATTTTCTCTCATCGCTCTCATTTCTCTTCCCAATATTTCTTCCACTTCTCTTTCTTGATTTTCAAAATCCTTTTTGAGCTCTTCCATGGCCTGAGACAATTGCATATTTATTTTAGAGGTTTTGGATGCAGAAGCCTTGAGTTTTAGGTCTCCCTCTGATGGTATGCATTGTTCTTCCTCATCTGAAAGGATGGAAGAAAATACCTGTTCACCAAGAAACTAACCTTCTATAATCTTATTTTCCCCCCTTTTTGGGCATTTTTCCAGCCATTTACCTGACTTCTGATTCCTTTGTCAAGAGAGGAGTATACTCTGGGGACCCATAAGTTCTCAGTTGTTCCAACATGGCACACTCAAGAGAGAGGAGTTTACTCCTCTCCTGGCCTGTGCTCTGGTCTGGGAGCTACCAAAGCTTTTCTGCCCAGGATCTGCAAGTAGAATTCTCTTTCCAGGGCCTCCACCAGCTCCACCATGTCATCACTCTTCCTCACCCCAGGGCTGCCACTCAGGGCTGAGACCCAGATCATTGGCTCAATTCTCCGAGGGATTTTAAGCCAAGGGCTCCAAAAATAGACATTGCTGCTGCTACTGCCACAGCTGCCTGTGGCTGGGGCTAGGGGAGAACCCTGCTCCCTTCTCACTCAGGTGAAAAAGCTTTCTCACTGACCTTTCAAGCTGTCTTTGGAGTTTGTGGGTTGAGGGATCAGAGAACAGCAGCTCCTGTCAAGGATTCTGCCTTCAAGACCTGCTCAGGTCCTGTTCCTGCTGGTGTCTAAGGCCAAGGCTGGGTTGGGCTCTGTGGGTTATGCTCCCTTCTGAACCCCAATATGATAGAGTCTTCCTGTCAGCCTTCCAGGCTGCCTTGAACTGGAAATCTCTTTCATTTTGTCGTTTTGTGGCTTCTGCTGCTCTAGAATTTTGTTTAGAGTCATTTTTTACAGGTATTTTATGGATTGTAGGGGACAAGCTAGAGTAGGTGCATCTTTCTACTCCACCATCTTGCCTCTACCCCCTTGACTTTCTAATAAGTCTTCCTGACTCCCATCTCTCCTCACTGTAGTTTCTCCTCCTTTACTCAATAGACTCCATTGTCTCCCTATTGCCTCTAGGATAGAACAGAAACTTTTTAGCTTTTAAAGCCCTTCCTGATCACAACCTAACCTATCTTTCCACCTGCATTGTAACCTACCCTCCCTCTTGTATTCCATGATTCAGACCACTGACTTTTTCTCTATTCCTCACACATGGTAATTCATCTCCCATTTCTATGCCATTGTACTGGTTGTCTCCCATGCCTAGAATGCCCTCTCCCCTCACCTCCACCTCATAGAGTTCATCTCTTTTTTCATGATACAGCTTAAGCACCATCTCCTACATGAAGTCTGTTTTGAAGTCTTCCTCCCTAATTACTATGGCACAGTAGAGTCAGAAAGACCTGAATTCAAATCTACCCTTAGTCACTTACTAGTTGTGTGACACTGGGAAAATCACTCAACTTTGTATGCCTCTGTTTCCTCATCTGAAAAATGAGCTGGAGAAGGAATGGCAAACCACTCCAATACCTTTGCCAAGAAAACCCCTAATAGGGTCACAAATAGTTGGATATGACTGAAAAAATCATAGGGTCACTAGGTGGTGCTGCATTGGATAGAGTGCCAAGTCTGGAGTCAGACAAACTTCCTGAGTTCAAATCTGTCCCTGAACATTCACTAGCTATGTGACCCTGAGCAAGTCATTTAATCCTATTTACTTCAGTTTCCTCATCTGTAAAATGAGCTAGAGAAGAAAATGGCAACCCTCTTCCAGCATCTCTGCAAAGAAAACCCCAAATGAGGTCTCTTAGAGTCAGACACAACAGAGAGCAACAAAGCTTATGTGTGTACTTGTTTTCTCTTCTATCAGAACATAAGTTCCTTAAGAGTAGTTACTGTTTCATTCTTGGTATCCCCAGGGACTAGCACAGTACCTAGCACCACTCACAAGTCTTCTACTTCCAGTTTGTGAGCTCTGAAATTCCTTTATCTGATTATAAACTTTGATCATTCCATTTGTCCCTTATGTTTTGCAATGCCTAATTATTTTCTTTATCCTCACTGTGACCTCTATACTTATATCATTTAATTCTTTCCTAGGCCATCACCCCTGCACTGGTTACACTTTTCCTCCTTTCCTTTCCTTTCCTTTCCTTTCCTCAATCCCTTCATGAATGAAGGAATGAACTTCACTCTACACCATCCTCTTCTCTTGAATTCCTTGCCCCTTTGTCTTATTATTGATTGTACCTCAGCTCTGAATTACTCCCACCACACACTTCCTTTGATCCTACTCATGTGCTGTTGAACATGGAAGAAACATTGAAATTGTCTTGGGTGGACCCACTACACATTTATGTTATCTTATCTAAATTGAGCCCTCAAGGAAATCCAATTCCCCTGATTCACTCTTTCGTTCTTCATGGGAGCTGTCCCAAACTTCATATCTCCTCAAGCCTCCTATGGCATATCCAATGTTTTTGTCTTGTTGTTTTGGGCCATATCTGACTCTTTGTAACCCCTTTGGGGTTTCCTTGGTGAAGATACTGGAATGGTTTGCCATTTTCTTTTCCAGTTCATTTGGCAGATGAGGAAACTGAGGCAATCAGGCTGAAGCGACTTGCCCTAGGTCACACAACTAGTAAGTGTCTGAGAATGGATTCGAGCTCATGAAAAGGAATCTTTCGGATTCCAAGCCCAGTGCTCTATCCAACGTACCACAAAATTATATCTCACAACACACCTCATAGAGGTCCCATTTTTTTCATTTCTATAGCTACAAGCCTGGTTCAGGACCTCATTCCTTCTTGCTTAGAAAACTGCAATCCCTTTCTTAAAAATTTTCTTTCTCTCTTCATATATATATATATATATATATATATATATGTATATATGTATCATATATATGCATATATATATATATACACTCACACACACATATGTATAATATATGTTTTTTTCAATAAGCAAAAATCTCCTTTTTGACTCTGCCCCCTCAACTGAGAACAAAAGGAAAACAAAACCCCATTTATAAACATTCATAGTCAAGCAAAACAAATTCCCACACTAGACATGTCCCTACCCCATCCCAAATTATGTTTCATTCTGTGCTCTGAGTCCTTCTCGTTTCTATTTAAACACCCATCCCCTTTTCCTTTTTGTATAGATGTGTACTTGCACACCTTGATTATGTGAGACAATTTCCCCTAACCTTGCTTTCTCTTCCCACCCTCACCCCCACCAGTGTATTCCTCTTTCTTCTGTTTTCATTCTTATCTTAGGATCATCAAGACAAAACAGAATCCTTCCAAGGCTTTATCTAATTAAACTCTTATGATCCCTGATGATCATAGGGTTCAGAGGAGATACATGTATCATCTCTTCATATTTGCACATAAGCAGTTTATTCTTGTTTAGTCCTCCTAATTGTTCACTTCTCTTAACTCCTATATTTGAACTTTTAAGTTCCTCTGCAGTTCTGGTCTTTTCATCAGGAATACTTGGAAACCTACCTAATTAAAGATCAATTTTCCTCCCCATGGCATTATACTCAGTTTTTTGGGTAACTTATTATTCTGTGTAAGCCCAAATCTTTTGCATTATGGAATATCATATTCGAAACTCTCTACTCCTTTAGGGTGGTGGCTATTAAATCATGTGTGATTATGACTATGGCTCATTGGTATTTGAATCTTTTCTTTCTCGATACTTTTTTCCTTTTTTCTGGATGCTCGAGATATTTTTTCTTTGACCCAAAACCGTTGGATTTTGGCTATGATGCTTCTGGGAGTTTTCATTTTGGGGCTTCTTTCTATTTCTACTTTGCCTACTAGTTCTAAGAGATACAGGCAGTTTTATTTTAAGATTTTTGTCTCTTGGGCAAGGTTGAATATCTCTTGTGCCAAGTTGTTAAATCCTTTTCTAATTCTTTCTTCTATGGCTCTCATTTCCATTTTTTAAAATTTCCCTCTAGCATTTTCATTCCATTTATTAAAAAAAACATTTAAAAAAACCTCTTGCTTCATCTCTTCCAAGAATTCTCATTGAATTTGTGATCAAGTTGTGTTTTTCTCTGAGGTATTGTTTGTAGATGTTTTGGAGTCATTCTCTTCTTCTAGGTTTGTGTCTTGAGTGTCCCTGTCATCATAATAACTCATTATAGTGAGATTCTTTTTGTTTGCTCATTATTCTAGTCTACATTTTGACTTTGAACTTAATGTTAGGGCCAGGTTCTAGACACTGCTGGAAGAAAGAGCTGAGCTTGTCCTATTGCTACTTTCTTGGAGTACTGAATGTCGTGTTATTCCAGGATCTCAGGGACATTCATGGAAGCACTCAGTGCTCTCCAACTGGTCTGATCCAAGGCAGAGTCTGATCACTGTCCTGATGGTCTGAACTCTGTAAGTGCCTGACTTGGATTTGAGTCTGAGCAAATGTTGATTGCTGTGGCACTAAGCCACTCTCAGCCTATTGGAAAGCCCTGGTTCAGAGGAACCAAACTCTAAGTTTCCCTTTGGTCAGAGTGTTCTGCCCCAGTTATTCCTCTGCAGGCTTCAGATTGTGCTAGAAGTTGGAACTGAGACCTTGCTCTGCTCCTTGGCGGGGGGGGAGCCACAGATCTGCTACCTGCTTCTGAACTTGTTCCTTTCTGTACTCCACCCAGAGCCTCTCTAACAGGGAACACCATCCCTGAGTGCAGTTCCTGCTTCTCAATCTGTCCTGGGTACGGGAACTTGAACTGGGTAGTGGGTCCCAAAGCTACCAATCGGTCCCTTTTCCTTCACCCTTTATACGGTGCCCCAGTGTGGTTCTGGAATCTCCTCTTGCCCTGGTATATAGCCTCTCTCAGGGTTCTGGAATGCTCTTCCATGTACATTCCTGACCAGGTCATGTCCCAAGTGTCTAAAAACCTCTCCATCTGCCCTACTATGCCAACTTGGGCTAGACAAATGAATCACTTGACTTTTCTGGATTTCTCCCATCAGGATTTGGTCTGGTGACTTTTCTAGATCTGTTTACAGAAGTGTTTTTTGAAAGGGAGTGTTTGGAGGGGAACTGGCTGTCTTGCTTCCTATGATTCCATTATCTTGGCTTCACCTCTGCATTAGCCTTCCAACTGGTCTCCCTACCTCAAATCCCTCCCTCCCTCTCATCCAGTTTCCACTCAGCTGCCAAAGGGATTTTCCAACAGTGTGTCTGACTGTGTCACCCCTGTGCTCAGTGAGCTGCAGGATCAAATAGAAGCTCCTTTATTTGGGCATTTAAAGTCCTAGCCTGACTGCTTCCTAACTTTCCTTTTTCTTTCTTTCAGTTTAAAATTCAATTTTATTTTATTTTCAGCTCTGAATCATCTCATTCCCATCCTTCTTGAAAAAACAAGAAAAACAAAATTCATTACAAACACGTATAATCAAGTGAGACAAATTTCCTCATTAGCCATGTTCAAAATCTGTATCATCAACAAACACACACACACATTTAGATCTTTACCTAGCTCTATCTCAATTTCTATCTACATCTATCTCTTGATCTCTCTCTCTCATTATGTCTCTCTATCTCTGTCTCTGTCTCTCTCCTGTCTTTCTCCCTCCCTTCTTCCCTCCCTCTCTTTCTGTCTCTGTCATTCTCTGTCTCTTTCTCTCTCTGTCTCTTTGTCTTTGGATCTCTCTGTCTCTGTCTCTCTCTTCCTACCTCCTTACCTCTTTCTCACTCTGTCTCTGTCTGTCTCTCTGTCTTTGGTTTATTCTCTCCCTCTCTCTTCCTCCCTCCTTCCCTCCCTTTCTCCTTGTCTCTGTCTGTCTGTCTATGTCTCACTATCTCTGACTCTCTCTGTCTGTCTCCCTCTCTCCGTTCTTCTTCCTCCTCCTTCTGTCTCTCTCACTCACTCTATCTCTCTTCTGACTCTGTCTCTTTCCCTCCCTCCTTCCCTCACTCTCGCTCTATCTCTGTCTGTCTGTCTTTGGCTCATTCTGACTCTCTCTGGCTCTATCTCTCCCTCCTTTCTTCCCTCCCTCTCTGTTTCTGTTTCTCTCTGTTTGTCTATGGCTCTCAGTCTCTCTTATATGAACGTGAGAAAATATGGAAGGAAAGAGAATAAGCATTTATTAAGTATCTACTATGTGCCAAACACTATTAAGTCCTTTACAAATATTGTCTCATCTGATTTACACAACAATCTTTACAGATTTTCTTTCACATTTTACATTACATTACATTTTACAATTGAAACTGAGGCAGTTTCCTCAAGGCAAGTAAATGGCTTGTCCAGGGTCACACAACTGGGAAGTATCTGAAGCCAGATTTGAGCTCAGGGCTTCCTGACTCCAGGCCCAGTACTCTGTGCACTGTGGCACTCCCCAGTTGCCTTTAAAAAAGATAGGAACTGAGGCAAGAGTGTTGTCTTCCATTTGTAGTTGAAGAACACAGAGATCTCCTAATGTTCCGGAGTAGACTCATACCTTGACAATTAGAACATTTTAAGGGCATTGAGCAGAAAAGTGAAAGTAAAAGTGTATTGTAAAGATCACTAATGGCAAGGAAAGTGAGACAGAATGTTTCCTAGTCCCACCTGAGAATTATGACCATTATTCCTGGCAACTGACAGTGAAGAGTTCCCCCTGGGCATTTCACACTTGTCAGCCCTCTGAGGGAGAAAAGCTGAAAAGGGCAGTCATTCTCTAATCAAAGGAGAAATTCCTCCAGGGAGACCGAATTTCACAGTTAAATTCAGAAATATTTCTACATCTGTGAGGAAGCCAGAGGCCACAGTAGACATAGGTCGCAAGTTGCCATTTTCTTTGGACAGGAGGCAATCCAGGGGTATTCTGGGAAATGTTTGACAATAGGCTTTCTGGAATAAAATGGATACATGACATACTTTTAAGTTAGATCTTCACTATTAACATTTTTCCCATATCCTTATTAAGTCCAGACAGTCAATAAAACAAATTAATCAAACCCTGATTTCTGAGATGTAGAAATCTCACACTGAAAATTTAAGTCTTCTCTCTGGCACATAGGACCCGACTCCAGGATACTCCTACTCCAATGGGAGGCTTGGATTGAAGAGGCACCAGTGGGCCCAAGACAGTGGAAGGTCCCTGAGCCAAACTGATGACCCTGATAGCGTGGCTAAGGGAGACAGCCTGAATGACAATGAACACAGATACACAGTCAGATGTCACCTAGCTTGCTCAAATGTATCCAAACTGTAGCTGAGATGTTTGGTGGGGGGTGTCAAAAGAAGCTAATACTAATTAGACTTTATATCAGGTGTGAGGAACCTGTGGTTGACTGAATTCAAGTTTAAAGGACTGCCTTTGAGGACCTAGAGGTCCATATATGGACTCGAGGCTGCAGCTTCCTCACCCCTGCTCTATACTGTGCAAAAGGAAAGACATAAGCCTGTTGAGTTCCTCCTGAGGGTAGGGCAATGCTTACACAGATTGATACAAGGATGCCTGGTGGACCCTGAAAATTCAGGTGAAATGGGACTGTGGAGACTGAGCCAGCACTTGGGACTTGACCCTTGCACATCAGATATGGTCACAGTTATGCAGACAGGATAGAAACAAGAGGTGCCAGTGAACATCACAGCACAGTGCCTGGCACATAGTAGGTGCTTTATAAATGTTTATTGACTGACTTGTCCTGACTGTTCAACTTCTGAGCTGGATCCTGTGGTATTTGGCTTTAGGGACTCTCCAGTATCAAAAGAATAAAAGGATAGATTGAGGCTCAAACTTAGTCAATAGGTATTTATTAAGAACCTGCTGTGTACCAAGCACTGTGCCTTTAAGCATTGGGGATGCAAAGAAAGGTAAATGGCAGTCCTTGCTCTCAAGGATGTCACCATCTAATGGAGGGGCAACACACAAATAGCTCTGTATAAACAAAGGTCAATTGGAGAAAACCTCAGGGAGAAGGCATTAGAATTAAGAGGCAATTGGGAAAAGCTTTCTAGCTGGAACTTGAAGGAAGCCAGGGAAGCCAAGAGACAGAGATGAGGAGTGAGAGCATTCCAGGCATGGGGAACAGGAAGTGAACATGTCTTGAACTGAAAGATGGAGTGTCTTATTTGTGAAACAGCCAGGAAGTCACTGTCACTGGATAGAAGAATACGTATAAGGGAGTAACATGTAAGAAGAAATTAGGGAGTTAGGTGATGAAGGGCTTTGGACACCAAACAGAAGATTTTGTATTTGATCCTGGAGGTGATAGGGAACCACTGGAGTTTATTGAATGGGGAGGGGGTGGTGGAAGCACATAGTCAGATCTGTGCTTTAGGAACATTAATTTCACAGCTGAGTGGAGGATGGATTAGAGTAGGGAGGGAGTTGAGACAGGCAGACCCATCAGCAGACTATGGCAATATAGTCCAGATGTGAGGTGATGAGGGTTGTGACAGTGTCAGAGGAGGGAAGAGTGTGCATGGAAGAGATGTTGAGAAGGTAGAATTGACAGTCCTTGGGAACACACTGGAGGTGAGAGGGTGAGAAGAGAGAATTTCAATTCTAGGTTACAAGACTGCATGATTGGGAGAATGGGGCTGCCCTGAACAGTGATAGGGAAGTTAGGAAATAGAGAAGGTTTTGGGGAAATGATAATGAACTCAATTTTGGACTTATTAAGTTTTAGATGTCTACAGAATATCCAGTTTGAGATGTCTAAGAGAAAGTTGGATTTGTAAGTCTGGAGGTTGAGAGGTTAGATCTAAATGAGAAGATCTAAGATCTTCAATATAGAAATGATCATTGAAAGTATGGGAACTAATGAGATCACCAAATGAAACAGGATAGTGGCAGAAGAAGACTCAGGACAGAACCCTTAGGGACACTCACCTTTAGCAGGCATGACCTGTGGATAGGATTGTTCTTACATACTTACCTAATAGTGGCATGTAAGATATACTTGAAATACAACTCACAGAATCCAGCTCACCGATTTCTGATCATTCAGATTTAGAAGGTCTAGGAGAACTGCTTCATTGATAGAATGTGTCACTCACAATGATAGAGCCTAACAAAAATGGAAAGATTCCAGTGGGTACAGATGAAAGGACCTTGAACAAAGAAACTCAACTGGATGAGTAAACTATGCCATGACTTCAATCACACCCTAGAATGTCAGCTAGGCAGTCAATGAATTTAAGTCATGGACTTGTATAGTGGATATTACCAGATTCCTATGTCTGAGGAAGACAAGGAAAGAACTGCTTTCATTTGTCCAGCTGGATTTTACCATTTTGAAAAAGTGCCCCAAGGCATCTTGGGGGCATTGGTCACTTTTAAAGGCCCAATGGACAAAGAAATTGAGGACATGAACTAATTGGGGATGTGGATTGATGGGCACTCATCTAGGTAAAGACTGAGAAAAAGAAGCTGTTGGTAAGTTACACAAAGACTTTGGAACTCAAAATCTTATGAAAATGAATGTTTAAAACTAACTTTGAAAAAAACAAAATACTATTAAATGCAAAAGAAGTCTTGGTATAACTTATCAACTGTTTCTTTTCTTGTCTTTTCCTGGATGAGTGCTCATCAATTCATGTCCTCAATAAGTTCATGTCCCCAATTTCTTTGATCAATGGAGCTGGAGATTTTTTTCTTAGGAACTTCATTTATGGTTTGTTCAATTTCTTTTTCTTTTATTTTTTTTAAATATAAATTATTTAACTTTTTACATTCATTTTCACAAGATTTTGGGTTCCAAAATTTTCTCCCCATTTGTCCCTTCCCCCCACCCCAGTACACTGAGCATTCTAATTTCCCCTATCACCAATCTGCCCTCTCTTCTATCATCCCTCCCTTCCCTTACCCCATCTTCTCTTTTGTCCTGTAGGGCCAGATAACTTTCTATTCCCCATTACCTGTATTTCTTATTCCCTAGTAGCAAGAACAATACTCAACAGTTGTTCCTAAAACTTTGAGTTCCAACTTCTCCCCATCCCTCCCTCCCCACGAATTCCCTTTGGGAAGGCAGGCAATTCAATATAGGCCATATC
>CM053775.1:38092673-38137014 GCA_028658325.1 Potorous gilbertii | reverse complement strand
TCACACTCTTTAGGTCATCAGTCAGCCTGGCTTTTAAGGGATGTCTGGCCCATCCTGGTTCCTAGAGGGGAAGGGGATCATTTCAGCCAGACCACAGCATTCTTTTCTGTGGTCGATCATATACAAAGATGCAGCTATTTAAGGCTCCTTAAAGTACATTTCCATCAGCAATCATTTATTGAGCTCCTACTGTGTACCAGACTGTACTAGGCACCAAAGATAGACACAAAGACAAAAAAATAGTCTTAGTTCTTAAAAGAGTTCCCATTTCTAATGGGGAAGACAACATGCACATATCTAAGTATATGCAAAGTAAGTGCTAGGTTATTTGAGGAGGAAAGATGCTACTAATGGGAAAGGGGAGTGGGAGGGCTATCATGTTAAGGTAGTCCATGAACTACATGGTAAAAGAAAAGGGGGACTCTTAGCCTGAGGAAGGAAGGGCATTCTAAGCATTGATTTATAAATTTATAAAATTTAAAGATTGATTGGGGCCAAGTTTTCTAGGCCTTTTAAAAGCCAAACCATGGAGTTGATATTTTATCCTAAAGGAAATAAGAGAAAACGCTAAACACTATAGTTGGTTTTGTAGAGGAGTAGTGTGGTCAAATCTTCACTTAAGGAAAATTACTTTGGCAACAGGCAGAGGATGAACTGCAGTGGGAAGAGACTTGAGACTAGGCCAGAGACCTGGGCTAAGGTGGTGATTGTGTGACTGGACAGACAAGAGATGTTACGAGGGGAGAAAGGGCAAGAGTGGACGACTGAGTCTATTTGGGGGGTGAGGGACAGTGAAGAGTCTAGGATGACACCGAGTTTGTGACCTGAGACATTTGAAGGATGTCCACAGAAGTAGCTCGATTTGCAAGAGGGATGGGTTTGGGCTCAAAGAATCATGAGTTCAGTTTTAAACTCGAAGTTTGAGATGTTTCTAGTTTGAAATATCCAGTAAGCAATTGTTGATCCAAGAATAAATCTCATGGGAGATTGGGGCTAGATTGGTGGATCTGTAAGTCATTTGCATAGAGATAATAATTAAAGCCACGGGAGCTGATGAGCTCAACCAAGAGATGTCACAGATCCCTATGTCAAAGATCTCTTTGGCAGTCTGTCTGGGGAAAGATTCCTTGGAATAATGTCTCTAAATGTATTAAATAAAATACAGAGGATTGCAAAGGGAGCCAACTATTCTGAAATAAAGATGTATTTATTGCCATACCCCTTGAAATATGTACACAGACCTAAGGGTTAAGAACCCTTGGTGAAGAGGGCCCAAGACGGAATTCTGGGGAATGCCCCCAAGTAGGGGGCCCGATATAGGTTAGATTAGGTGTCAGCAAAGGAGATTGAGAAGGATCACTCAGACAAGGAGGAGGAGAACCAAGAGACAGTAGGGTCACAAAAACCCAGAGAGGAGAGAGTGGTCAGTAGCATCCAATGCAGTAGAGAGGCCAATAAGGATGAAGACTGAGAAAAGACCACCAGATTTTTCAATGAAGTGATCCTTTGTGACTCTAGAGAGAGCATCTTCAGTTGGATGATGAGGTCCCTCAGGTGGTAGCCAGTCCCACTCCCAGTGGTGAACCTCTGGACTTAGGGAGACTGGACCTTGGAAAGTGAACTTTGTTGGTTGCTGGGACTGTACCTGATGCCTTTCCAGCAGGGGAGAACTTGCCAGAATTTGGGCTATGCCAGCACAACCCTTCAGAATCCAGAGTCAGCTCCATGGTGTAATGAGGATTGGTGAAGGATGAGGGAAATGATAGGGAAGAATTATATGCTTCACATTCTAGCTGTCAGGAAGTTGTACTAAGCAATTTACTCAATGAAACCTGGTTAGATAAATAATGCCAGTGATGGTAGGAAGGGATCTCGGAAGTCATCTAGTCCCACCTGAATTGACCAAGAATCCCCTCTGTGACATCCCACTCAGGTGGTCATGTAGCTTTCGAACATTCTCAGGTTTCTCCTCTGTAATAAAATGAGAGACTTAGACTATGTAGCAAGTCCCTTGAAGCTCTAAGTTTATGATTGTGTGAGTATTTGGCGAGAGGGAACACACCAACTCCAGAGCAGCCTGTTCTCCTTTGGATAGCTCTAATGTTAAGGAATCTCTCCAGATATTAAGTCTGAATCTACCTCTTTGCAGATTCTCTCTCCCTTGCTCCCAGTTCCCTAGCATAGGACCAACTGAGCTTTTTTTGGGATGCCGTGATTCACTGTTGACTCACGTAAAGCTCACAGGTAGCTGCAACCCCCAGATATTTTCCAGGCAAACTACTCTCTAACTGTACCTCCCCACCTTGTGGAATGAATTGTTTTGCTTCAGTATGAGACTATATTTGTTTCCATTAAATTTCATTGGATGGAGAGAGATGGGGAGAAAATCTGGAACTCAAAAACTTGTGAAAGTGTCTGTTGAAAACTAAAAATAAATAAATACATAATTTAAAGATTTCATTGGATTCTCTTAGGCCTAATTAGCTTATCAAGATCTTGACCTGATTTTGTTATAAATTGTTAGCTATCTCTTCTGGCTTCGTGTCATCTGAAAATGTGATTATCAGACCATCTATGCCTTTAAGTCATTAACAAAACTATTTACGAGCATTGCTCCTTGTGACCTTCTATGGACACCTCCTGCTAAGTTGGCATTGGATCAGTGGTGAAGGATTTCTCTTTGGTTCTAGTCATCCAACCAGTCTTGAATGTACCTAACTGTAATTACATCCAGCTTACATCTCCAAGTCATTTTACAGATACTTAAAATAAAGTCTAGAAAGGTGAAGGGGTTTGCTTGAGGTCCTACAGGTAGTAAGGGTTGGAAGGCATCATAAGACATAGAAAGTTAGAACTGGCAGGGCTATTAGAGATATTTCAATCTAGTCTTTTCATTTTAATGATAAAGAAACTGAGGTTCAAGGTCATCTAGTGAGTTAGTAGCAAAGTCCATAATAGGGAATAAGCATTTAGGGGAAAGGAATAAGCATTTACTAAATGCCAGTATGTACCAGACACTGTGCTAAGTGCTTTACAAATATCTCTTTTAGCCCTCACAACAACTCTGGGAAGTAGGTGATATTATTATTCCCATTTTACAGTTGAGGAAACTGAGGCAAACATATTAAGTAACTTGCCCAGGGTCAAATCGCCACTGAGGCTGGATTTGAACTCAGAGCAAGTCCAAGGCTCTATTCACTGTCCTACCTAATTGTCTATATATAAGGAATTAATTCAAATGTATAAGAATAAGAGCCATTCCCCAACTGATAAATGGTAAAAGGATAGGAACAGGGCGGAAGAAGGAATGCTCCAAATCACTAATAATTAGATAAATACAAATTAAAGCAACTCTGAGGTTCTACCTCACACTCATCTGATTAGCAAAGTTGACAAAAAAAATGGAAAATAACTATTGGAGATACTGCAAGATAACAGGTACATAAATGCATTGTTGGTCGAACTGTGAATGGGTCCAGCCATTGTAGAAAAATTTGTAACTCTCCCCAAAGTCATATACCATTTGACTAAACCTGAGCCTAAAAGAGATCAAAGAAGGAGGAAAAGGACCCTTTTATACCTAAGTATTTGGAGCAGCAGTTTTTGTAGTATCAGAAGACTGAAAAGTAAGGAGGTACCCATGAATGGCTGAACAAATTATGATATAGGAATGTAATGGAATACTATTATGTTGTAAGAAATGATGAAAGGGACGGTTTTAGAGAAACCATGGAAGACTTGTATGAACTGATGTGGAAGGAAGTGAGTAGAACCAGGAGGACAATTTACATGAAGACCACAATAATGTGAAGGAAAACAACATTCAAAGACTCAAGAACTTTTGATTCATATAATGACCAATCACGTTTTCAGATATTGAAGCATGCTCCCTGCCTCCTGATAGAGAGATGATGCATCTGATGGATTTAAGATGCAGAATAAGATCAAGATTTTGGGGTATGACCAATATTGGAATTTGTTTTGCTTGACTACACATATTTGTCACATAGATTTTGTTTTTCTTTCAAATTGAGGTGAGATGGAGAAAAAACTCAGTGTTTATTAGTTGATTTTTTTTAATAAGTTACTGCACTCTTCAAAGTTACCAACGATCTTTTCATTGCCAGAGCTTTTTTCTTTTTCCTTTTTCTCAAACATCTTTCTTGACCTTTCTGCAACCTTTGACCCTGTTGATTACCCTCTACTTACTCTCTCCTCTCCAGTGTTTGTGACACTTCCGTTTCCTGATTTTTCTACCTGTCTGACCACTCCCTTTCAGTTTCCTTGCTTGATCTTCATTCAGGTCACACCCATTAACCACAGATGTCCCCCCCCCAAGGCTCTTTCTATGCTTGATGATCTCATGAGCTCCCACAGATTCAATTAGTGATCCCAGATGTATATATTTAGCCTAAATCTCTCTCCTGAGCTCCAATCCCACATCACTGCCCTGCCTATTAGACACCTCTCATTGAATGTCCCAACAAAAACTCATCATCTTCCCTCGATTCTCCCCTTTCCCACACTCCCCTATTCTAGACTGTCAAGGGAGACCTTGTCTCTGCCTTGGTATCATCTCTTGTATCCATCTTCTTCTCTCCTCTGACACGGCCTTTGTCACCTTACCCCTCTGTGGCAATGGTCTACTGGAGAGATTCCTAGCCTCATTCTCTCTCCACTCTGGTCTGTCTTCCACTCAGCTGCTGAAATGATTTTTCTAAAGCTCAGGGCCCACCATGTTACCTTGCTGTTCACTGAGCCTCACTGGCTCGCTCTTACCTCCAGCATCAAATACAAAATCCTCTCTCTTCTTGGTGTTCAAAGTCATTCCTAAGCAGCCCAGTCTTCTTTCTTTTTACTCTTCTCTGATCCCATGGCACCAGCCTCTTTCATCTTCTTCCAAGATCCTCCATCTCCCAATGCTGGACAGTCTACCTGGATTCTTTGAATGCTCTTGCTCCTCACCTCCATCTAACCAACTTCCTTAATTGCTTCCAGGTTCCAGCTTCCATCCCACCTCTTGCAAGAAGCCTCTCCCTGCTAGTGTCTTACTCTGAGGTTACCTCACATTTACCCTGTAAATATCATGTACATACAATTACTGCCACGTTCTCTCCCACTAAAATAGGAGCTGCTTGAGGGTAGAGTGGAGGAGGAAAGGTGTCAGGCACTCTGCTAAGCACTTTATAAGTGTCCACTCATTTGATCCTCACAAGTTAGGTGATATTAGGGATTGCCATTTTACAAATGAGGGAAATGAGGCAGGCAGAAGTTAAATGACTTGCTCAGAGTCATACAGCTAGTGTCTGAAGCTAAATTTGAGCTCAAGTCTTCCTGACTCTAGGTCCAGGGCTCTGTCCACTGTACCACCCAGCTACAGGTCAGACACTGTGTTTTTACCTTTCTTTGTATCTCTAGTGCTTATCACAGAGCCTAGCCTGTAGTAAATGCTGATGAGTAAATGACCAAGTCTAGGGTTTGAGTAGGATGGCCATTTTCAAGAAGAGGAAGGTGAATTGGGGAGGTTAAATGACTTGCCCAAGGTCATCTAGCTCTTCCAAGTCTAGGACCAGCCAGTGCTCTGCACTGTGCTAGTTTGCTCAAGGAACCCTGGGAAGAAGAAGGCGAGAGTGCCATAGTGGCCAGGCTTTGAGCACTTATGCCTAGGACACTCAACTGATTCAGAAAAGGGAGGCATTCCTAATGCCATTAATGCTTCCCTGCGCTAGGTCATCTGATAAGGAGGCCTGTAGCTTCCCTATCTCCCAGAAGCCTCCAGCCCTTGCCTTCACCCTAGCCCTTAGACCTGGCCCTGCTCTAGGGTGAGCTTGAACTGTGGGGAGGAGGAGGATTTCCTGCCCCTTATCTCTGGCTGACCAATGGCCCATCTCTGAGGAGCCTGAGATAAGAAGATGCCACAGGCCAGCCAGCCATTTCGAGGGTTAAAGTCAGTCAGGGAATGTCACCCTCCCCTCCCCATCTTTTTTTTCCTCATCTGACTTCTTAATAAAAGCCTTTAGAGAAGTGGCCAAGTGTTAGGAAGTGAGGCTTCATTCTCATGTGGCAGCCCCATGGCATGTGAAACATGGGAGGGACCTTGGAGGACTGAGGGAATGTATGGTCAGAGAGGCAAACTCCACACACCTCTCTGTAGTATTTCTGTCTTTTCTTGAGAGCCTAGGTAAGTCCCATGCTACTGCCCTCTCCAGTAAAGCTTCTTGGAACTTCCTGTGTCTCCCTTCAGGGTGGGATAGGCACCCCTCTGCGGAAACTGCCCATTTCTGCTGAGGACACATCATCCTAGCAGGCCTCCAGGTTCAGAGTGTCCATGTCATCCCCTGGCTCCTCACTGTCCCTCAGCCATGAATATCCAACCAGCTGCTAACTCTCATCAATCCCATCTTCCACAGCCTTCACTCTGCTCACTCAGCGGCCACCCTTCTACCACCCTTATCACCTTTCACCTGGACATACATACACACACATATAATAATATAATAATTATTAATAATCTTTTTTTATAAAGCCTGTTATAGTCTCCTAATCGGTCTTCCTGCCTCGTGTCTAGCCCCATGCCCACCCAGCTACCCCTCCACAGCCAAAGTACTCTTCCTAAAGTGAAGGCAGGTCTGAACATGGCGGGCCCCACCTTGGAAAGAAAAAGAATTGCATTTTATCCAGTTGGCTTAAAAGATAGGGTAAATGGTCAGTCCTGGCATTTAAAGGCCTTCTGTTGGCATACCTTACCATTCACCATTCTCAGTGCTGCTGTACCTGGTGACTTCTAGATCTTTCTGTCCATTAAATGTGCTTTTCTATGACAATGAGAGTTCCTTGATTCAGGTCTCTGACCACACTGCTTACTAGACTGGCCAAGAGAGTATAACTCTTGGGACTTTTCCTTTGCAGGCTATATCCTGATTCAGTAGTGTGAATTGCCTTAAGCTACCTTTGGGATCTCTGGAGAACAGGTGACCTTAACAGGTCAGCAGGGGCAGGATGTCTCTGGAGTCAAAGGAGCTTAGGTAATGGTTCTGTTTAAATCTGAAAGAGACCTCAGAGGTCCCCTAATCCAGGCCCCTTATTTTACATATAGGGCAACCAAAGTGAAATGACTTGGCACATGTCATATAGGTAGTAAGAAGCAGAACCTTGGTTTAAATCCTGCTTCTGACTTAAGCTCTCGGTAAATCCTTTAACCTTCCTAGACCTCAGTTTCCTTCTCTGTAAAATGAGGAGAGTAAAATGAAGAGGATCCCTTCTAGCCCTAGATCTGAAGTCCTTTGAGTGGCTTTGGTTACGTCCTTTAATTTCCCTAGACCTCAGTTTCCATCTCTGCAAAATGAAGCGGTTGGACTAAGTAACTTCTGGGGCTCCAATTTCTAACAGTCACTGGAGGATCCTGAGCCAGCAGGGGCTCCTCTGACCTGTGAGGCCCTGTTGTCCTGCCTTGCCAGCCTTGCTGCTCTATAAGGAAAGGAGAACCTTTGAGGCCTCTGATCAGTGGTGGTTTATACTTTCATGTTGACAGTTCTGTTGATGGCCAAGCCCCTGCTAACTAATGGCCTAGCCTCAGCTGCTCAATGAGGACCTGACCCATGAGTTAGTCACTCGCCTAAGAAAATATCCCTTGAAGTCACTATCACTTCGGGGTGACAGACCTACAGTAAAGGCCATCTCTGGGCTACTAGCAAAACTATTCTTTATTGATAGGTTAAGAAAATTGTGAAGGAATCCAGTGGCATCCTGGGTTGCAGCCAGGGATGCCAGGAATCTTGGCTCCTCCCCTCTTCCCCAGCATGGGGGGAGGGGGTGAGAGGGCAGCAAGAGCTGGTGGAGAGGAAGGGTAACTCACCCGGGCCCATTTCCTTTTTGACCAAGAGACAGTTTTCCCCAGATCGTGGGGTGTGGCTCGGCTCCTTAAAGGCATTTCCTGTCTGGGAATTTATATTTGGTTTAGCACTAAGGGAAAGGGAAGTGGAGAAGAGGCAGACTAGGGAAGTAGGGTGGGAGGGGTATAGAGGTGGGGATCCTGGGGCAGTGGGTGGGGACAGGTGACCTCAGTGTCATACAGCTATGCCATCTATAGGCAACTGAGGGAGAAGGGCCAGTGGGGAGGGATGGGGAGAAGAGAGGGCTGCGAGTGAGATCTGCCCTAGATCTGGAGGCAGAAGGGACCATGGGAGCCAGTTAGTCCAAAGAGCTTTCTGATTTGGTTAGTGGAAGGAACTCTCAGGTGAGCACATGCCCTCCCCCAGTGTCAGGCAGCACCTGTTCTACAGCTAGTTGGCTAAGAGAGTTGTTTGGACAGGTTGAAGAGCCTTGCCCCGGGTCACATGACCAGCATGTTTCAGAGGTCAGAGTCGAACTTGGGTCCTGGGACTCCACATGGAGTCTTTGGGGCCATGTACCTATGTATACTTGAGTTAGTCAGTTTAAGAGCTACAAAATTCCAAGGCTGGTGAGCAGAGCATGGCACTCAAAAGCCTTGACTTTATCTCTAGGTCACTGGATGCCCCTTCTCTGGAAGCTGCCCATCTACTGTGGGTATTGGGCCAGACCACTCCATCCCACATCTCCTGTGTCTGTCTGGGGTCTAGGCTGGTATGAAGTGGAAGGTTGTTGTGGACTGATAGGGTTTTAACTCAAAGGGGCCTTAGAGACCATATCATCTAATGGAAGGCAGTATAACACAGTGAAGATCATGCTGGGTTTGGAGCCAGAGGACAGATATTTATTACCGTGTGGCTTTGGGCAAGTCCCTTCTCCTCCTTTGCCTCAGTTTCCCCCTCTGTAAAATGAGGGGATTGGACTAGAGGGTCCCTGAGGACCTTTCCAGGTCTGTGATCCTAACTCTAACCCTCCCTCATTTTACCTGGTAATTCCCTTGTCCAAGGTTCCAGAATGAGTGAGCAAGAAGAGCCAGAGAAAGCAGGTACCAGCCGCCTCATTGTCTACTGGGAACCGGTTTGCCCAACCACGGGGGCTGGTGCATGAGCTTAGTAGAACACTTTGTTTTTTCTTCTTTGTTTCTGTGACCTTCTGTGGGTAGTCAGTGTTTCAAGAAGACTCAGTGACTGAGCTGGGATGGGTCTCTGGGAGGTGGGCTGGAATAATGATGGAGGAGAACACGAGTTCCAATTCTGGCCCTTCTACTATGGCTTGTGATGTTGGGCAAGTGACTTCCATTTCCTTGGCCTCAGTTTTCTCCTCTGTAAAATGAGCCAAGTCACCAAGCATTTTTTAAGTGCTGAGAGTACAGAGAAGGGCCTCACTCCCAAAGAACTTCCAGTGTAAGGAAGGGGACATCGTGCAAACAGTTTTGTCCCAGCAAAGCTCTAAGAGGGATCGACTGGAGATGATCAACAGAGGCAAGGCATCATGGGGGATGAGAAAGGGGTCTGGGAGAAGGTAGGATTTTAGCTAGAGTTGAAGGAAGCTGGGGGAGGGGTGAGGAATATGAGGAGGTGGGCTCACTGGAGCACAGACTACTAAGAGCTGAATGAGATGTAACCTAATTGGAAACGTAAAAGCGGGGGGCATCAAGTGACATAGGGCTGATCCTGGAGATGACAGGAAGATTGCTGGAAAGGGGGGGTGACATGGTCAGATCTGGTCTTTGCTAGTTGAGTGGCAAACAGACTGGAGTGGAGAGAAACTTGAGGCAGGCCAACCACACAGGAGGCTGTCATACATCCCTGTATGAGATGATGAAGGCTTGCACTGGGGTGGGGGCCATATGGGGTGTGTGTATGTGAAAGCCCCCTTGAGACTTGGCACCATATTGGATCTGGCAGGGTGAGAGTGAGGTGTCCAGGAGCCTGAAGGACCGTCACGGGGAGATCAGAGGACAGCAATGTTGTCTGAAGTCCCTTCTACCCTTAGATCTAGGATCTTACAGGTTACCTTGAGCAAATGATGAGGTTAAACTAGATGAGTCTTCTGAGCTCTAAGACCAGGGTGTGGATTCTCAGCTCTTCTATCTATGGTATTACCTGAAACAAGTCATTTTACTCTGTCAAGCCTGAATTTCCTCTTCTATAAAAATGGTTGCAGTAGCATGTGGATTCTCTCTCAGAGTTCTAAGGAACGCACCCTGTAGCTTCTTGTGAATAGAGGCTGTTTTCTTGGTTTGAACTTGTATCTCCAGCACAGTGCATACCTAGCACATAGTAGGTGTGCCAGAGAAATGGGAGCCCTTATCTTCATTCTGCTGAGCCCAGGGGAGCTGTTGGTGACCCTGACCTTCAGTGTTCCAGGGAAGTCCCCGCCTTGGCACAGGGCTGGCAGCTGTCAGGATGGTCATTGCCTACACTTCTTTACTGCCCAGGCAACCAAGGGCAGGCTCAAGTTTCAGCAGTCCTGGGGAACGCAGCAAGGCAGGCCGAGGCTAAGCTGAGCAGCAGGAATCCCAAGACATTCCAAAGAATCGGAGAAATCCAGTGCAGGGACTCCCCTCCCTACACCTCTCTTTACCGGGAAGGAAACTGAGGCCCATGGAAGCAAAATGGCACTTCGCCAATGTCACAGGGCTCACATCCAGATCTTCTGCCTCCCAGGCCAGGCCTTACTGGGTTGAACACAGTGTGGGATGATGACAGTTTAGAGCCAGAGTGATGCTGTGAATGGGGGAGGGCACTAGACTTGGCATCCAAAAGGCCAACTTTCAAATCCCACCTCGGGCACTTAATGTCCTCTAACATCTGGGCCTTAGGGTGGGTGGCCTCTCAGAATCTACCGGGGCCTGGAGTCAGAATGACCTGAGTTCAGTTCCAGCCTCAGACACTTCCTGGGCCAGTCACTTCACCTCTTAGTGCTTTAGTTTCCTCATCTGAAAAATGGGGGCTGTATCTACCTGGCAGTTATCATGAGGGTTAAATGAGGTAATGTTTGTAGAGCACTTTGCAAATGTGAAGAGTGTTCTCTGAATGCCAGAGATTTGTTAGCTCTGACCTCAGTTGGAATCCTAATTCTACCACTTGACTAAGACACTTCCCTCCAATGAGCCTCAGTTTCCCCCTCTGTAAAGGGGGGCTGAGGAATTGTTTAGTTTAGACTAAATGATTTCCAGATGTGGTGTTGGAAGGTCCTCACGTTTGTCTGCCACCCCCAGGAACCCCAGACCACAGCCATGGGCCCTGGTGATACATGTAGGTCTGCCTGGAAAATGGGCAGCACTTCCATTGACCCACTGTACTTCTGGGCAAATGGGCAAGTGTTTAACCTCAGAACCAAGCTGCCCCACTCCCACCCGAGCATGAGCCCTTCCGTTGCCTTGCCAAGAATGGGGAGTGTTGGAACTTTAGACCAGTACTTCTGCTTTTGCCCCTGATTTGGAAGTGAAACTGAGGAGAATGAAGTCGAGCTGTTCCTTTCTGCTCAAAGGAAGATGGGAGATGGGGTGGGGTGCAGGGTGGAGTGGTAGCCTTACTATAGAGGGAAGAGTATCAGACCTGATAACAATAACTGAAATTTCTATTTCATTTAACGTGTGCCAATTACTGTGCTAAGTGCTTTACCATGATTATGTCATTTGATCCTTACGACAGCCCTGGGAGGTAGGAGCTGTTACTATCCTCAATGTGCAGATGAGGAAACTGAGGCAAACCCGCTTAAGTGATTTGCCCAGGCTCACACAGCTAGTAAGTATCTGAGACTGAATTTGAACTCAGGGTGTCCTGACTCCAGGAATTCCTGACATTCACTGAGGAAACATTCAGGATTTTGTCGGGGTTCGGGCCACGGGAGTGAGAAATAATCAATACTGGTTACTGAGAAAGATACCAAACCAAAACCAAAACTAAGGAGAATTAAGCAGATCCCAAGACAGTTCAGAGGGTGGAGACCTATTTATAAGAGATTTCTCCTTTTACTGTAAAGGGATGAATCCTACCCTGATGCCCTTGATCTAGTATCCAGCAACCTAAGGTAAATCACTTCCCCTCCCTGGACCTCAATTTTCTCTTGTAAAGTGAGATAGGACTAGATGGCTTCTGAGATCCTTTCCTGCTCTAGTTCTTAGGATCTTGGTCAAGCCTTCTCACTTCTGTGTGTCTCAGTTTTCCTCACTGTAAAATGGGGAAATTGGACTTGCGTACCCTCTGAGAGCCTTTCCAGCCCTAGATATCTGATTCTGTGATCCTCTATGTCCCCTGGCATCCCATCCAGCCCTGACATTCTATGCTGCTCCAAGAGATTGCTCCCCAAATGGCTTCTGGTGGAATTGTTTTTCTAGAATACTTTAAAATTCTTGAGCGACAAAAAGAGCAAGGTGTTTTTTGTGTGTGGGAATATGTGTATATGTAGGGGTGTATGTGTATGTGTAGGGGTATGTGTGTATATGTAGGGGTGTGTGTATGTGTATATATATATATGGGTGTGTGTATGTGTATATGTAGATGTATATATGTAGGGATATATATGTATATATGTAGGGGTATTTGTATGCGTTTATGTAGGGATGGGTGTGTATGTGTATATGTAGGTGTATGTGTATGTGCATGTGTATATGTAGGGGTGTGTGTGTGTGTGTGTGTGTTAGGGGAGGGTTACATATACTTTCAATTCTCCAGCAACCTTCCTTGCCAGGAATACAGGAAATGGGATGGAATATTCCCAAGCAGGATGTCAGAGCTGTTGGCTCCCCGTAACATACCATCTCATGTGGGCCTTCGAGGCCTGGACGCTTGGAGGAGCGAGGGACATCTGTCTGGGTAATTAAGGGTTGGGCTAGAAGCCCTGCCTCTGTTCTTTCCCCCTCCCACCACTGGCCTAGGGTCTGTCTACCTGGGGCTGGGGCCAGGGCCCCCTCCTGCTGGCTTGTGGCCTGGCTTGTCCAGCAGGTAGAACGATACCTGCACAGATAGAGGGAGGGGTGGGGCCCTGTGTCCTGCCCTATGACCAGATGTGCTGGGCTCAAGGTGTGCCTCCAGTTTAGGCCTGAAGCTGCCCTAAACTAGACTAAACTGGTTTGCCCTAAGTTATACCCAATTTAAAAGGGGGATCATGAGACCCAATCTAACCAGGATCCAGCAGCTGAGAGGGGCCCAAGGGAGATCAGCCAGTTCCTAGTGTGCTGGTGTGGGCTGGGTGAGTCAGAGAGGCAAGGGCCTATCTGATCCTGAGATCAGAGAATGTGACATCTGGAGGGACTGAGAGACCAGGGAAGGGTAGTAACTTTTCCCAAGGTAGTACACTCCACATTCTCCCTCAGGCCTTCTGCCAGTACCAAGATGGCAACCAGAAATAGACAGTGTTCTCTTTCCCACCCCACAAAGTAGATCTTCTTGAAAAGAAAAATGAGGTATATTAACCTTTAGAGAAATAATACCAGTTGTGGGTACACACTCAGAATTTATATGTGTGATCCAGGTGTGTATGTGTGTGTGTGCATGTGCACATACTTGTGGGCACAAGGTTATCTGTGCAGGCCTGTCTTCCACTCAGGTTGGGGGCAGAAGGTGACTGTGTGTGTGCGTGTGCGTGCATGTGCATGAATGTGCGTGTGTGTGTGTTTGTTTTAGCTTCTTTCCAGTTAGAATTCTGGTTTTAGGTGGAAAAAGAGAAGTCATTTTCAAGGACTTCATGAGGGGTGAGCATCCTTGGTGATGAGAGTGAATAACAACCTCTGGCCCCCACCCCCAAGCCTTGCTGGTAGCAGGGGCTTCAAAGACCCTAGCTGAGTCCTCTCAAGCTCTCCTGAGAGCACCGAAGTTAGAGGCCCCCCTCCCAGAAGAGGGACCTGAGCCAGGTGAGCAGTAAGGTGCTGCTGGGGGCCCCCCTGCCCAGCCTGCCACCTCCCATGGACGCCCACTGCTTGTGGCCTACTTCTCCCTCTGACAGAAGCTGGCTCAAAGGCTCGTGGATGTGGGTTGGCTGCAGAAAGCTCCCCTGCCTAGGAGGCCTAGCTTACCCCTGCTCTAATTGCTATCCCATGCTGTTGATGGATGTACATGAATGCATGACTGTTTTGGGGGTAGAGGGGGTGTGCATTGGAAGATTATTTGTTTGATCAAGAGTAGCTGACTTCTTTTTATTTTTAATTATTTTTTTCCAATTTGACATTTGCTTTCTGGCTTGCTTTCTGCTTTGTCCAACTGCAATGCACTTTAGAATTGAGAGAACAGGACCTGCTTTGGAATCGATTTTCCCGCCAGCCTCTTTTCTCTTGCCGCGCCATCTGGATGGGCCAGTTTAGCGCTGGGTTTCCTGCCTCTGCTAGAATGGTGTCATGGAAAGAGCCCTGGACTAGCAATTTGGAAAACTTTTCTAACCGTCTCAGCTGTGTGACCTGAGCTGTCACCTGCCCTTTCGGAACCTCAGTTTGTCACTTGTTAAAAGGGGGCAATGGAGAGCTAACCTCTCAGAGCTGCAGTGAAGAGTAAATGGTAAAGCAGTGCAACCTGCTTCTCTGGAAGGGGCAGAGAGAGTGGTGTAGAGGGAAGGTCTTTCATTCTTAATGCTTATAGCTGCCCAGACTCTAGAAGCGTCCTTGGCCTGTATCCTGACTGGGTGTCCCTGGATAGCTCACCTGTCCTCTTCAGGCCACAGGCAGTTCATTCTCAAATACTAAAGGCAAGTGCTCCCCATTTTTATGGATTTGATCTGGGTGTGTGTGGAGTCACGTTATTAGATTCAGTACCAAGTACCATGGTAACCCTAAGACGGATCCTTAACTCTTTAGTACCCCATAGGCCTTGGGCAGTCTGGTGCCTTCTTGGAATAATATGTAAAATTTACATATGTAAAATAAAAAACTTCATAGGATTATAATGATGTTGGAATACAGTTATCAAAAACATTTTTTGCAGTTCTGAGACCCTGGGTTAAGACTCCAAGGTGCAGAGAAGGGGACCTCCTGCCTTGATAGAGGGACTTCTCCTCATACCACAAAGTTCCCAAGCCCAGCCCAAAGCATTATTGCTTGGGGTGGGGTGGGCTGTTGCCTAGTGGTGTTGTACAAGTGATTCTGGGTCCTTGAAGTCTTTGCACAGGACCACAAACTGTGCCTGTTTGCTGTTGGATGACTACCCTGGTGGTGAAGCTTAGGAAGTCAGATCACTAAGAGATGGGCTGATGTCTGGGGGAAATTGTTTTCCAGCTATAGAAACTCATGGAGATTAAAGTGTGGTCCGGCTGGGCTTGGCATCAGTGGAGGGGACCCCATGTCGATGATAAAATCACAGGACCTTTAAGAAGAGTGTGTTTGGCTGATTTCCTTGTGGCACACCCCCTAAGAAGAGGCTCTGACTTGTACCATATTGGCCCAAAGAGGTTATACCTTGTCCCAGAGAGGGCTGATGGAAAATTTGAGATCAGCCTGTAATCGATATTCAGTGTGGAGGTGGATCTTTTTCTTTCAAAAAGATCTCATTTTGTGTGTGACTGATAATGTCTCCATTATGCCCCCCAGACTGATGGGGTACACCTCCATCTTTCTCCACCTCCTCCCAAGTGTAGCAGTAAGCACAGGGCCCCACATATTTGGTCCATCCTGGTGCTGGGTAAATTGCTCTCCCAGATCTGTCCATTGCACTCAGTTTCCACCACCATGCCGGGCTGGGCTCCAGGGGCTGGCGGGGCAGACTGGCTGCGTCCAGACTGGGGAAGGGGAAAGGTGGAGACAAACCCAAGCCTCTCTAGCAACAAGCAGAATGGAGCCAGGGCTTTGGCTGGCAAACGAGGGGAACTTGAGAAAGGGCTGGCCACCTCAGTCGAGACACCAAATCTCTCTGAGCACCCCCATGTCCTCCTGTCCTCCTGCTGGAGCTTAGAGCACCTCTGCAGGATGGAGGATACGCCTGGACCTGGGAAGGGGACTTTGGGAAATGGGACTTGAAGCCTGGAGTCCTGGCCCTGGGAAACTGCTCAGACCTCAGTCCCTGGCCGCTTCGGGAGGGTATTAGGATGGAAAGCCACCCAGTCAGCCTCTGTCTCTGCCCTTTGTTTCTGGTCTCTGCCCCTCCCATTGTTTTCTGTCTCTGTTTCCATCTCTCTGTGTCTTTATGTTTTTCTTTTACCTTTGAGATTTATGAGATTTCAAGGAGACTTAAGTATCCTTTAATCCAAGTCCCTCATTTTCCAGAGGAAGGAGAGGCCTTGAGAGGTTGAATAAACATGACTTGAGCAAGGGAGGGAGGCTGGGCCTGACTGCTGTGTTCAGGGTTGAGGGCTCTGCCTTGGGAGATGAAAAGACCTCTGTGGTGGGGGAGGTGGAGAAACTGAGTCTAGGAGTTTTTGAAGTGAAATGGGGTTGACTTTGAAGCCGACTTGAAGGGAAAGTAGCCAAGTTTTTGACCTGGGCCACAAGGGGGCTGAGCTGCCAAGGCTGTCCCAGTTTCTGCTGGGCTGGCTCTCACCTTCTGTTCCCCATTCCCTGGAAGCACATGCCCACCTGCCAGCCCCACCCAACAGACTATGACTGGGAAGCCTCAGCCTTCATGGGACAGAAGGCCTTGTCTCAGGCTTCATTTGCACATCCCTTGACATCTCCCTCCTGGCTATGCTTTCCATTGTGGGCAAATCTGTGCCCTTCTTTGAAAGATTGGTTGGCAAACAAGGCCCAGGTTGGGATAGTGGAAGCTGAGTCAGAAGATTTCAGTTTGAATCCTCATGCTTCTGCTTATTAATTGTGTGACCTTGGGTAAGTCCCTTTCCTTTACTGAGCCTCAGCTTACCTGTGTAAATCTAAGATGTGGGCCTAGACTTCTCAAAGGTCCATCTCCTGTACTCCCATATTTGTGGCCCTGAAGCACTTTTACATGTATTACCTGTTGCCCAGTGCCCCAAACTCCATGCTCATGCGAATCAAGGCCAGTCTTGGGGAAAGCCCCCTTTAGGGGGGCTATCAATTCTCTGGCCCATTTTGCCCCCACCATGAGTTTCCTCTGTGAATCTCTGAATATAGGCTTCCAAAGATGTAGGTAAAAGGGCCCGGGCTCCCATGCAAGCACTCAAGGACTTTTAGGAACGTCCACCACGTGGTTTGCCTCTCCATCTCTCAGGTTACACAACTACCTCCCCATGGTTGGGGTCCAGGAACTTTCTCAGGGTGAGAGGATGTTTAGATAGAATGGACCTCTGCCCTAGGCAGCCTTTAGCAGTTCCTGGCGGGTGGAGATGGTGCAGATGCATCGAGTGTTTGCCCCTCCCAGCATCCAGATGGACTTTTCGTCCCATCGCTATTCTTTGGGCTGTGTTCAGCTCTCTCAATATCTCTCTGAAAAGGCCCATCCCTTTAAAAATAAATAATTATATTTTAAGGATGCTTTTGTCTCTACATCAGTCATTTCCCCCTCCCCTGGAATGGACCTTCCCTTCTGGCAAAGAAAAATAATTAAATTAAAACATCAGACACAGTGACTACATCTGACCAAGGATATAATGTTCTGTCCTAGCGGGCCTCCCACGCTCTGTCCTAAGGGGCTAGGCTCGTTTCATTTTCTATTGCACTGGACCATCATCGGTTTTTCCATTAGCCAGAGATTACCTTCCTCTTTTTGAAGTTTTCATTTAAATCATCGGAGTCACTGGCTGTTTTGCTCTCTGGATTCTACTTACTCTGCTCAGCATCAGTTCATATAAACCTTTCCATGTTTCTCTAAATCCCTCATAGGCATCATTTCTTACTGCTCAGAGATGCTCCTTTGCATTCGTAGATCATCGGTTTTCTTGGTTACTTCTCAGTCACTGAGTGCCTTTTGGTGTTCATGCCTCCGTTTCTGTCTTTGATTTCCTTGGAATATACTGGCTTAAGGATATGGATCAATTAGTTGATTTTCTTGCTTAATTCCAAATGGAAACCCTAATGATTGGCTGACTCCCCTGGCTCCACCAGCTCCTCCCACACAACCTGTAGCCATTTCTCAGTATCTTTGCCAATTTGCATGTTTTCCAGTGAACCTCAATTGCTTTCCTCTGCACTTCTCTCACTATAAGCCATTTGGAGCTTGTCATATCTCTTTAATGCTCTTCAGTTGCATGCCCTGGACTTTTTCAGGTGCAGGGCAGTCTTCAGTAGATAAATGATTAAAAGAGATAAATAGTTTTCAAAAGAAGAATTGCAAACAATAACCAACCATTGTCAATGTTAGAGGAGTCCTGTTTAGAGCTGGGAAGTGGTCCAAGAAAAGTGACTAAATCACCCATACCCTTTGACCCAGCAGATCCACTATGACTGGGCTTTTGTTGCAAGTCAGACTCTCTGCTGGCTGGTCCAATGATTCAGGCTTGGGATGGGAACACAATGAGAGACTCATAGACCATCCAACACTTAACTTAAAAAAACGTTTACCCAACACTAGCATGACATGAATAATAAAATATTGTTTGAAGACATTGCAGTCCCCCTCTTCTCCATACAGAGAGGTAGGATCAGAGGAACATGGTGATTCTCATGGTATCTGAGAGGCACCCACTCCTCATGTGCTGGCCAGTGGGCTAGGTGATGGAGTGGTTATGTCATCAGCTTGAATCTTAATACTCTAGACTAATCAAGTCTCAGAACAGCCTTCCTGCCTCTTAGGGGAAAATTGACCCAGTATTAGTGGCAATGATCCTTGTGGATGTTACTTCTGCTACAGCAAGTGGGATCTCAAGTAAATTTAAGATAGAAACCAAAGTCCAGTATGTACCACACCATTCCTAGCAGCCCTCTGTGGTACCAGAGAGCTGGAAGCAAAGTGACTGCCCATCAATTGGGGAATGCTGAAAAAGGCATGGTCTATGAATGTGATGGCATATTATTCCACAGTCAGAAATGATTTGGAATTTAGAGAAACATGGGAAGATTTATATGAGGGAGGGAAATAAGTAGAACCAAGAGGAAAACACAGAATGAGTACAACAAGGTAAGTAGAAAGGTCGCTAAAAGAAAGCTGAGTCATAAAAAAAGCTGCAAGAAGAAACAATGAGTAACATACCACCTTTCTCGGTAGAGAGATAGAGGCTGTCCTGGATAGAATGCTGTATACACTGTCAGATGTGATCACTGTAGTTTTAGTTTGTTGCTGTTTTTCACAAGGGAGGATGGGAAGGTGGGGGGCAGGGTGGGGAAGGAAGGGACTTTGACATAAAAACAAAACAAAAAAGGCATCAATAGAATGTATTCTTTTTAAAGAAAAATTCTAAAAATAAAATGAAGGGGAATATGTAAGGTTCATTCCGGATGTATAGTATGAAGAAGTTGGTTGAGTGGAGGCTCAGAGAGGAAGTAATAAGGCACAGTGCACTTTTTGAAAATTAAATTTTATTCTTTTAATGAAGAAAAGTAAGTTTTCTCTTCCTCCTATTTCTTTACCCTCACTATTATAAAAAAAAGAAAGGAAAACAAAATTCTTGTAAACAAATACGCATAGTTGAGCAAAACAAATTCCTGCACTGGCTGTATTCACAAAATCTATGTCTCATTCTTCACCCTGAATCCATCCCCTCTCTGCCAAGAGGTGGAGAGTGGCTTCATCATTGATTTTTCAAAATCCTGGTTGGTCATTGCATTGGTCAACATTCTTAAGTCTTTTAAAGTTGATTTTGCAGTATAATTTGTTCTGGTACTGCTCGCTTCAGTATGTATCAGTTCATGCAAGCTTTCTCAGGTTTCACGAAAACCATCCCTTTCATAATTTCTTATAGAACAATAGTATTCCCTTATATTTATATACCATAATTTATTCAGCCATTCCCAGTTGATGGGTAACCTTTTGGTTTACAGTTCTTGGATACCTCAGAAAGAGCTGCTAAAAATAGTTTTGCAGAAAAGGGTCCTCTTCCTATTTCTTTGGCCTCTTTAGGGATATGACTAGTAGTGGCATTGTTGGGTCAGAGGGTATGCATGGTTTAGTGGCTTTTGGGACAGTTCCAAAATTGTTTTCCAAATGGTTGGACCAGTTCACAGCTCCACAAATAGTGCATTAATGTGCCTGTTTTCTAACAGCTCCTCCAGCATCTGTCATTTTCCCTTTTTTATTGACTTTCCTAGTCTGAGAGTGTGCAGTGGAAACTTCAGGTTGTTTTTGTTCAAGTTTCTCTAACTATTAGTGATTTGGGGGAATTTTTTCATATGGTAGGGTTTTTTTGTTTCCTCATTTTATTTAGTTTTTTTAGTGTCTTTATTTTTTATTTATTCAGTATTTCATCGTCCCCCAGTTACATATGAAAACAATTTTTAACATTCATTTTTAAAACTCAGAGTTCTAAATTCTCTCCCTTCCTCCCCTCCTCCTACCCATCGAGAAGTTAGATAATTCGGTATAGGTTGAACATATGTAATCATGCAAAACACTTCCATAATAGTCATGTTGTGAAAGAAAACATAGACCAAAAAAAAAAACCATCAAGGAAAATAAATAAATAGATAAGTGTGCTTCAATCTGCATTCCGCATTCAGCAATCTGCATTCATCAGTTCTTTGTCTGGGGATGGAGAGCATTTTTCATCATAAGTCCTTCACAGTTGATCTTGGATTATTATATTGATAAGAATAGTTAAGTCATTCACAGCTAATCATCCTACAATATTGCCATTATTTTGTATACAGTACATTTCACTTTGCATCAGCCCATGCAAGTCTTTCCAGGTTTTTCTGAGAGCATCTTGCTCATCATTTCTTATATTATAATAATATTTCATCATAATCACATGCCACAATTTGTTTAACCATTCCTCAGCTGATGGGCATCCCCTCAGTTTCTAATTCTTTGCCCCCAGAAAAGAGCTGCTATAAATATTTTTGTTCATATAGGTCATTTTCCTTTTTTTTTTTTTATCTCTTTTGGGATACATACCTAGTAATGGTATTGCTAGGTCAAAGGGTATGCATGATTTTATAGCCCTTTGAGCGTAGTTCTGAAAGCTCTATAGAATGGTTAAATCAGTTCACAACTCCACCAAGAGTGCATTAATTTCTCTTTTTCCCACATCCCCTCTAACATTATTCATTTACCTTTTCTGTCCTATTAGCCAGTCTAATTGATATGAAGTAGTACCTTAGAATTGTTTTAACTTGCATTTCTCAAATCAATACATATGGTTGCAAATAGCTTGTATTTCCTTCTTTGAAAACTGTCCTTTCATCTCCTTTGACTCCTGTTTGCTGAAGAAAGAAAGTTGGAGTTCAGGTCATTAGCTCCTTGTTTATCCACCAGCTGACCCCTCCGGCTCATCACTGGGTGCTTCATAAATTGAAGTATAGGTTGGACGAGGTGGATCTGCCATCTTCTGATTGTGTGAGACTCGCTGCAGGGTTTTCTCATGGATTCATTGTTGCCTGGCTGTGTTATCTCTGGAAAGTTGTCTTCTTTTATAGTTCTTTCTTTTTTCACCCAAGTGTAGGATTTTATTCGACAATCTGATAGTTATCTGTTCCTGGAGCGGCTTTTATATGGAGGGAACTTGCTAGCTGTTTGCTGTCTTCATTGAAGACAGAACAGTAGGCAAAAGGTTGAAATTTGGGTGAAAAAGATTGATGTTAGCCAGATAGAATAGCTTTGGGGTAAGTCATTTGCACATATTAGAGGGCAGACACAGGATTTCTATTTTTGGGGGGAGCAGTAGGATTGTATAACAGGAGAACCACCCTCTTCAGGAATGGTAGTGGAGGAACAGCCTTTTCTAGAAGGTCCTAACCAGAGTTATGCTGGTAAATGTTTAACAACCAGCTGTGTGTGTGTGTGTGTATGCGGGTGTATGTATTAAGTTTCATCTGCATTATTCATATTTTCTCACTCACTTTCTTAAGTCTAAATACTTAACAAAAGAAGTCCTGATTGGTACCATTTCGATTTCCGAGGTATAAGTGCCCATACTGAAAATTTAACAATTATCTCCATCACTCATTCTGTGATTCAGTAGTTGCTGATGTTTAGATTCCTAGAATTTCGAAGCAACAGTTTTACTAAAAATTGTTTTTTTACTGATAACTTTTTATACTTTACCTTTGTTTCAAGCTATATCAACAGGGATGCTTGTTTCACTTTAGACTCCATTTGTAGCAAGAGCAAAAGAATTCTGGATTTCAAATCAGATGACCTGGGTTCAGATCTTAATCTCTTGCTACTTGTGTGACTTTGCAAGTTGGTTCCTCTCTCCAGGCCTCAGTTTCTCCCATTGTCCAATGAGGGGTCTCCTAATTCCTTTCTAGTGCTGGCTAGATCTGTGAACAGAAATTGGGAGATTTGTTTTCTCGCTGTGTGATTGTGGAAGAGTCTCTAGTTTAGGCCTCAGGTTCCTCACCTAGTACTGTCTAATCTCTAAGGCTCGAGGCTCCTTCTTGTTCTAGTAAGAGCTGGAAGGGAACTTAGAACATAAGTCATAGAGTATTGTTGTTTTAAAAACACTTTTCTTTTTCTCTTTCAACTGCATATAATAACAATTTTTAACATTCATTTTAAAAATTTTTTGTTTATTCTAAGGTAGCTCAGCTGCAGGCTCAGATGTTCTGTGTTCTAAAGTCCTTCCAAGCATTGGCATTCTATGTTCTAAGGGCCATTCCAGCTTGGCTCTTTTACATCCTAAAGTTGCTCTCAGCTCTGCCATCTTCATCTAAAACTCTGTGCATCATCTCTGGATCTGGGCATTCCTGGGCCATTTTTTTTGGTGAAGAGGTTTTACAACACCTATTTACTGTTCATGGAAGTAAATATATATGTGCACACATGCATATCTCTTTATATGCTGTGATACCCACACCATCTAAGAGTAGGCCCTGAACCCAAGGCCCAGCCTTGAGGAACAGTTTCCTTCCTGTTGATGATATCTGCAAGGTCCCCTATTTTGGAAGCTGAATGAATGACAAGAAAGAAAGGAAGGAAGGAAGAACGAAAGCATTTTATTGAATACATAGAAAGAAAAGAAAGAATTTTGCTAAATATATAGACAGAAAGAAGTAAAGAAAAAAGGAAGAAATCATTTTATTAAATACTTAAAATGTTCCATGTGTAGTGCTAAGCCTATTAATAATAATAGAACTATTATTTTAAAAAAACCCAGGCAAACTACAAAACCTCCCATGGGCCTATCCAAGCATCCTTCTTCCATCCTAGAGATCACATCTGTCTATGACCTCTGCCTCAATGTCTCTGTCACTCTTCTTATCCATTTCCTGACCTTGTCCTTCTCCCGCCTCCATTTCCCCCACCCTCAACAACTTCCCACTCCATGGCCACTGCCCAGCTTCTGAGAAATACTGTCTTGTCTTGTCTGTTAGGTCTGGCTGCCAAGATCCCATCTTGGATTTCCTTTGGAGGGAGGGTATGGAAGGGAACGTTCTTCCGGTCTTGGAAAAAGTGATCCCTTCTCTTTGGGAGGCTACGCCTGACCCACCAGAAGGGCCTTGACCTTGGCAGTGTTGGGGCCAGTGTAACTAGGCTCTGAGGGTGGGGAGGAGAGGAAAGGAAATGTTTTGGGATGGATAGGGCCTCCATCCCCAGGGGGTTGTGTGACCAGCAAAGGAGAAGCAATCTTCTGGCCCAGGGTTCCACAGCCAGGGCTTAGCCTAGCTAAGGAGACCAGAGATACATACATATAATAATAGTGGACAGTAGATGATTGTATATGTAATCAAAGACTAATTTCTGCTGTCTAAACTAAATGCTGCAAAAGAAGAAATCACCATGGGCAGGGGTGGACAGGGTTTGATCAGGGCCTTGGAAGATGGGAACAAGTTGAGGGGTGGGGTGGGAATGGGAATATGACAATATCCCAGACCAAAACTATAGCCATGATCATGGTATATATGGTAGACAGCAAGGAGATCAACCTGATCAGGGCAGAGGGAGAGAGACACAGAGACAAAGACTGTGCTGTGAGGTGGGGTGGGGATAGGATGGTGGGGAAGGAGTCATGGGAGATTAAGTTGGACCCAATTAGAGAAGGCTTTGAAAGACTTGGAAAAGAGCTGAAATTTGATTCCCTAGGAAATAGGGAGCCATTGATAGTTCTTGAGCAAAGAGAGTGGAAATGAAATTTTATCTAAGGTCCCAGATTATCATGAGGGCCACATTCATTTCCATCTGTTCTCAGCTGTCTTTGATTTCTAGTGACCTTGGAAGTCAGGCCCAGGATGCTTGGGTCTTGACCAGAGCTCAGATATGAAATCATATGATCCAAATGATCATTAGCAGGTCTAGCTTTTCTGTCCCCCACCCCTAATCTTCTCTATCCTTACTTCATTGGTCAATATCATAGACATTGACCTGAAATAGGAGAAACTAGGAGAAATCTAATGCTAGTGTATTTTCCATTCCTGTTTTTTTTTTTAATTATTTGCCTGTTGGGTAATTTTGTTTTTAAAGAGGTCAGACCTGTGGATGAATTCTATTCTCCATGCCTGGGAAGTGTATGGCGTAAGGGAAAGGACAATACATTGGAGTCTGAGGTCCTGGGTTCAAATTCTATTGCTACCTCTATGAACTTTAGCAAGTCATTTCCTCTTTCTGGGCTTCAGTTTCCTCAATCTGCAAAATGAGGGAATTAAACTAGATAGAGGAAACTGAGGCCAAGGGAGGCGAGGTTGCCCATAAGGTCATAACTCTAGAGCCAGAAGAGACAAAGCATTCATTTTACAGAGGAGTGGACCCTTATTGGAGGCTCAGGCCCAAGATCACATGGGCATTTAGTGAGAGTCAGGGTTTGGATCTTGTTCCTGTCTCTTTCTGTGTGCCTGAATTTGCCCTCTTAGCTCACCTACTGAAGGGGTGGAGGTTTGGCCCCCACCCCCCAACATTGCCTTTCTTTTCTCTCTTTCAGAATTTGAGGCTAAGAAAGCTTGTGACTGGCTGCGTGCAGCGGGATTTCCCCAGTATGCCCAGCTGTATGAAGGTAAGGGTACCTCTGGGGGCCCCCTGGAGAGCATCTCCCCTCCACCCCTGATTTTCCTCTACTTGAGCACAAGAGGGCCCAGAGCTCAGGGAGAAAGCTGAGGGGCCAGCGCCTGGGGGATGGATGTCAACTTGAACCACATTAGAAAGTGGCCTGAGAAGTCCTATCTCATATTGAACTGTGACTGTGGATGGTAGAGGAGGCAGGTGACATGAGGCTCTCTGTCATCCCCTGTGTGAAGGAGTGGAGGCCTGGGGCCCAGCTGGCTTACTCTGGAACTTGGACAGGCTAAGGGTCCAGGCCGTGAGCTCCCTATCCTTCAGGTGTGGGGATACCTGGGACCAAGGTCTGATCTCTCACCTGTGCTTCTGGGGCCAAGGGGAGACCAGGACACAAGAGGGCTCCCTCCCCCCAGAGCCTCCAAGGGGCAAGGGATAGAACTGACGGACAGCATGACCCAATTTCACATTTCCACCCTGAAATCCCTTAAGGAATTCCTAGAGAAGTAAGCAGACACCAGGGACTATTTGTCTGAAGGGTTCGCTGACCACATTAGGGTCTCTCAATTCAGGCAGTCTATGTTCTAGTATTCCCCCCCAGGTTCTGATACTGTCTGTATTCTGGAGTCCCCGCAACCCAGGCTCTGACACAGTCTATGTTCTGGGATTCACCCTACCCCAGGATCTTGCAGAGTCTGCTTCCTGTGGTTCCCCCTTGCCCCCAAGCTGGTCCCAAAAGCTCTGTGGTTCTTACTGTGACCCCTCTTTCCCAAGACTCCCTTTTCCCCCTGGACATCACTTCTGTGAAGAAGGACCATGGCTTTCTGGACCAGGATTCCCTGCGTGCCCTCTGCCGGTAAGGACAGTTGGAGAAAAGACCCTGAAGGGTGCCAAAGAAGGGGGATTGGCATCAGAGAGGGGCTGGGTGGGTGAGCGCTCGTTCCTCTCCCTCCTCCTTTGTAGGAGACTAATGACCCTGAACGCCTGTGCCTCAATGAAACTGGAGGTTCGCAGTCAGCGCAAACCGGTGAGGCTGGGCCCCCGACATAGAGCCCACAGGGAAGGTGGGCAGTGCCTGGCAAGTGTGCTGCTTGGGAATCCTGGTTGGGGGAAGGAGGCCCTTCTAGGGATGGGAAGCGGCTCCCTTCTCTGGGTAGGTGGGCAGCCTCTTTGAATGGGGCAGGGCCTGGGAGGATCTCAGGGGAAGAGGCTGATGAGCAGGCCACAACTGGGGCAGCTCACTCAGATAATTTTCCAGAGGAGGAGACTGACCCCTACAGGGGAAGGGACTTGTCCAAGGTTATGCTGCCAGTTGGTGGCAGTCAGTCAATCAACAACATTCACTGAGTGCCTGCTGGGTGCCAGGTACTGTGCGTCAGACCTAAAGCACCCAGGCCTTCTGACTTACACTGCTTTTTCCAGTAAAACCCAAGAGAGTGAATCTTTACTCAGTGGGGTCTTGCCTCCCAGACAAGTGATTTCCCAAGTTAGACTTTGGGGATGGCAGAGGTGACCTTGTCCCCAAGCCGGACCATTGAGCCAACTCCTGAGCTCCTCTGCCGGACTGGCTGTGGTGCTATGAGTTAGCCGCATTTCAGTCTGTCTCTTCTTCTAGAGGTTTGTGGGGACATGGAAAGGGCTTGGGGTCTTGGTCCCAAACTGTCTGGGAGAGGGGGGAAGGCTAGTAGGGTTGTGTTTGACCTATGAGGCCTTTAGGCCTGGGCCTCCTCTGACTTGTGGAAGTCTTGTGCAGAATGAAGACCCAGAAGAGGAAGATTTGTGTGCCATCAGCAACAATTGGACCTTCCAACGGGATAGTCGGCGGTGGTCCCGCTTGGGCTCCCCAGACCTGGCGGTCTCCCCCGGAGCAGGCCTGTGGGCAGCTTCCAGCCACGAAAGCATACTCACCAACATCAGTGCCACATCCCAGACCAGTCAGGCTGGGAACATGGCCCGGGACACGCTGGCTATTGTGGTGTCTCCCCCACCAGAGCCCCCAGACCAGGCTGTGGCCCAGCTTGAGTCGCCCACTTGGACCACCAGCCCCAGCTCCTTCCTTGGTCTACCCCTAGATAAGCCCAGGAAACGCCGTACCCGAAGCTTTCTCCGGCACCTTGACTCTCTGCGAAGGAGGGAGAAGCCGGGAAGCCCTGAGGCCAGGTCAGCCTTGGGGGAACCAAGTACTCCCACCAAGACCGCTGCCCCTGAGAAGCTTGGGAAGGCATTCTCCTTCCACAGCCGCCGAAGCTTCCTCTCGGCTGGCTTCTATTCCTCCAAGAGCCAGGATCCAGATGCAGAGGCTGAGGGGGCTAGGTCTCCGGGCTCAGGGCCCACACAAGGGTCAAGATGGCAACAACAGCAGCAGGGACGATGGCAGGCCTGCTTGGTGCATGTGCCCGGTGACCACAAGCCCGGCACCTTCCCCCGGTCTCTGTCCATCGAGAGCCTGTGCCCCAAGGAAGGGCACCGCCTAGTAGATTGGCAGAAGCCGGGGAGCTGGGGCCCAGAGAAACGGCGGGGCTCATGTAGCTCCATGGACAGCCGTCTCAGTGTCTATGACAACATGCCCGAGCTGATGGGCAATGGGGAGGAGTCAAGGGACTCCGAGCCTGAGACCAACTGTGCCCAACTTGATGATATCCTACAGGACATGTGGGGCCTACAGAAACATGTGGAACTCTGGTCCCAGGCCGTGTGCCCAGACATGGGGCAGCCTAGACAGGAAGAGGAGGAAGAAGAAGAGGAGGAGGAGGAGGAGGACACAGATTCGGTTGGAGAGCAGGCCTTCCCCTTTAGCCTGCACCTGGAAGAGGAGCACTCCATGTCTGACATGGGCACCTCTGCCAGTGACTTTGACAGTACCGGGAACTCCCTGAATGAAACTGAGGAAACTGAAATACGGGAACGTCGGGACTCTGGGGTGGGAGCCTCCCTCACGAGGCCCTGCAGGTGGGTTACCTGAGGAACCATAGAAACTGGGGGTCACAAGATTTCAGAACAGGGGATGTCTGGGAAGAACCTTAGAACAGGGAATGTCAAAACTGAAAGGGCTCTTAGAGTATAGAATGGCAGGACTCAGTGGAATCTTAGAATAAGCGATGTCAGCTGGGAGGGCCCTTAGAACAGGGACTGTCATGTCAGAAGAGAAAGTGGCAATATTGGCCACTCCCCTCATTTTATGTGTGTGAGAACTGAGACTTAGAGAAGTGATTGGTTATACAGGTAGCCAGTGGCGATAGAGCCAGAGGCTCCAAACCATAGGGCCCTAGAGGGCCCCAGACACAGAAAGTAGGGGGATCTCCCCTCCCCCCTCTCATCTCAAGGTTCCCATGCAGACTCCATGCTCTCTTTGTGGGCTCTTCTTCTAGTGCTTTGTTGAAGGTTTGGAGCAGGGGCAGTCAGATGGGACATCCCAGTGTGTCTAGCCTTTCTCACATACCCCAGGGGGCCCAAGCTGTTACCAACAGAATAGCCACTGCACAGTGGACTCTGATGCCCCCTAGTGGCCTCTGCAGGCTTTTAATAACTGGCCAAGGGAAATTGGGATAAGGAACTGGGGGGAAGACTTTTCAGCCTAACTTTGCTAAACCCTGGGAATGTAGGCTTGGGAATTGAAAGTGGAAAGCAGGTAGTGAGTTTCTAGCATCTGGAAAGTAGAGGCTTAGTCAAGTTTCTACACAGTAGGTGGAAGAGAGTAGAACAGGGAAAGAACACTGAATTTGGAGTTCAAGGACCTGAGTTCAAATCCCAGCTTTACCACTTATCACCTGTAAGACATTGGGTAGCTTACTTCCCCTCCTTGGGACTCAATTTCCTCTTCTGTAAAATGAGAGGATTGGACTTAAAAGGCCCCTGAGGTTCCAGCTCAACATCTGGGATCTAACTTGAGCACTATACATGAGTCATTAAGGAAGGTGGCATTGACCTTTGACCTTGGAAATGACAAACCACCTTCTCTAGTTCTTCAGTGGCCCCATCAGAGCCAATGTCCTGGATCATAAAGGACTACCACGTGACTCCAAGGGTCAGTGAGGTGTCATTTATTTAAGCAGGTACCGTGTTCTAGGCACTAGGGAGCCTTGAGGGTCGATCACTGTCTAAGATGAGCAAGATGAGCATGGTACAAATGGGATGGATGCCATTGGAGAGGCATCCAGGCAGGCAGTGTCCACCTCCAGCCCTGAACCTTGCTTTTCTCTCTCCCTGCCAGGAAACTCCGCTGGCACAGCTTCCAGAACTCCCACCGACCTAGCCTCAACTCAGCTTCTCTCGAGCTCAACCGCCAGTCTGTAGCCCAGCTCAACCTGCTCCACAAGGGTTCCCTTCTACGGCTCACTGCCTTAATGGAGAAATACTCTGTACCTCACAAACAGACCTGGGCCTGGTGAGCTTTAGGGAGGAGCCCCTGGTGGGGCGACCCCAGAGTACTGGGTGCAGAGGCATCAGGGAATGTGTCTCAGGAAGTTGCCCAGCCCATGATGTACTCCTGGGGAGAAAAGACATGAGTACTTGCCTTTTGTGTGGGCAATATGGGTAAAAGATGTGTGTCAGTGCATGATGGAAGTGGTGTTAGCCACAGGACACTGGGCTTCTCCCTTAGTTACAGGCAGGTAGCTTGTGCAGATACCAGGCCTCAGCTTTGCTGACCTCTGAGTGTGGCCTCCCTCCCTGACAGGTCAGTCCCCAAGTTCATGAAAAGGAGCAAAACTCCCAGCTACCAGGGCAAGAGCGTCTTTGGAGTGCCCCTCCTGATCCACATGCAGAGGACAGGCCAGCCTCTGCCTCAGAGCATCCAGCAGGCCATGCGTTATCTCCGTAGCCAGTGCCTGGACCAGGTGAGACATTGGCCCTGATCCCGCCTCAGGCTGGGCCTCTGTTACTGATGCCCTCTGTGTGGGAAGGGAGTTAGCCAAGTGCACTATCACTATCCACTTCACTCCTCTCCTGGGTTCCTGTTTGTAGTGTGATGCCTTCCTTAGCCTCTGTCATCTGCCCAAGTCTCTGCTCCCTTTCACTCTCCCTGCCCCCCTCAAACTCCCCCCCGCCCCGTCCCCAAGCATTCCCCAGGTCTGAGCCTTCTGGACTTTGACTTCTCCATCTTTTCTGGGCCCCTACTGACCTTATACACTCCTCCTTCATTCACATGTTACCTGTTTTTATCATGTCCAGATGTTTTTTCTTCTTCCCATGATGTGGCTGGATCCCCAGTATGAGCCCATAGGATGGGGGTGCCTGAAGTGGGGACTGGTAGCCAGGACCTGCCTAGAGCAGCCTGGGGACTTCTTACCCCTTTCTTCCTCTCCTCCGGCTGGACAGGTGGGCATTTTCCGCAAGTCTGGGGTAAAGTCAAGGATCCAGACCCTGAGGCAGATGAACGAAGCATCCCCAGAGCATGTCGCCTATGAAGGCCAATCGGCCTATGATGTGGCAGACCTGCTGAAGCAATACTTCCGGGACCTCCCAGAGCCCATCTTCACCAGCAAGCTGACCACCACCTTTTTACGCCTCTACCAGTGTGAGTGAGCCTGCCTTGACTTACTGCTATGGGAAGGGTCTGGAGAGCTCTGGCTCTCTATCCCTCTTGGCCAAGGTACTTGCCTATTTCCTCACCTGAAAAATGGGGAGAATAATGCTGCCCTGACAGATAGGTCATACAAATATGATAAGCCCCATTTTAAAGATAGGCAAACTTAAGCTAAGAGAAGTAGCATGGCTCTGGGGAGGGAGAATCAACTGTGAAGATCCTATTTAATGGGCTTCCAGACAGGCATTGCAGAAAGACAGCTCAGATCTGCCCTTGTAATTGTGGGTCTCCATATCCTCACTGGAAAAATGAAGAGTATGGAGTGTGGGATAGTAGAAAGAGAGCTGGATTTGGAGTCAGCTACTTCCCCTTCCTGGGCCTCGGTTTTCTCCTCTGTAAAATGGCCAAGTTGGATATGATGCTGCCTTCTGTCTTGAGATCTCAGAGTCAGTGAATTCTCAGGCCCCTCCATCCAGATCCGGCCATTGAGTACAAAGTAGGGATGGGAAGGGGTTTGCAAGCAAAGGCCGTGGCTGGGGCCTGGGAGAGCAGTGAAGGGAAGAAAGGGCCTGGGGGCTAGGTCTGTGGCTCTGGGGAGGGTCACTTGGCCCCTCTTGCCCATCCCAGCAGTTGTTCCAAAGGACCAGCAGCTGTTGGCTGCTCAGGCGGCTGTGGTCCTGCTGCCTGATGAGAATCGGGAGGTTCTCCAGACCTTGCTCTACTTCCTGAGTGACATTGCTGCTGCCCAAGAAAACCAGATGACTGCTGGCAACCTGGCTGTCTGCCTTGCACCCTCCATCTTCCACCTCAACGTCTCAAAGGATAGCACTTCTCCCAGGTTGGTAATTAGGACTGGGCTGTGGCATAGGACAGTGATCAAATAATGACTGAGTACAGCCAGTGGTGTAGGAGGGGATCGTGGGGAGGGGATGGCAGGGCAGGGGCCAACACACACAGGATGGGTGGTGAGTCTGGGGCTTCTAAATCCAAGTTAAAGCCACCAGGGTGGGGGCACATGCAGAGTCTCCCCCAGGGCTGAAGGGGATGCTCTTCCTGATGTGAGAATGAAGGTATTGGCAAGGAAGATGACAGTGATGAGGTGAAGCAAGGTCTGGGGCTGGCTGGTTGACTTCCAGGCACTCCCTCAGTCACCAGTCAGGGCAATGTGGTTCAGCTTTGCACAGCTGAGCTCAGCTCAGCCTAGCTCCAAGCATGGAGCTGAGTTAGACTCACTGGGGAAGAAGCAGGGGAAAGCTAGGGTGGGGCAGACAGTGGATGGCTGGATGGGATGTTTGAAGCAGAGAGAGAAGGGAGAGAGATCAGGTATTTTGGGGGAGGAAAAGGGAGGGAGGGGGTAAGTTAGGTACTTAAGGGACCTTGAGCCTGACCTAGAAAGGAGTCAACTGTAGTTCTCAGGCTCACCACAAGGGGTCAGCCTGGCTAATTATGGCACCTGTGCACAGTATCTGAATATCTTAGCAAATTTGGGCCCTACAAGCACCTCAGAGTAGATTTTCTGACATGTCCTTACTGAGGGATCTTGGTCAAGGCCTTCTCCAAGCTTCAGCCTCTTCATCTATAAAATGATATACCTGGGGAGAGCTGGGAACTATTATTTGTTTGTCTGCTCATTTGTTTATCTCTCTACTCATTTATTTATTCATTCCTTTGTTTATCTCAACCAGCCCTCTGACTAGGGAAACTCCCTTTCCCAATGTTGATTGACACCTTTTCCACAACTTTGGGTTTTAGAATTGTTTTGGGAACAGAGGGAAGTCAGACTTGAGCCCAAGGCTATTAAGAGCTTGGGGGACAGGGCAGTGTTAGGCCAGGAGCCTCAGCCATTTTTCCTTCTGTTCCCTTCTCCAGAGTCATTCCCAGACGTGGCCAGTCAGGCAAACCAGCCCCAAGGGACCTGAGTGAAAATATGGCTGCCACCCAGGGCCTGTCCCACATGATCACTGACTGCAAGAAGCTCTTTCAGGTGGGATGCTTGACCCTGAGACACTGGGTACTGGATGAGGAAACGAAGCTCTCATGGCAGGCAGTGGCAAAGCTGGAGTGTTCCCACACTAGTACTAGAGTTGTGTGATCCCAGATATCTCTTGGACCCTCTGTTTCCTCATCTGTAAAATGGGCATCTCACAGTGCTTATTTGAGAAAAGCATAGACATCAGTGCTAGAAAACTAGAGTTATTGCCACATGGAGGGGAGGGGGAAGAGCAACACGTACCTTCCCACTTTTCCCCATCCCACCCTGCCATGGGCTGTTTTCATGGATCCCTACCCAACCTCTTTTCTTAGTATCCTTATTCTCCACCCTACTGTTTTTTTTAAATAAATTAATTTATTTTTAGTTTTCAACATTCATTTCCATAAGTTTTCAATTTTCTCCACCTCCCTCCCCAAGATGACATGCAATATTTTCACATTAGTCATGTTGTATAGAAGAATTAGAACAAATGAGAAGAACCATGAGAAAGAAAAACAAAACAAAACAAAACAAAAAACAAGAGCAAATAGTCTGCTTTGCTCTGCATTCAGACTCCATAGTTCTTTCTCTGGAGGTAGACTGCATTTTCCATCATGAGTCTTTTGGAATTGTCTTAGATCCTTGCATTGTTGAGAAGAGTTAAGTCTATCAAAGTTGATCATTGCAGAGTGTTGCTGTTACTAGGTTCAGTGTTCTCTTGGTTCTGCTCACTTCTCTCTGTATCAGTTCTTATAAGTCTTTCCAAGTTTTTCTGAAGTCTACCTGCTCATAATTTCTTATAGCACAATAGTATTCCATTACATTCACATACCACTGCTTGTTCAGCCATTCCCCAATTGATGGGCACCCTTCTTACTTTCCAGAGCCTTCTTGGTGTCCATCCTAGAGAGAGGGTCCTCAAGGAAACAGCACCTCACCAAACAAGGATTAGAGAAGCTTGATTAGAGGAGATAAAATGGACAATTTTGACAACTTAAAATTGAGAAGTTTTTGCACAAACAAAATCAATGCACTTAGAATTATAAGGGAAACAATGAACTGGGAAAAAATTTTGCAGCAAATTTGATAAAGGTCTGATATCTATAATGTATAGGAAACTGGTATAAATAGAACAGAACCATTCCCCAAGAGATACATGGTTAAAGGATGTGAACAACCAGTTCTCTGAAGAGAGAAGGCCCTCTGCCAAAAGAGGGTACTGTGGGTACTTCGTACTCTCAGGATGGGGGCCTCTGACACCCCCTCGGTGACCTTCTTCAGTTTTATGAACCCCTTTCTCTTTTACCAAACTGGGCTACCAGAGTGGTTGTGGGATCCACTAATGTTTTGGCCATCCCCAGGTGCCCCAGGACATGATGCTGCAGCTGTGTAACTCCTATGTGGTAACCAAACCCAGCTCCCCTCCTCTGGCTCTTGCTGAACTCCGGGACAAACCCGGGGACTACTTGGAGGAGAGTGTGCAGAGCTTGCTGCAGGAGGCTGCTGAACGATTCAAGGGCTGGCTGAACATGCCTGGACCACAGCACACAGAGCTAGCCAGTAAGAAGGTCAGTCTTCCCTGGCCAGACCAGCCCGCCAGCTTTGGGGCCAGGCCAGGCCAGGGCCCATTCCCTAGCAGTTGATCAGTGAACCAGTACCTGTAGCTCCAGGGACACAAGAATAATGATGACAGGGATAGGGAATGGGGAAACTTCATCCATCCCTGCAGGTCAGTATCTTATCTGGAGCCTGTGGTCCTTGAGGCACTAAGAGGGCAAATGACTCACCACAGCTACTATATGTCAAGGGTGGGACTTGAACCCAGGACTTCCTGGTTTAGAGGCTGGCTCTCAATAATAATAACAGTAAGCCTCTCTCCAGTGCTTTCAGGTTTGCAAATTATATATCATGTGTTTTCTCACTTGGTCCTTACAACCCTGTCAGGTGGCTGGATGCTACTATTCTCTCCATTGCACAGATATGAAAACTGAGGCTGAGAGGGGTTAGTGACTTACTCAGGGTCACATAGCTAGTAGGTAGCCAAGGTAGGATTCAAACTCAGGTCTTTTTTACCCCCAAGTTCTGTACTTTCTTCATTAGTCACCAAGAAATAAGCAGTAGGTCTACTCAGGAGGTCAGAGAACAAATGTCCCATCTACTTCTCTAACAGAACATTGCAGATGTATGAGATCTTAGAGAGCATATAACCACCTACCCACTCATTCCACAGGGTAGGAAACTGAGGCCCAGGGAGGGGAAGGAGCCTAGGTCATCCAAGTTAGGATGTAGAGTATCCTGAGCAGGCATTGGAGGTTGGGGAGAAAGACTGGAAGAGAATGAGCAATAAGGAGAGGAGGACAGAGAGATCAGGTGTGAATTGGCTTGGGGGAGGGAGCCATGGGAGATCTTGGGGTGGTGACTGCTATGGGTAGGACCAGCCTCATCCAGTCCATGGCCAGGCTGGGGAGCCAAGGGGGAGGGAAGCATCTCTTCAGGCCCAAGGTAAGTGGGTAGTGGGGTGAGAGACTCCTCAGAATGTCCTCATAGGTCCGGGATGGCCACCCCTTGCGCCTGTGGAAAGTGACGACCGAGGTGGCGGCCCCACCTGTGGCGGTCCTGCATCGGGTATTACGGGAACGGGCCATGTGGGATGAAGACCTGCTGAGGGCTCACGTGCTGGAGTCCCTGGGCCCCAGTGTGGATGTCTACCATTATGTCACAGACAGCATGGCCCCTCAGCCATCCCGAGACTTTGTGGTGCTCCGGTGAGCTTTGGGCCTGTGGCGGGAGGAGGGTGTGGGATTCTGCCAACCAGACTGCCTTCAGCTTACTGCCCCTTCTCTACCCAGGATGTGGCGCTCAGACCTGCCCCGAGGTGGCTGCCTGCTTGTTTCTCAGTCTTTGGAGCCTGAGGAGCCAATTCCAGAGTCTGGGGTCCGAGCCATGCTGCTCACTTCTCAGTACCTCATAGAACCCTATGGTCCAGGGCACTCCCGGCTAATCCACATTTGCAGGGCTGACCTCCGGTAAGAGTCCCATCTCTGGCTGCTCCCCCAGATACCTGGCCCTGGGATCCTCCAGCCCCCATTCCCTTCCTCTCCCCCGTCCCAGAACCTTGCCTCAGGCCTAGCTTGTGTGTCACTGGCTTCTTGTTGGAGTCGAGATTTCCCCCTTGGCCCAACCAGAGCATCCTGGGGAGAAGCTCGAACATTCTACCTACTCAGACTTGCTGTTTTTACTTCCCCAGGGGCCATTCTCCTGACTGGTATAACAAGGTATTTGGGCACCTGTGTGCCATGGAGGTGGCAAGGATCCGAGACTCCTTTGCCACCATGCGGCCCATCCCTGAGACGAAGCTGTGAACAAGTCGAGCCAGGCAGAGCCCAGAGATGCTCTCGTTTGGGTCTTCCCAGCATAGCTAGCTGAAGAGAGCAAACAAACATGGGCCCCGACCTGGGCCTGCCAAGGTCCTTGCCACCCAGTGCACTCTGGGTGGGACTTGGCCCCCCTTTCCTTTACCCCACCCCTTCCCCCCGACTGCCTCATCTTGAGGTGTAGAGAATGGATGGGCTGGAGCAGCCATGACAACTGCAGCGTGCTGGGATTCAGCCTTCACCTTGTTTATCAGCCAGAACATGCCAAGCACCCAGTGGGGGAGGAGAGAGAAAGAGAGAGAGAGAGAGAGAGGGAGGGAGGGAGGGAGGGAGGGAGAGAGAGAGAGAGAGAGAATAAGAATAAGAGTGCAAGAGAGAGAGAGAGAGTAAGAGAGACAGAGAAGATAGAGAGAATAAGAGTGTGAGAGAGTGAGAGAATCAGAGTGCAAGAGAGTGAGAGAGATAGATAGATAGAGATAGAGAGAGCGAGAGAGAGCGAGAGTGAGAGAGAGGGAGAGAGAATGAGAGAGTGAGAGATAGAGAGAAAGAGAGAGAGAGCGAGAGAGAGGGAGAGATAGAGAGGGGGAGAGAGAGAATAAGAATAAGAGTGCAAGAGAGAGTGAGAGAGTAAGAGAGACAGAAGATAGAGAGAATAAGAGTGTGAGAGAGTGAGAGAGATAGAGAGAGATAGAGAGAGAGATAGATAGAGAGCGAGAGAGAGCGAGAGTGAGAGGGAGAGAGAGATAGAGAGAGAGGGAGCGAGAGAGAGCGAGAGTGAGAGAGAGGGAGAGAGAGATAGAGAGAGAGGGAGAGAGAGAGAGATAGAGAGAGAGGGAGAGAGAGAGAGCGAGAGAGAGGGAGAGAGAGAGAGAGAGAATAAGAGAGTGCAAGAGAGAGTGAGAGAGTAAGAGAGACAGAAGATAGAGAGAATAAGAGTGTGAGAGAGTGAGAGAGAGAATCAGAGTGCAAGAGAGTGAGAGAGAGAAAGATAGAGATAGAGAGCGAGAGAGAGCGAGAGTGAGAGAGAGGGAGAGAGAGAGAGAGAGAGAGAGAGAGAGCAAGAGAGAGCGAGAGTGAGAGAGAGCAAGAGGGAGAGCAAGAGAGAGCAAGAGCGCAGATTGCAGAAGAGGGAAGTCTGCCTGAGCTGGGCTCTTTTGATTTTATCGAATCAGCACAGCGCCAGCTCAGACTGGCTTAAGAGTCCCAGGGTCACTCTCTGGCAGGCAATGCCCTAACCCCAGTCTGGGAAGGATCGAGGGGGTGCCTCCCTCCCTCCCTCCCCCACCCTGTTGCCTAGAGCTTTCTCCCCACAGGGAGGATGACCTGCCCTCATCACCTGGGCCTAGGTGGGATGTCTTCTCCTAGAGTAGAGCCAGGCTATGAGAAAGGATGGCAGAGGGCAGTTTGCCCAGTGTTTGCCTGACATCCCTGACAAATGGTTATCCAACCCCTCTAGGAAGGCACCCATCTCCCCTAGGCCTATGAGGCCACCCATCCTCTTCCCTTGGTACAGTTCCACTTATTAGCAAGGTTTTTCTTGATATCAAGCTCAAATTGAGAGACAGATAGAGTCAGGCCTTGGAGACAGGAAGGCCTAGATTCCAGTCCTGCATCTGATCCGTCCTGACTTTGTGACCCTTGCAAGTCACTTGACCTCTCACTGAGACAGGTGGCACTCTGCTCTGGTAGAGGGACTCTCCTCAACTGAAGGGACCTTCCCCTCTGTCAGTGACTTGGCCACAAAGCTATTAATTTCCTCCTAAGTACTGATCTAAGTTAACTGCCACCAGGTGAGCAATGGTGCCTGGGCTGCTCACCCAGCCCCAGATGATATTGCCTGGCAGCAGCTCATTCCACTCACTGCCCCAGTGGCTAGCTAGAAAAGAACAGCCAGCTTTACATACCATAGCAAAAGCAGAGAAGAAAGATCCCCTGTGCCTCTGCTTCCACCTTGCCTCTGGCCCCCATTCCTGCTGATTGTAGCAGGCTAGCTAAATTCCCAAAACACCTAGTGGTAATATGATCATGCAGATAGCCTGACAAACCAGCTTAGCCAGCATTGTTTGAGCATGTACTGTATGCAAGACACTGACTGTGCTAATCAGCTGGGACTTCATCTCCAAGTGCATTAGTGATAGAAAGGACCTTGGGGATTGACCAGATTTGAGGAGGGGTGGCCTTGCCCAAGGTCAGAAATAGCTAGTTAGGGACAGAGCTGGGACTCGAACTCAGGTCTCCCAAAGTGTCAGGCCAGTGTTCTCTCTTACCTTTCTTTTGATCTAGCCCTAACCACTCTTCTTTATCTTTGGCATTTCAAATCCTGTACCTTGGGTTTTGCTGCCTTTTTTTGTAGAAGTAATTGGGATGTGAAGCGGGGAGCGGGGAGGGGGGAGGGGCATAGCTGTTAATCTAATTAATTACCGTTTTTAAGCCTGTCTCTTTTGTACCTATAAATACTGTACAGTCGGGATATATATTAATATATACGTATGTATACGCATATCTCTATACATATATACACATACATATTGTGTAAATATATCACAATATGTAATTGTGGTCTTGGGGGGTCAGTGGCAGGAGGTGCTTAGGACAGGCAGGTATGGGGAGTGCAAAGACCCTTCACCCGGCAAATAAAGTATTCACAAGCATTATTTGTGTGTGACTGTCCTCCTGTTGGCGAAGGGGATGGGGGTGGGGGGAGCCAGAGTGACTAACTGGGGTGGCCTGGGTTGGCAGGGGCTGCAGGTCCATGTGTGCTGGATGGCATCTCAAGTTTCAGCACAGGTATTGAAGTCAAGAGGACAAGAGTTGTGTGTCTGTGGGTGTGCAGGCTGCCCTTCCTCCCTTCTAGGGGAGGGGAGATGGCTTGGGGATAGTGGACTATGTACGTGTGAGTGTGACTTGGGAGAAAAGGATGAGAATTTGAATGGAATCCAGATGGCAGAGCTGAGGACTAGACTTCTCTGTTAGGGGAGGCTGGCTCACTCTACTTTTCTTTTTCAGCATCCTCTAACACGGGGTGGGGAACCTGCAGCTTCAAGGATGCATGTGGCCTTCTAGATCCTCAGATGTGCCCTTTTGACTGAGTCTAGGTTTTATGGAACAAATCCTTTTATGGGGGATTTGTTCTGTGAAGTTTGGGTTTGGTCAAAGGACCCCACTTGAGGACCTGGAGGGCCACGTGTGGCCTCAAGGTCTCCCTACCCCTGCCCAGGGCAGTCAAGATGCTTCTTCCACTCACTCTTCTGTGGCCCACAATTGACCATTGGGCTCACCAGCTTAACTTCTAATACCAGTTTATGGTACCTTGGGCCACATACTCCCTCCGTCCCCAGGCTGGATGGGCAATAAGTTGACATGCTGATAAAGTGTCAGAGCTGGCAGGGACTTTGGAGATTATCTAGTTCAACCCTTTCCTTTTACAGAAGGGGAAACAGGCATAAAGAAGGGAAACCTTAAGGTCACATAGCTGGTGGGGAGGGGGCCACAGGAAGAGCTATAGAGAAGGTAGTATGTGTCTACTTCCTAAAAGGCACAGCCTTCACTTTGGGGAAGGATTTATTAAGTGCCTACTATGTGCTAGGCAGGCAGCTAGATGGCGCTGCAGTGGATAGAGTGCTGGGCATAGAGTCAGGAAGACTCAAATTCCTGAGTTCCAATCTGTTCTCAGACACTTCCTAGTTGTGTGACCCTGGGCAAGTCACTTCACCCTATTTGCCTCAGTTCCTCATCTGTCATCTGCTGGAGAAGGATATAATGAACCACTCCAGTATCTCTGCCAAGAAAACCCCAAATGGAGTCATGGAGAGTCAGACATGACTAAAATAACAAGAAAGATAAAATGAATATGAATGAAAAACCAATGATGGCAGACAGCTGCATTCCAATTCTGCAGTTGATCTTGTTTCCAGAGGATGTGATCAAAGCCATTTCCCTCCTCTCAGAAGAGATGTGGGAGAGGCCAGGCATAGAATGTTGCCTATCCCATCAGAACATACACTGTTGATTGATTTTGATGAACTGTCTTTCACTGGCACAAGGGACAGTTCAGTGGAATGTTGGGAAGGTCATTTTGGGGTTGTGTGAAAAAAACAGAAGACCTCAATAATTGTAAAAAACCATATAAAGGATCCCAGAATCCATCTAGTCATTCCCCTATGTCAACAAAAATTTATTAAGCACCTACTATGTGCTAAGCACTGGAAATACAAAGAAAGGCAAACATTGGTCCCTACCCTCAAGGAGCTTATGCTCTAATGGGGAGATGTTCACAATTTAGTACATACACAATACTACAGAGAAGGCACAAGATAGCTTTAGGAAGGCCCTAGCAGCTGGAGAGAGTCAGGAAAATCTGCCCAAGTGGGCCTTGAGCTGATTCTTGAAGGAAGCCAGGGATTCTGGCCTGCCTGATGATCTTATGGGTTCTGTGGATTCAGTTCAATCATCATACCTATCAGATAGTTATCATCTAGTCATCCAGCCCTAACCTCCAGTCTCGCATCTCCAACTGCCTTCGGACAGCTCCAGCCGAATGTTTTAAACTCAACATATCCAAAGCGGAACACATTAACTTTTCCCTGAAACCTTTTCTTCTTCTGAACTATTATCAAGGTTATCACCAAATTCTCAGTGACTCAGGCTCACAACTTGGCTCTAGGCTTTTCTCCCACACATCCAATCTGTTCTAGTCTTCTATCTACCTTTACTTTTCTCTATCTATGTTCTCTTTCCACTCACATAACTGCCACCCCTGGTCCAGGCCTTTCTCACCTCATACCTGACCTATAGAAGTAGACCATTGGTTGACCTCTCTGCCTCAAGACTCCCCATTTCATTATATTTTTCACTCAGCAGCTAAAGGGATCTTCCTAAAGCACCGTACTGACCGTGTCATCCTCCCGACTCAAACTCCAGTGGCTTTCTATTACCCCCAGAATCGAATGTGAAATCTTCTGTTTGGTTTTGAAAGCCCTTCACAACCTGGTCTCTTCCTACCTTTCCTTTATAAAGCATGCAGAGGGATGAGGGAGGCCTTCCAAAATGATATTCTATAGCAGACTGCCTTTTACAGTTACACCATTGAAAAGGGCAGAGAATGAATGCAAGATTCCATTTTGTTAATTGTTTGTTGTCTCCAAAAGCGCATTTGATTTGATAGAAACGAACACCCTCTTAAAAAGCTGTCTGCCAACAAATTGTTTCCCATGCTTATTTTCGAATCATATATGACAGCTGGTGGTGGGTGGTGAGTGCTAGAGGTGGACGTGGTGATAAATTCAATCACCCCAGGCTCATTCCTTCCTCCTGTTTATCTTGTATGGTTGGATTTTGATATGTAGTATTTCTCAGTAGAGGGAGCTCCATGAGGACAAGGCCTGGTTTTTGCCTTTGCTTGTATTGCCAGCTTTGTATACAGTAAGTGATTAATAAATACTTGCTGGTTGATGGATTGATGCTATCACAAAGCTGTTTCCAGGTAACAAGTATTCAACCAGCTAAAGGGGGTGGGGGTGCAGTTTGCTATTTGGCCGCTAGATGGCTATCTAGTTACATAGGAATGGCCTACCAGCCCCTCCCCTCCCCTGACTCCTCCTCATTTAGGCTCTGTCCTTTAATCTACTTGTATATGTCTTGCCAGTGGACTCAGATGGCTCTGGAGGAGAAAGTGAGGCTGGTGACGGCACAGCCTTGCCTCGCTTAAATCCAAGTCACAAGTCATGGCATCACCTTCTAATGTCATGGTCCTCTTTGGAAATGAAGGATAAATAGCAACTTGTAAACAGCAGATCCTTGGGTTCAGCAGGCTATGAACAAAGGACCTGAAATATGCTTGCTGCAGTTAGTGAAATATGAAATCACTCCCATCTTGATTCTCCTTAGTTCCTTCTTAATGACAGCCTTCAATGAAGAGGCTTAGATATTTCACTGCTTGTCGATTGATAGGATGCCGGATCTAAAGGTGGAAGAGTCATCTGAGGCTGAATCCAACCCTCTCATTCTACAGAGGGAGAAACAGAGACCCAGGGAGCAGAAGAGACTGACCCAAGGTCACATCTAAGATCCTATATCTAGAGTTGGAAGAGACCTCAGAGGTCGAATCCAACCCTCTCATTTTACAGAGGGGGAAACTGAGACCTAGGCAGATGAAGGGACTTGTCTAAGGTCACACATAGGCTCCTAGCTCAGAGACTACCTAGTCCAACCCTCTTATTTTACAAAGCAGGAAAATGAGGCACAGAAAGGGGGTAATGATCTGCCTAATGTCACAAGTATCTTCATTCTACAGCTCTAAGCATTCTCAGAAGACATCTAGAACAAACCCTTATTATGGAGGAGGAAACTGAGTCTCCAAGAGGTCAACTCTCTTGCCTTTGGTCACATACATCCTAGATCTAGCACTAGAAGATACCTATATATACTAGTACAGTATCAAAAGTTATTTAGTCCAAACCTCCTCATTTTACAGATGAGGAAACTGAGGCCCAGACAGGGGAAGTGATTTGATTAAAGTCCTTCACTTGTATAGAATCCATGATCCAGTGTTGGGAAGGACCTCAAAAGCCACCCAGGCCAACCCTTACATTTGAGTGAGAAATGTGAATCTAGGGGGATGGGGGTTAAGTAACTTTTACAAGGTCTCACATATGATCCTAAAGTTGGAGCTGGATGGGATCATGGGTCATTTAAGGTCAACTCCCACATTTTACAGCTGGAGAAACTGAGGCCCATAGAAAGCAAAGTGAGGTGTCCAAGGTTACACATAGGTTCATAGGTCTAGACCTCAGGGGAACTACAAAGGGCAGCTCATTCCACCCCCTCTTTTTAATGGCCAAGTGACCTGTTGACACAATCTGGTAGCTTAGACACTCAAGCAAATAGCCAATAAAAGTGTTTAGGTGGCAAGCTGCTATTGGAAGCAACCTAGAGCTTGGGGAACAATCTCCTTTCCCCCAACCCCTCCTCCTGGCACATCTCACTGGAACCGGGTCCCCGGCTAGGTCAGACTGGCCTTTCATTTGTCCGTGCCACAATAGTGGTGCATCTGCTTTGGGTCTCGTATCTTGTCCTAAGGTCCTCTGTTCTTGAGCCCTCCCTTTCTGCCCTGGTGAATATTCACTTCTCACTGCTTTAGTCCTGCTGTTCTGGGGGCCAGGTGGCACATGAGGAACCTTCTGTACTTCCCCAACTAAGGAGGGGAAAAACCCAGCAACAACAAAGCGTGGAATTCAGGAGGAGCTTTCTCTCTCTCCCTTTCCTCTTCTCTTTGCGTCTCTCTGCCTCGGTCTCTCTCTCCTCCCCCATCTCTCCCCTCTTCATCAGTCTCTTCTCCTCTCTGTCTCCTCTCGCTGTCTCTGTTTCTCTCTCTCCTTTCTCTCACTTTCTCTCTCATCTCTTCTCCCTCTGTCTCCCTCCTCTCTCTCTGTCTGTATCTGTTTCTTTGTCTCTGTCTCCATCTCTCTCTATTCTCCTCTGCTCTGCTCTCCTCTCCCCTTCCCTTCTCTTTTCTCTCTCTACACTCTTCTCTTCTCTCTGTCTCTTTCCTCTTCTCTCTCTGTTTCTGTCTCTTTCTCTCCATCTCTCTTCTCTCCCCTCTTCTCTGTCTCTTTCTCTGTCCTCTCTGTATTTCTCTGTTTTTCCGTTTCCCTCCTTTCTCCCTCTGTCTCTGTCTATCTCTTTCCTCTCTCAATCTCTCTGTCTCTCCTCTCTCTCTCTCCCTCCCTCTTTCCCTCTCTCTATGTCTCTCTCTCTCTCTCTGTCTCATTTTCTCTCTCAGTCTCTCCTCTCTCTCCTCTCTCTGTCTCCTTCCTCTTGCTGTCTCTCTGTTTCACTCTCTCCTCTCTGTCTCTCCTCTCTATCTCTCTCTGTCTGTCTCTGGCCCTTCCCTTCCCTTATCTCTCTGATTGTCTCTCAACATCACCATCTCTCTCCTCTTCTCCGTCTCTCTTTCCTCTTCTCTCTCTATGTCTCTGTCTCTCACTCCTCTCTATCTCTCTTTGTCTTTCTCTCTGTGGTTCTCTGTCTCCAACTTGGTCAGTGTCTGTCTGTCTATCTCTCTCTCCTCTTCCCTTCTGTCTGTCTTTCTTCATTGTTTCTCTCTGTCTTTTTGTTTCCTGTGTGGCCTTTTTCTCTCTCTGTTTCTCTTCTCTTCTCTCTCTTTCTATCCCTTTCTTTGTCTCTTTCTCTCCTCTCTCTTTCTCTCTCTGTCTCTCTCTCTCCTCTCTATCTCTCTGTCTCACCTCTCTGTCTCTCTATCATTCTATCTCTCTCTGTCTCTGTTTCTCTGTTTCTATATTTCTTTTCTCTGGCTCTCCTTCTCTCTCTCTGGCCCTCTTCTCTGTGTGTGTGTGTGTGTTTGTGTCTCTCCCCATCACTGTCTCAGACTCTCTCTCCTCTCTCTCTGTCTCTGTTTCTCTCTCTGTGTCTGTCACTCTCTTACCCTGTGTCCCTGTCTGTCTCCTCTCTGTCTCTCTCTCTCTCTGTGTATTTCTGTCTCTCTCCATCTCTGTCTATGTTTCTTTCTCCTCTTTTCTTCTCTCTCTGTCTGTTTCCCTGTGTGTGTCTGTCTCTCTGTCCTCCTCCTCCTCCTCCTCCTCCTCCTCCTCCTCCTCCTCCTCCTCCTCCTCCTCCTCCTCCTCCTCCTCCTCCTCCTCCT
>CM053775.1:38057503-38092173 GCA_028658325.1 Potorous gilbertii | reverse complement strand
GTGTGTTTATCCTTCATGGCCAAAGAAGACCATGCCATCAGAGAAATGATGACATGACTTGCACTTGACTTTGTTTTGAGTGAGGGAGGGCTGTGCAGGTCATCAGCCTCACTTCTCCTCCAGAGCCGTATGAATCCAGTGACCAGAAATTCATCAGGATGACTGGAGATGACCCAGGATGAGGCAACTGGGGTTAAGGGACTTGCCCAAGGTCACACAGCTAGTGAGTGTCAAGTGTCTGAGGTGAGATTTAAACTCAGGTCTTCCTGACTCCTGCACTGGTGCTCTATCCCCTGCACCACCTAGCTGTCCCATAGGTTGAAGTAAAGAATGTTTAACCTTTAAAAGAGAAGATTCAAGGGGTACCATGAAAGCCAGTAAGCTTTTGAAAAGGGAATCACCAGGAAGAGGGAGCAACCTTGCTCTATATGGCCCCAGAAATAGGAGCAATGGGTACAATTTCCAATGACAGACTAAGGTTTGTTATAAGGACAAATTTCCTAAAGATTAGAGTTGTCTCCAAACAGGATGGGTTGCATCAGGAAATAGCAGGCTCCCTCTTGTTAGCAGTGGGGTAGAAGGGAAGTTCTGTTCACGTAGTAGTTGGACTAGATGATCTCTGAAGTCCCTTGCAACCCTGAGACTCGGAAATGGGCGAGCTAATTTTATTACACATCCAAAGGCAACAAAAATCGCCATTTCATGGGACACATGGTCCATGGTCATCTCCTATCAATCGTGAGGTGCAAAAAGCAGGTGCAAAAAGACCTTGGTGAAGACAACGGCAGACTAGGAGCCAACATGTGACAGAGGATAAGGAGGATGAGAAGCTTGATAAGACACTTTGCTCCTGTCTAGCCCCACAATTTAAGGTGACATCTACTCTGATATTTTGTGACTTCCATGCAGTGACCAAGCAGAAGATGACCAAAATACAATGGAAAATACAGTTCAGGAGTAAGATTTAGAGCATTTACCTAAACTGGGAGGCACAGTCCTCTCCCCTCTAGGGGGCAGGCTATAAAGCAATGGTTCAAATGATTAGGAATTTGGGTACTCCTACTCAAATACATTAACATTTTTTTTTTTAATGAAAACAAAGTACAAATCAAGGTTAACAAGAGGGAATGTAATACAGGGAACTGCCTTGAACCAACAGGGAACCCAGAGCAGCCATTATACAGTATGAACAAATGAGGTCACATTTGAGTCAGTTCCTGTCCAATCAAAGTGGGTGTGATTGGCCCCAGTGCCCATTCTTTTATCCACAGATGCCTGCTGCATTTGAACAGAAAAAGTGTGACCCTCAAGTTAAACAGGTTAACAGTGCAGAAGTCAAAAGTAATATAAAATCTGTTATATTTTTCAGTACTGTTAACTTTGGTAAGTACAACATCATAAACTGGCCTCCTCCAAAACTGCAACTTCTTTTAAGAAAAGCAGATGTCAGAACAGTTAATCATCTAAAATTTTCAACAATGAAATGTGACTGCCTTTGTTTTGCTGTCTCTAATTTTAAAAAAGGAAATATCCTTTAATGAAGATAAACACATAACTTGGTTGGAAGGGATGATCCAACGAAGCTGCAAAAACTAGTCTAAATAAAGACAATAGTGGCAATACACAGAAAAAGTAGAGAAATACAAAATGAAAAGTCCAGATCCAGAAAACATGATCACTGCAATGTCTATCACTGGAACTCACGAGTACTTTTACTATTACTGAAGGGGAAGAATGATAGTGATGTTTGCTTGGACCAACTGTGACCAAAATTTTCTCCTGAAATTTGTGTATTTCATGGATATTTTTGAAAATGAAAATGAAAATTCTAAATAAATCAATTCAGTCTTCGAATTCATACCTGATCCAGAAAGAGAAAGTAATTGCATGTATGAAAATGTTAGGGCTATGGATACTCATTTCATAAAACAATGCTTTTTATATTTTTCCCAAATCTTAAAAAAAAATGCTCACCAGCAAACGAAATAGGAAGGAAGAAAAAAATTTAATTAAGTTTTCCAAGAATTCAGCACAGGGTTATGTGGTAGTGATACAGATACAAGGAAAAACAAGACAGTCCCTGTCCTCAAGAAGTGCATTCTAAAGAAGACAACACACAAAAGTAAGCAGGAAGTGGGAGGGAGGGAAGGAGGCAGGAAGGAAAGAAGGAAGGAAGGAAGGAAGGAAGGAAGGAAGGAAGGAAGGGAAAGAGGGAGGAAGAAAGGATGGATGGATTAAGCCTAGGCCTGGAGTCATGTATATCTGAGTTCAAAATCAGACTCTAAACATTACTGTGTGACCCTGGGCAAATAATATGTGTAAAATGCCTAGCACAGTACCTTGCATATAGTAGATACTTGTTCATTCGTTCCCTCCCTCCTTCCTTCCCTCCCTTCCTTCCTTCCTTCCTTCGTGACCACCTGGGCATATTGACCATCTCTATACAAATGACTCCCAGACCTATAACCTCAGACAGTTAACTCTAGTCCCACGTTACCAACTGCCTACTGGACATTTTGATGGGATCCAGATAGGACATTGGATGTCCCAATGGTATCTCAAACTCAACATGTCCAAGAAAGAACTATCTTTTCTCCAAAAGTCACCTCTTCTGCACTTTCCTATTTATGTCAATGGCATCACCTTTTTTCTAGTCACCTTGATTCACAATCTGTCATTCTTGACTCCACCTCAGATGCCAAATCTTGTCATTTCTATCTATACACTTGACACATCTGTCCCCTTCTCTCTATTCCCATGGCCAATACCCTAGGTCACTCCTCCTTTACCTCTTTGCCTGGACTATTATAGCTTCCTAATTGATATCCCTGCCTCAACTTACCCTCCTATTCAATAAACTCCAGGGACTCCTTATTACCTCTAAGAACAAATACAAATTCTTCTTCACAGTCTGGTCTCAACCCTACCTTTCCAGTCTTTTCATACTTCACTCCATTCTATAGTACAGCCAACTGGCCTTCCAGCTGTGCTCCACTCACAACACTCCAGCTCCCCTCTCAGTGCCTTTGCATTGGTTGTCCTCCACATCTGGAATACAACCTCTACTCACTTCCACCTCTTAGAATCCCTGGTCTCCTTCAAAACTCAGTTCCCTGGCTACCTTCAACATGAGGCTTTCCTTTGTCTCCCTAGATGCTAATGTTCTGCCCTACTGAATTATACTGTTTTTTGGAGAGTATGTATGTGTGTGTGTGTTTATGTGTGATACGTATCTGTATCTGTATGTGCATGTGTATGTATGTGTGTGTGTGTGTATGTATGTTGATAGGGTAGTCAGATGTTGCTTCAGTGGATAGAGTGCCCACTCTGGAGTCAGAATGACCTGAGTTTAAATCTAGTCTAAGATTCTTAATAGCTGTGTGACCCTTAGCAAGTCGCTTAATCTTGTGTGCCTCAGTTTCCTCACTTGTAAAATGAGCCAGAGAAGGGAATAGCAAAACACTCTTAATATCTTTGATAAGAAAACCCTAGATGGGGTCACACACTCTCACATACACACACGCACGTGCATGCACACACACACACACACACATATACACACGCACGTGCGCATGCACACACAATGACTCCTTTACTAGAATGCAAGTCCCTGAAGAGCAGGGACTGTCTCACTTTTTTTGTCTTTGTACCCTTGGTGCCTAGCACAGTGCTTGGTATAATAGTCCTTCTCCAGATCATTCTGCAGAGGAGGAAACTAATGTAAACACAGTGAAGTGACTGCCCAGGATCACACAGCTAATACATGTCTGAGACCACATTTGAATTCAGATCCACCTGACTCCAGGGCTTGAACTCTATCCATTGTACTCCTTAGCTGTAGACACTTAATAAGCTTTTTAATTTACTGTCAATTTTCATCATGAAGTCATTTGTTCTTATCTCATCAGAATGAGAACAGGCAATAGACTGGTCTTATGATAGAATGCTAAAATAAGCATTTAAGTCTGAAAATCTTATGTTTTGGCAACAAGTGAATAAAAAGGCATTTGATTTACCAAATACAAATTTTATTGTCATTCATGGCAGGGTTTTCTACCTGTAGCTGTTATAAAGATAAAATAGAGATGGTGACTGGACTGGTGATTTCATTGATATAGTGAAGAAATTCCCTCTATCAATGCAGGTCTCCAACTTCTTTTTTTTTTCAATTTAACATCTGAGAGAATTCCTAGAAAACTGGGAGTTTAAGTGACTTGTTCAAGGTCACAAAACCAGCCCATACTAGAGAGGTAAGTCTTCCTGGCTCTGAGACCCTATCCACTCTACTAAGCACCTCTCATAATATCGATATTAATCATTTTTTTCTTAATAATATTTTATTTTTTCCCAATTACATGTAAAAACTCTTTTTTTATTTTTTGAGTTCCAAATTTTCTCCCTTCTGTCTTCCTTTCTCCCCCCCCGAAATGGTAAGCAATATGATAGAGGTTGTACATGTGCAATCATATTTATATTAATTAGAGCTGGAAAAGGATTATGAATGATAATGTCTAAGACACTAAGTTTTGAGAAACTTTTTCTCCCCAATTCACATTAATAATAATATGATTATAGTTATAATTTAATAGGTCATAACCATGAAAATTGTAAATGTCTGTGTATGGTTATTTGTCTTGTTATGTTTAAGGTTTGCATTACATAAACTATAAGTGGAGGAGCAAAACTTTTTTTGTAGAAAATGGGACCATTATTTCATAAAGTTGGAAAACTGTTAGCTTCTATAATCCAGAACACAAAGATGATTCATGTCTATATATCATGAATATTTTCTTTAAAGAGAGAGTCAGGAGTCTCTAGACACAGTGTCAAACATGACAAAAAGCTTTAATTCATTATATTCAGACAGAATATGACTGGTTTCAGACTCAATAGCCATGTCTGAATCAAGTGCATGTACAGTTAGACCATCAAAATGGTATAACAAGAATAAAAATTAATAAAAATCAGAAGAAACAACAAAAATCAAAAGATATGGTATCTAACTGAAGCATCTCCAAACTGACTTAAAGAAGTTGTTGATGCCAAAATGGGAAATGAATAAAAGAACAGACACTGACACAGACTATCACCATTTTCAAAGGAAGTTTAAGCAATCTAAACCAACTGCCTCAAATGAACCTAGATGCAGTCTCAGCCAGCAAACATGCTATCTCTTTGCCATGAGGAGAGATCTAGCAGTCAAGGGCAAAACCTGTTTACAATATACACTCTTTTAATAAAATCTTAAGGACAGAGATGGTAGAAGAGTATGAGCAGTGTTACCTCTAAAACCAGCTAGAAGCAGCAGAGGGGAAAAAAAACAACCCAACATAAAGTTGATGAGAAAACCAACTAAGCCAATTTACTCTGCAAATATTTAAAGATTAAACTGGAAGGAAGAAATAGAAAAGATCTATAAAGATCTTTTTTGTAAAAATAAAAAATGGGAAAGTTAATAAAGAAACAAGACATAAAATATACCCCCAAAATAATAATATACAAAAAAATGGCTGATTAACAAAACTTATTAGGAGAGGCTAAAAAAAAAAAGAAAATTCCCTTCAAAATTACTACACAATGCCAACCTGTAAGTAGAAAGAGCTGCCGAATGCTACCAGCTAGCTGGGTAACTCAGCTCATACTCTCTCTAAACCTATCCCTCTCCCTTTCCTTCTCCTCTCCAAAAGAAGGTAAATTTTGATGGTCAGAAGCTGCCCAGTTAACTTGAGGTATACTGGCTAGATTTCTTTCTTTCTTCTTCCTTCTTTCCATCTTCCTTCCTTCCTCCCTCCCTTCCTTCCTTTCTTTTTTGTCTCCCCTAAAATCTTAGACACAGTGCACCCTGAAGCCCCTGAATTGAACAACAATGGGTCACTGTCCAACCTCCACCCAATGGTTGTTTTTGGACCCTACTTGCTTAGAGTAAATGACAATACTAACAATTTCTCTTCCAAACAACAATCCTGAGGCTTCTGGCCCTCCAATAGTGATTCATCTATTTTTTTTTCTATTAAAGGGGTCATCCCTCTGACTACTTTTTAAAGAGGTCTATTCAGTGAATGGGCATTAACTCACATTAAGTGAGTACCTGAAAAGGCCTTAGCCTAAAAGGCCAAGGTCTCCCAATGCATCCTGGGCCATCTTCAGTCACCTAGTCACTGCATTCAAATGACTCTGGAGGAGAAGTGAGGCTGGTGACCTGCACAGCCCTCCCTCTCTCAAATCAAAGTTAAGTGCAAGTCATGTCATCATTTCTCTGATGGCATAGTCTTCTTCAGCAACGAAGGATAAACACAAAAATGATGCAGAAAAAGTATAAAAACATCTGGGAGCTAGCTTACCAATCAATACATACTCAAGACTCAAATGAATAAAACTATAAAGCATTCTTTATAGAAACTGACATAAAACAACAAAATCCATTTGGAGAATGTAAAGGCCAAAAACATGAAGAGAAATGATGAAAAAAGTAGAAATAAAGGAGTCAAAACAGTATCAGTTCTGAAGCTAAAGCAGTAACCATCGAAATTATATGATACAGGTAAAAAAAACTGAACAAAGGGACCAAGTGAACAGACTATGTAAACAATATCTGGAAGCAATGAGATGTAGTAAGAATGCTTAGTGATGCCATGAATACAGCCTGCTGGGGAAAGCGTTCCTTAGTTGGGAAGAATAGCTGAGAAAACCAGACAGCAACCTGGTAGAAATTAGTTTTATACCAACACTTCATGCCATATTGTAGAAGTTCCTACTGTATACAGTCAGTCAATAAAATGTACTAAGTTAATTAGCATTGATAAGATGCTTAAAAGTGCTGGGGAGACAAAGAGGGGCAAAAGGCAGGCCCTGCCCTTAAGGAACTAAGTCTACTGGGAGAGATAACTTACAAACAACTATACACATACAAGAGATAGATAGGCAGACAAACCTATGAATATATGTGTGTGTGTGTGTGTGTGAAATACATATGAAATATTTGTGTGTGTGTGTGTGTATACGAGATAAATTGGAGCTCATCAACAGAGGGAACACTCTAACATGAAGGAAAATTAGGAATGGCTTCTTGTAGAAGATAGGATTTTGGCTGAGATAAGAAAGGAAAGAGTTCTAGGTATGGGGAACAGCCAGGGCAAATGCCCAGAGTCGGGAGATGAAGTGTTGTGTATGGAAAACCAGCAAAGGGACCAGTGTTACTAGACTGTAGAGTCCTGGACAGGCTACAATATGGAAGAAGACTGGAAAGGTAGGAAGGGGTCAGGTTATGGAAGGCTTTATAAGTCTATCTGATCCTGGAGGTAATAGGGAGCCACCAGATGAATCAGTAAGGTGATATGTATGTACCCTAAATACAGACAATTACATCATAAAAAAAAATTAGAAGAAAGAATAAAGGTCCCTTTCACAGCTATGGTTATAAAGAGGATTCTCAAACAAAGACAAAAGTGATCACAAAAGATAAAATAGACAATTCTGATAATATAAAATTCAAGAGATTTGGCAGGAACAAAATCAATGCAGCTAGAAGAAAAGTTGATTGGGAAAACCTTTCCATCTCAAGTAGTTTTGATCAAAGGCTGATACCCAAAATACCTAGTAAATTAATCGAAATAAATGAGAAAAAGAGTTATTCCCAAGAGACAATTTAATTAATCAAATTTAATTAAGATCAATAAACATTAAGCACAAATGTGCTAAGTACCGTGTTGGGTGCTGAGGATATACAGACAAATATGAAATAAGTTCCCATCTTTTTTTTTTGTTAATTTTCTTCTGTAGAGAAATGGGATAGATACAATTGGATAGCAATTGTATTGGATGGATAGTCAAGCCTCAAGTCTTACCTAAGATACCTACCTACCAGCTCTTTGTCCTTCAGCAAATTACTTAATTTCTTAGTGACCCAAGCAACTCCTAGAGCAAAAGGTACCAAAGGGCTCTAGGTCTGCCTTGGCATAGGTAGTTCACTCTTCCAGGAAGTCCCTGTACCAATAAACCTACATTTGGATGAAAATCACCTCCCTGTGACTCAATATGGCTACATATTGGAATCTCCCAGTCTCTGAAGAAGCAAAGGTCTGGTGGGTCATCCAAAAACGGTGGTAATGAAGAGGCTCCAGGTTACTACCAGCAAGGAATTATCCATTAGATATGGGAGAAAGAATGTCACCCAAAAGATGTAAGGCTCAGAAAGGAAGTGGGCCAGCCACATACTACAAAGGAGGAATGATGGAGAGATGGCCTGCATGCACCATTAGTATTCATCTATTACAGATGAGATCTACAGCATGGCCCCCAGTATATTGGGATGGAAATCAGTGGGACATCACAGACAAGAGGCACACAGAATGGGAAGGTATGGATAGATTGCGATCCTATCACCTATCCTGAGGACAGGGAAGATCTATCAAAGTAGTTTCCCCTTTCAGTACAGTGGGAAAAGGTGTGGCCTTGCAATCAAGATGACTTGGATTAGAACCCTGCTTCCACCATTTCCTAGCGGTGATCCTGGGCAAATCACTTAACCTCTTAATCTGTTTCCTCATTTTTTAAATAAGAATAATAATAGCTGTAGATTGTGGTGAGGTTCAAATGAGAATGGATATGAAATGCTTTGCATACCTTAAAATGCTTAAATAAATCACTGTTAGTATTCCACTGGATACCAACTAAGGTTCTTCTAACTGCAGTGTAAAACCAGTCTAGGAAGCAAGCTAGAAGACAGATCGAAACAGGAGCCATCTTTGCAAGGAAGATCTTGGACAGAGAGGCTTGGCAATGATAGGAATGTAGAAGTTAGGGATTCTCTGGCTCCTTGGGAGAGGGAAGAAGGTTGGTGAGTAGAGGTCAGAAAGGTGACCAAAGAAATAAGGGGCCCAAGCAGCCTTAACTGGTTGGGTCCATGGTGGGCTGAGCCCTCCCTTCCCAGAACCCCAGCTGGCACAGGGAGGAATGGGTCACTCATTAACCCAAGGCTGAATGGGTTGGAGTAGGGTCAGCTGGGGCAGGTACATTTCAGAGGGGTAGGCCAAACCAGGTAGAAGCTGAGCCCAGCTGGTAGCTGTTTAAACCGACAAAAGACAGTGAGACTGTTTAATGACCAGAGCCTGGTAGAAGTCAATTCCAGCTTTTATTTGAAGTAGAGAGTCAGAAAAAAAAAGTCCTGACTGGGAATGAGACTTCGGCAGACAAAAATCAGAAAGCTGACCTCTAGTCATTGCCAACCTTCTCACCCTCAAATACAAGCTACAGACCTAGAGCTAGAAGGGCCCTCAGATGCCACCTCACCCAACCTCCTCAGTTTACATATGAGGAAACTGAGACCCAGAGAGAAGTGGCTTGCCCACGGTCACACAAGCAGTATGGGGCCCTGCCTCCAAATCCAGCACTCTGTCCACTCTACCATGCTGCACCCAATGCAATGTGTTGCCTGGTAACGAGCCTGTGCTTTCCTAGAAGAGGCAAAGACAGAGAATATCAGTGGTGGAAGGAACCTTAGCACTTCAAATACTAAGCTGGAGTGGACTTGAAAACACAGAATGAGAGAACATGAGTGAGTCCAACACCTTGGGACAGCCGCCATCTTTGCCCTTGTGGGATGCCACATCAACAGCCATCATAGCTACTGCCCAGCAGCCTGGATAAGAACTACCACACTGGGTTTTATCCAGCCCCAGTCCTCCAGGGCCAAACTGCCCTGAGAATAAGCCCTGAAAGCCTTCAAATACATCCCCGGTCACACACAGGCATCATCGAGTGTCCACAACATGCCCAAGGAGCCACCGCACTTGCATGTGACCACCCGATCAACAGCACCAAGTGTAACCAATGGAAAGACAAGCCTGCCCCACCTACTAAAGCCCCACAAAAGGACATTTTTACCTCCATGTCCCTGGAGCTACCAGAAACCAGTAGGATTTCAGTAAAGGGAGTGACATTAAAGAGGAGGTATAAGCATCTGCTTTGCCGCTGCTGCACCCTCCCCCCCACCAGGGAACATCAGACTTTGCCATCTGAGTTTCCAATGAAAACTTTGAGAAGTAATGTGTCCCCCCCTCATTAGCATGTAAGATCCTTGAGAATCTTCTTACGTTCCTATCTGTATTCTCAGAACTTAGCATATAGGAAGAATTTAATAAATTCTTTTTTTTATTCAATCCCCTGTTTAAGTAAGAGGGTTGGCCTAACTTGTCTAAAAGGTCCCACTCATCTTGTAAGATCCCCCCTCACCACCACCATCAATGAGCTGCAGCCACCCCCATGACCAGATGAGCCATCTCAGAGAGCTGAATCTATCTCGTATCTATCTAGTTGTATGTACATGTTGTCTCCGCCATTGACTTGAGGACTTTTCTTTGCATCCTCAGGGCTTAGCACAGTGCCTGGCATACAGTAGGTGCTTACTAAATGCTAGGTGACTTGATTGGGTCTCTGGCCAAGAGTCAAGCCTGTCTAACCCCATTATTTGAGACTGAGCTACATCTTCCCTTCTCCCTAAATCTTGTCAGCTACATTAGTGTGATCAGAAGGTCCCCGAGGAGCAGGCCTTGCTAGAGATGGGAGACCCATTTGTCTAAGGGCAGTCTCAGCCCTGCGTCCAGCCCAGGTCTCCAACTCGGCTCAAGACCAACTATTAGGTTGTCCTTTTCAATGTCAGACAGGAGTTTCCAGCCTACTCTTGAGGGAGAAGGAGCCAGAGGACCCCAGGGCACTAAGGATGGCCTGTGTCTGTGTCCTGCACCCTCGCTGTTGCCCCTAAGCAACTAAGTTCAACCAGTGAGGAGGAGGAGGAGGGAGAAGGTGTGCCCAAATAAGCAACGGGAGACAACACTCCCAGGAGAAGATTCGAGGACAAGATGATAAAAAATAATCAAGAACTGAGATGAAATAAAACTAAGCCGTGTGACCTTGGGCAAGTCATTTGTAAAACCATCTCTTGAGGGTCCTACTAGCTCGGACTTTCTATGTTCTGGAGGCCTTCCCAGCAAGTGTCCCAGGCCAGATTTGAATTCAGGTCCCTATGCTCTTGCCACTGGCTCTGCCTTTTGGACAGCTGTTCAGCCACTTTATATAGAGACCAAGTCACTTTGACGATAGACAGAACAAGGCCACAACATTGTAATTTGCCATCAGCCAGGCAGAAGTGAGTCCACATAAAGAGATTCTACCAGGGGAAGTAGACCCCATGGGCCAAGACTCCCAGAGAGGGGCTCAGGGACTTAGGACAGGGTCCTCCGGAAATCATGGCTTCTTTACCTTTAGTGTGTCCTGTGCTCCCCCCCCTCCTCCCTCCCACCCGGGCCCCATGGTTGGAGAGTCTGGGGAAGCCCATGGCCTCCCTTCTCAGAATTATGTGCTTCCATACTGCAAAGGAAATACATGCGATCACAAAGGAAATTTAGTGATTACCACAAGAAAAAAACTAATTCACAGAGTCCGGGTTGAGAAGTCTTGATCTCAGCTTTGGAATGGCCAGGGGCCAGGCAGTTGGTTAATGGCCGTCCTCTGGAGGTGACTTTCAGGAGGTAGTTGCACAGCTCAATCATTAACTATGCTAAAGGCTCTGTTGGAAAGGGGCCACTTCCCCTCCCAAGGGCAGGCGGACAACAACTGGGCAGCTGGTCCAGGAAGGGGGCAGTTAAGAGACTCCCTCTCTCTCCTCTGTCTCTGTCTCTCTCTCCCTACTCTTACCCCACTCTCCTCTTTTTCTGTATCTCTGTCTCTGTTTCTGTCTCTGTGTCACTGTCTCTCCTCTCCTCTTTGTGTCTCTCTCCTCTTCTCTCTCTTTCTCTTCTTCTCTCCTCTACTCTACTCCTCTTCCCCCCACCTTTCTTCCCTCTCTCTTCCAATCCTCTCCTCTTTTCCCCTTGTCCTCTCTCCCTCTCCCTTTCTCTCTCTGTCTCTCTCCTCTCTGTCTCTCTCTTCCTCTCATCTGTCTCTCTTTCTCCTCTCCTCTCTTCCCTTGCCTTCTCTCTGTCTCTGTCTGTCTCTTTCTCTTTCTGTGTCTCTTTCTCTCTCTTCCTCTCTCCCACCACAGTGCCCATGAGATGGTAGGGCTAGGCACCAGGCTTTGTGGGAAAGTCTCTATAGACCTCACTGAAAGACACTCTTAACCATGAGGACAATTAGTCCTACCTGCGGCCACAAGTCATTCTTGGCCACCAACTTAAGCAACGTAATCAGATTGGGCCAGATCTGCAGCTTATTGTGGCTTCCCACACCTAAACACACCTCAGCAGAGGAAGCAGACTAGGGATCTCCATTCTCCAGGAGAAAGACTCAATGCATCTTCCCAGGAGCCAAGAGCTGGCCTCCAGTCTTTAGATAAGACATGGTTGCTGGTCCTCAAGGATAATGGTGTCCTTTATTAAGGATAGGGTAGACGTCCTTATTAAGTAAGGGGTAGGCAGGAGCCATGGGCCACCCATCCAGGAAGGGCAGGCCTCAGCTCCCTCCTTGATCCTCAAATCAGGCTACCACGGAGTAGTGAGGACCAGAGGGCATTCCCAAGTGCCCCATGCCCACTGAATGGGGTAGGCATATGAGAGCAGCAAGGCCAACCCTTCTCTCTTAGGGACCTTTTCTGGGGCCTGGACCCCTTTCACAGACCCCTACTATGCTTTCTCTGCTGGAGTGTGTGGGAAGCCTACAGGTCCCTTTGCAGAATCACAGCTTAGCGCCTCCATACATAATGGAAAGACATGGTAAATTTTGGTTAGAGGTTGGTGGTAATAAAGAGGGAATTTTTTTCCCCATCCAAAGTCAGACTTCTTAAAACCTCTACCCATGGACCCTAGGTTTAGAATCCCTGTTAAAAGCCAGCTGTTGACCTCTGGTTGAAGTTTACAATTTGGGGATCCAGGAGGCCCAGGCTCTATCTTTCACTAGCTGTGTGAGCTAAAACAAATAACTCTCCCTCTCCAGACCTGAGTTTCCTCCTTTGTAAAATGCTTGGACTTGCTACACTCTCAGGAGCCTTACAGATGCCAATCCTAGACTTCTGGGAGGTGGGCATCAGTGGCTATGTCCTATCCACGCTTGCTCCTACACATGCTTGCTCAGCACCTGGATTCTGAGACCTGGATCAACTCTAGATAAGTCTCTACAGTTGAACTTGCGGGCAGCATCAGAGTCTTATGGGAACATGCAGTCCTCACAATCTTATTTACTGCCCTGCCACCCACCGTCTCCTGGATTCCAAAGGGAGGCCTTCAGCACTCAACATGTACGCTTACTAACACTGGAAGGGAATACAAAGTGATGGTTTCCAAGCCCTGGCTGCAAGCCCAGCTCAGCTTGTCCACCTACTGCCTGGAGAACCTGCAGCTTTGGCTTCCTGCTCTGTAAGATCGGGGGCAGGCTCTTCTCTGCAGAGGTGGGGGACTATGGATGAGGAGCATTATAAGTCACATCAGTCTTTTTCCGTGGGTTGGGTTTTTCTCCTCTTTTTAATTCTTTCTTATAAGGAACAAAATCACATGATACAGGTAAGAATTTTTTTTTTAAAAAAAAGGGATTGGACTGGATGATCCCTGAAGTCACAGGATTTAGTGTACTTAGAGATAATCCCTCCTTTTGCAGATGGGGAAATAGAAGCCCAGAGAAGAAAAATTATTTAGAATCTCAGATTTAGAGCTGGAAAGAACCTCAGAGGCATCTAGTCCAATCTCCTCATTGTACAGAAGAAGGAAACTGAGGCCCAGGAAGACTGGCACAAAGGACTTGCTTGAGGGGATACAGCTAGTAGGAGGTCCGAATTAGAGGCCAAGCCCTGACTCCCGATCCAGCACTCCTTCTAATCAACATTCTATGTCTCTCAGCCCTCTGAGGATCTAGACAACTCTGAGATCCTCTCCTCCTGTGTGAAAACTTGCCTGGCTTTGGAGGAAGTCTGCACACCCCTGGCGGGAAGAGAGAGCAGGCAAGGGTTTGCTCCTGAATTGTGAGAGGAAGCCCCAGCTGAGCCAGAATGATTAGAGGACATGCTAGGGAAAATGTTCATCCAGGATGCATCCTGTTTTGCTCGGAACTGGCCTCAGAGACTGGGGTGGAGGGAAGGGGAGGAGGAGTGGGGAGGGCCTGGTTAGACTATGACCTCTCAAGAGCTCAGTCAGTCAGTCAACAAGCTTTTAAAGTTAAGTACCAGGCTGAGAAAGCCCACCATGGGCTTTACATCACCCTAGTATGGGGGCACATGGAAAGGTTTGGAATTCTCTTTTCAAGCTGGAGAAACAAAGCCCTACAGAAATTCACAGGAGAAGCAGCATCAAAATACTCACAAAGGTCTTGTGTCCACCTAACACTCACATATTGAGGCAGAGAGGCTGGCCCCCAAAGGCATCCCACAAATGAGGGGGATAGACCAGGTGGCCAGATGGAAAGAGCGCTGAGCTTGGAGTCAGGAAGACCTGAGTTCAAATCCAGCCTCAGATACTTCCAAGTTGTGTGACCCTGGGCAAGTCACTTAACCCTGTTTGCCTCAGTTTCCTCAACTGTAAAATGGGAATAATAACAGCACCTGCTTGCCAGAGTTGTTGTGAGGATCAAATGAGGTAATATTGGTAAAGCAGCTAGCACAGTGCCAGGCACATGGTAGGCGCTATATAAAGACTTATTCCCTTCCCCCACCCAGTCCCCTCAACACTCTAGTGAACTCAGCCAGGAATAGCAGAGTCGCCATTTACTAGCTGCATCACCTTGAGCAATGCGACTCTCCTTCTCTGGGTCTCAGTTTCCTCCTCTGTAATGTGGGGAGAATATTTGCCATAGCACTTGATGTCAGGAAAGTGCTTTTTAATCTCCATGGCAATGTGAGCACTCTCAACATGTTCTAGAGCTGCAGTTAGGTTGCCCAAGGCCCTTTTCCATCTCAGATCAGCGTTCTGTACTACCAGTTCTCTTCCCACCCTGTTAGCTAAAAGAACCTCTGTTCTAAGGGCCTTTCCAGTCCTCTCCCAAGTGAGGGCTTCAACAGCTTCTGCTCATGCACAGAAGGTCTCCTTCAGTCAATGCCCATGGTACAATGGGAGGGAGAACACAGGTTAGAGAGAAAGAGGACTTGGATTCAAATTCCACTTTTGATACTTACTGCCTGTGTGACCTTAGGCAAGTCACTTCCAGTCCCTAGTCATGTTTCCTTCTCTGTAAAATGTGGGGTCCAGACCACTCTATTATAGTGGGAATTCCTTTCAATATATAGTCTGGACAAGATGGCCTCTCAGGACCTTTCCAATTGTCAACTTTTCGCATTCTCCAACCTTAAAGGTCTCTGAGCTCTGGATCAAAGAACCTATGGGTGACCTTTCCCCCCAAGGCCTCCCTTCCTCCTAATTGCCCTAATACTTTCAACAGCACTGCTGGGTCACCAAGGCTTACAACTCCTTGCTCTCTCTTCCCAGCTTGCTCTAGTCTATCTCCTTACCAACATCTCTTGAATACGCCCACTTCCCTCTTTCAACAAGCGCTGACCCAGTGCAGGCCCTCCTCACCTCACCCCTGACCTACTGCCATAGCCTATTGGTGGGGCTGCCTGCCACAAGGCTCTTCTTGATGCAGCCCATTCCCCATCAGCTGCCAAACTGACCTTTAAAGTACAAGGCAGACCACATCATCCCTGTGCTCCACAACTGCAATGGCCTCCCATTAACTCCAGGATCAAATATGAAATCCTCTGTTTGGTTTTGAAAGTCTTCCCTAAACTGACCCCTTCCTACCTTTCCAACCTTCTTATACCCTAGTCTAGGGCTCCAAGTACTCAGGAAGCTAGTGACCATGGCCTCCTTGATATTCTTTCCACAAGATTGACCATCTCCTGCCTCCAGGCATTGTCCCTACAGGTGCCAGTCCCCAGGGCCTGGAATGCTCTACCTCCTCATCTCCCCTGCCTTCCTTTAATTCCAAGCTAAAATCCCACCTGTCCTGGAAGCTTTTCCCAACACCTCTTAATGCTAGCACCCTTTCCCCTCCACCCCACCCTCCATAATCAGCTCCAACTGACCTGCCTATAACTTGTTTGTCTATAATTGTCTTCACATTGTCTCCTTCAATTAAATTATGAGCTCCTTGGGGGCAGAGACTCTCTTTTACCTTTCTTTTTATCACCAGAGCCTGGCAATAGTAGGTGCTTAATAAATGTTTGCTGACTTGACCATGGGCAAGTACTTCCTCTCCCTGTGTCTCAGTTACTCCTCTGTAAAATGAGGAGTTGGACTTCATCGTCTATAAGAAACTTAGCATGGAAGACTTATTCAGTGCTGAGCTCACAATTTACAAGCTATGTTTTCATGGGTGAGTCTTGACTGGGACCCTACCTGACTTAGTTACTTCCCTGGGCCTCAGTTTCCTCCTTTGTAAAAATCTCAGAAATTGACTTAGAAGAGCTCAAAAGTCCCTTCCTGTGCAAATATTCTGAGAATCTGAGAGGCCTCACTTCCAGGCCTCAGTTTGAAGCAGGCAGGAAGGCGGGGGGACTGTGTAACGTAGCCAAAAACAACCCCAAGAAACCTGCTCCTGAAACACATCCACACTCTTGCTTTGCTCCAATTCCCTCCCAAGCCTGACCTTTCCTTCCTTCATTCCAGGAGATGAAAGCACGGCCCAGAAGGCAGCCTGGGGCGGGGAGTACAGACCACAGGGGTCTCACAGTAAGAGGATTGAAAAGAGCACACGGGACCCAGGGACGCCCTTTCTGGGGAGTACACTGACTTCCAGAAGGCCCCAGCCTTGATCTGCTGGCTCGAGGGGAAGGGAAGTGGAGTGTTTTCGTAGGGCTTGCAGTAACCCAGTTGAGCTGGGCCTAGTTTTCCACCTGATTTGGTTGCAGGATCTTCTCAAGCTCTTCCATGTGCATAGCTTGTCTCAGCCCAAGGGTCTCAAAGGGAACGCCTTTCTTACTGGCCAAGGGCTGAAGAAATCAGCCAGAGAAACTGAGGGGACCAAAAAGCCCGTGGTAGTCCTGGCCCCGGGGATCACAGGCTGGAGTGGGGTAGGGGTAGAGCTGCCACAGAGCTGTCCCTCTGATCCAGCCACACTGCCCCCAACCACCTTGGGCCTGGTGCTGACCTTGGCCAAGTCTCCCAGAAGCTGGTCGAGGACAGTGAGGGATTTTTCTCAGATTAAAGTTGGCCAAGGAGGTCAGAGGAGCCTAGATTTAGAGCTGGAAGGGGCCAGGTATCTGGTCCAAACCCTTCATTTTATGGCAAGGAAACTGAGGCTCAGAGAGAGAAAGTAACTAAGTAGAAAGCGCAAAGGTCACTACTCTGAACCTGACTCCCAAGGCAACACTGGATCACATCCTTTCCAAATCACAGATTCTCTGGAGTCACTTCACCCTCGGAGCCTCAGTTTCCTTGGCTGTAAAATGAGGGGGTGGCTGGATTAGATGACATAGTACTCCCCCTTACACATTCTGGCCTGACTGTTCCTCACCCAGCATGCCATCTGTCTTGGGGCTTTTGCATAGGTTATGTATGCCTCGTGCTCTCAATACCCACCCCTACCTCCTGGGGTCTCTCATTTCCTTCAAAGCTCAGCTCAAACCCCAGGCCTTTCCTGATCCCCCCACCACTACCCCCATCCACTAGTGCCTAACCAACCCCCATTCCCCAAACTGCCCTGCACTTATATGCATATAGACATTTCCCCCCAACAGAATGTAAGCTTCCCGAGATTTTGTCTTGGAATCTGGAATAGAAAGCATCAAACACATAGTAGGTGCTTAGTAAATGCTAGTGGCTCCAGGGATAGATGATCCCTCAAGGTCCCTTCCAGAGGATGGGAGATTTAGTAAGCTTTTAGGAAAGCCACGTTGGGATGTTTCTTGCTCTCTATAGTTCAGTGAGAATTTAGCTGCCTGGGAGGTGATTTCATTTCATTCCCTTCTCTGGTGATAAAAGAGTGCTGAATTTGGAATCAGGAGAGACCTGGGTTCAAATCCTGTCTCAGAAATTTGCTATTCATGTGACCTAACCCCTCTGGGCCTCAATGGAGGCATCTGTAAAAGTAAGGTAATAACACTGCTTTATTCATTCCAGCATTTCCTGGATATCCCCGCCCCCCCAAAAAAAGACTCAGCAGCAACTGCCCTGGGGAACTTACATTCTACTGGGGAAGTGGGGGGACTTAAAAGGGGAGGCCAAGAAACAGATACAAAGTATTTCCGGAGGTGAGAATCAGGACAGTGTTTCAATGGGAGCGGCAGCATTTCAAGCCAGCTTTTGAAGGAAGCCAGAGATTCGGAGAGTAGAAGTTCGGAGGAAGTGCATTCCGGGCACTGGGGTCAGCATATGCAAAGGCATGGGGATAGGAGATGAAATCTTATGTCCCAGGAACAACAACCAGGCTGGTTTGGGTGGAATATAGAATCCCGAAAAAGAAAACTGTATTAAGTAAGGCCGGAAAGTTAGGCTGGGGCCAGATTCGGAGGGGCTTTGGAAAAGCCAAACAGTGGTGTTTGGATTTGATTTTGGAGGCGAGAGGGAGCCACGGGAGCTTCCTGAGCAGGGGAGTGACAAGGTTGGATCTATGCTTTCAATTTCCGTTATTATTATTATTCATACTAAGAAATTCCCAGATGCTTCTCAGAAGGGGAGAGGAAGAAAACATTTTTGTCCTTTCGAGCCACACACTGAGTCCTTAACCAGATACCTTTAAAGCAGGGGCTTTGGGGGAGGGGCAAGCCGGGTGGGGGTGGGTAGAGAATGAAGATGGACTGAATGAAGACTGAAGAAGTCTGGATTCCTCCCCCTATCCTCCACCTAACTTGCCTCTGCTGAGGGAAGGGGGTGGGGATCGGGATGTCACTCGCAGACCTGGCAGAGGCCCAGTGAACTCACTCCATGCTGGGCCAGCAGACTAACCTCACTCCCACCTCCGCCCTGCTCCAGTGTCTTTCCCCTGCCCCAACCTTAAGCCCCGGGGAGGCTGGGAGACCACGGCAGATCTCAGGCCAGGGGGCTTTAAGAAATTAACCCGCATTTCTGGGTCTTTACGCAGGCACCTCTTCCAGGAAGCCCGCCTTACAAGGGATCTGAGCGATCCCTTGACAGATGAGGAAACTGAGGCCTAGGGAGGGTAATGGGTCCAAGGTCACACGGCTCGTGAGCCAACTGGGATCCTCGAATTGACCCTGTCCAGGATGACCGCCTTCTGCCGGCTCCAACCCGAGCCGGGAGCTCCGGAGCGCTCAGTCCCAGGCTCTCTCGGCGAGCGCTCCCGGGAGCGGCAGACGCGCGGCAAATGCGCGGCGGCTGGAAGGCGCCCAGTGGCCAGGGTCGCGTCCGGCCCCGGGGCAGCGCTGGCTTACCTGGAGAGCAGCGTCGGGGTTCTGCCCGGGGCTGGGTCCTAGGAGCGCACGCGGAGACGCTGCTGCTACTCCGAGATCGGAGGCGTCGGAGGAGGCCCCAGGGGAGCCCCGCGGGGGTGGGGGCCAGCCGAGCCACGGCCAAGGCCACCACGGGGCTCGCGGTCGTCGGCCGGCGCGCTCCAGAGAGCCCCCCACTCGGCTCGCAGCCCGGGGGCTCGGCTGGGGGCGGGGGGCGGGGGGACAGCTGGGAGAGCTCCGCGGGCCCCGCCTACCTCTGGGTGCAATGGCCAATGAGAGCAGAGCTCGACCGCCGCCCGCCTCCCTGGAAAGGGTTTCAAAGTGAGGGGGGGGGCTCCTGCCTCCGGCCTCCACCAATGGCCGGGCAGCTGCGGATCCCTCGTGTCACACGGCGAGGAAAAGAGGGGAGGGGAGGGGACTGGAGAGGGCGGCCGAGGGAGAGAGGGAGAAAGCTAGAGTGGGTGGCCCGAGGGGACTGCCTAGGAAGCCAGGCGCACACCGGGCCACCGATGTCTCCGCGGGGCAGGCAGCACTGTGGTGGGCCGGGGACGCCCAGCGATCGGGTGATCAACATGCGTCTATTAAATGTCTCCCGAATGGGAGGCGCAGGGGAGGATAACGAGCCGTCCTGGGAGCCAGAAACACCGGGGTTCCCAGACTGCCTGTAGGAGCCTGGGCAAGTCAATGGCTGATGTCCACTGCTCCTGCCAGGCAGGAATTTCTCGGGGCCCCCAGCAGCCCTTTAAATTATAGGGCAGATGCCAATCTGCTTTGGTACAGGGCGTTTCCCCCTCGGGAGTGCCCTATGCCAATGAAACCACAAATCTGATTCTGCTCCCCTTCTCCCCCTCCAAAACCATATTTTTTTTAAAAAGGCGCTAAACTCTCAATATACAAAGCCAAAACGAGTATGTTTCATCTGCCTTCAAGCAGTTTATATTCTACAGAGAGAACCATATCAATCGATCATTAAGTATTTATTAAGCCCCTACATCGAACAAGGCGGCAAGAATGAAAGGGGTGGCAGCAGGGGGAGCTGAAGCTCGGAATTGTACACATTTAGCATATCTGAAATAAACACAAGATGACTTTTTTTTTAAAGGATGAGACACTAGCACCATTAATTAGTGGTAATTTGGGATAGGGAACTAGAACAGTTAGCTCTAGGGAGAAGGTGTGTGCCATTTCTTCAACTGATAGTCTAGGAGAGTAGCTGGGGCATTGAGAGGTTAGGGGGACTTGCCCACACCCACGCAGCTAAGGACCAGGCAGAACTGGGACCTGAACCAAGCTATCTTACTTTGGCCTTTTTTTCACTCATTAATAAAGCCATCTCAAAATATGCCCCTGGATTGCTTTAGAACCCCGGATGAGAGTGAATAAGGAAAACGAGCCAGTGTGAGATAGTGAAGGGTGATCGCCCCACTGAGCCTCCAGGTGAGAGTGGGTTGTGAATAGAACCCTCCGACAAAACGAGCAGTTTTGGAGGACCCTGCTAGCCAAACACTTGGGGCACAGATTAGGGTTTAGGGGGAGCAGGCAAGGGACTGGAAAGACCTTGGCAACTAAATGAGCCAGGTGATGTTGGCCCACATGGTCCCATCCGGGGAATCTAGAAGTTTGAGAAAGACCCTCCACCTGCTGGACCGGGGAGGGGAGATCCCATCTGGAAACCTGGTGCTAATTAATTACCCCATACCGGAGCTGAAAGAATGAATGAAGATTTAGTGTTTACTATGCAAAGCAAGGTAGTCTCCACCCTAAGTCTCTCAAATTGGTTTCCCCCATCGATCCTTCCCATAGCTGCTGGAGTTAGCTGCTTCAAGTAAAGACCTTGTTCATGTATCAGAAGATCACAGAACTGGAATTAGGAGGCACCATTGAAATCCAACTCTCTCATTTAACGTGAAGAAACTAAGGCACAGAGACCCATTTGAGAGACCTGGAATCTACTTCTCAGTGAGCTAATAAGTATCAGAAGTAGAATTAGAACCCAGGTCTCTCCCAACATCAAGTCTGCATGTGTCTCCTTGTGCAGGAAACGCCTTTTCCATCTATCTGTGGTTCATTGGCGCCAACGTCTATGCCCTGTACATAATGGGTACCCAGTCACTAGGTTCAAATCCTCAATCATTTTGGATTCTTCTCTCTTCCCCTTCCCCTACTCCCCCATCCAGCCCATTGCAGAATCTAGCGATTCCAGAGGTGTATAATCAAGAATACACTGGCCTTGGAGTAAAAAAAAAAAAAAAATATTGGTTTCAAATTCTGTCTCCAATCTGAGCTAACCGGGTGAGCTGGAGTAAGTCCCTTTCCTTTCCTGGGCCTCAGTTTCCTCCTCTGTAAGGATCTGGACTTGATGGTCTCTGAGGTCCCTTCTCGAATCCTATGATTTCAACTCCCATTTTCCCTTCTTGTGCCATCCCCCACCTCCCCTCCTGCTAATATAGGCCCCTCATTACCACCGGCCTCCACTAGCCATCCTCCCCAAGCCAGATAATAATCTTCTTCATATGCAGATCTGATGATATCACTGCCCTGCAATTGGGTACCCCAGGCAAGGTTTGGAAATTGTAGGCCTTGTGGGTTACTGCTCACCAGTCTTCACTGGAACATATGCAATTTTAACATCCCAAAATAAATATCTGCAGGCCATGGAAAGTGGAATTTTCTGGTATTAAAAAATGTGTACATTTATTTTTTTAAAAGGAATATGAAAAAGCATCCCGACTTACATAGATGTACACACACACACACAGACACCTCACTTCCCTACTTGCACCTACCTCTAAGCCTGCCTCTGGTTCCCTAAACACTGTTTATGTTAGGTCCCTCCATGTCAAAAACCATCGAGGCTTCTCTGATGCCTGCAGGAAAAAGTCTAAGCTTCTTTTCCTGCCATTCAAGGCCTCCACAATCTGGCTCAACCTACCTTGCCAGTCTGATCTCACACTACTCCCCTCCAAGGAAATTTATGCTTCAACCTAACTGAACCCTTCCCCATTCCCCATCCCCCAGACTCATTACTCAATCCCCTGCCATGGGCCACCACCTGGATCCTCCACAATGCCTAGAATCCCCTCTCTTCCTCCGATTTCCATCTCGGCTAGATGAAATTCTCCAAGAAGTCTTCCTCAATTCTCTCATCTGGGAGTGATCTCCCCATTTGGTGAATTTCCACAGCCAGTCCTCCTTCCCCGACTTTGCCTCTGTTCTTGGCTGGTCCTTTCTGGAAGTTCAGTGAAGCCAGGGACTCTTCCTGTCTCATTCATCTCTGTATCAGAAATGCCCTGTAGAGGAGCCTGCACAGGGTAGGCACTCAAGAAATATTTGGGGGAGGAGTATTATTAATAATACCTAACATTTTAGAGAGTATGCTAGAGTTTGCAAAGTACTTTATTTACATCTGTTATCTCATTTAATCCTAACATTTACATGCTGGTGACATATAATTCTCATCATCATCTCTGCTACTACTACTAGTATTAATATTATCACTCCCATTTGACAAAGGAGGAAACAGAAATTCCTAAGGTCTCACAACTCACTGTAGCAGTAGCAGATTCAAATCTATATGTCTCCTATCTGGCCTCCAGTCCAAATCAAGACAAGAGACCTGCCTTCCGCTCCCCTGCACCCCACTCTCCCATCCAGGGAACTCCATCCTGGCTAAGGAAATCAACCCTGTCTCTAAAACCATCTGGTCCCCAGACACAGGTCCCTGCCCCTCACCACTAGGCCACCTGACCAGGCCAGGCTAGTGAGAATCGGACAAGGACTCACCCCACCCCCACCTGGCCTTCCACTTTTTATTCGGGGAATGATAATCTGATCAACTCTGAGTGAGGCCTGGGGCCTAGCTGCCTTGGTCCCTGGGAAGGGGGTGATTATCAACTATCCTCTGGCTAAAATACTCTCTCCTCCTCTTCCTCTTTCTCTTCCTTCTCCCAGAATCCCTGAGATTCAGAGTCCCAAACAGCTTAAGCAAAAACTCACTTTCCCTGCTACAATATCCTACTCCCTCATACCCATCTATGTCTGCCTGACCTCTTCCATGGCTCCATCCTGCTGTTCCCCTCATTTCTGATGTGCCTTCTAGAAGTCCATGACACTGGTAACAAATTGCCCCTTAAGAATTGGACTATCATTTCATGAATACCACCACCAATAACAGTAGCTAACATTTATATAGCACCTACTATGTGCACACTATGCGAAGTACTTCACAATTATTATCTCATTTGATCCTCACAACAACCATGGGAAGGAGGCGCTATTATTTATTATCCCCATTTTACAACTGAGGAAACTGAGGCAAAAAGAGGTTAAATGACAAACAACTGGAAAGTGACTATGGCTAGTTTGGAGCTCAGGTCTCCCTGACTCCAGATCTAGCTTCCATTGTCTTCCTCCCAGAAGATACTGCATCTCTGGCCACTCTCTCCTGTCCGCTAACACACTGTACCTGGAGGGGTCTCTGTGATTTTTGCCTTCCAATCCCTCCCTCTGCCACCATCACTCAGCAATCTCCTCCTTTTTTAGGGTTCACACCATCCCTCTTCATCCCCCATGCAGATCCTAGGAGGCTTTTCACTACCAGCTCCCAACTCACTCTTTTTTCTCAAGAGGTTTACTACCAGCTTCCCAGTCCTCCTTCCCCCACTGTGCCCTAAATCCTTAAAGACTGCATTTGATGGCCCTTCAAATACCCTGGTCTCCAGGTCCACTGGCTTCCTCAGCAGACAAGACATTCACACTCCAACCCAGCCACAGAGAGATGGTCATACCCTTGTTCTATGATACAGAACTTGGAAATTCCTTTATCGGATCACAATCTCCAATCTTTCCATCTTTCTTACTGCCTCCTATGTGGCAGCTGAGGATCGTAACAGATAGAGTGATGGGCAGAGAGCCAGAAAGATCTACATTCAAATCCCAGCCTTGGAAATGACTAGTTGTGTCACCCTAGGTTTACCTTTATTTCCCCAAAATAAAATAGAGATCATAATAGCACCCACCTCTCAGTTGTTAGGAAGAGCAAATGAAATATTAACTGTAAAGTGTTTGGCACATAGTAGGTGCTTAATAAATGCGGTTTTTCCCCTTCTTTTCTCCCGTCTCTAATAAACGAATTGTTTCCTCATTGCAACCTCTGATCCTTCTTCTACCGTTTCCTCTATCCATCACTTCTGCTCTGCCTAATTTTCCTCCTTTAACCAGTTCAGATCCTTTGTCCCCTTGTTCTATCCTTTCTCATTCCTTTCCAAACCTCAGCTCTGGATAACCCCCACATCTGCCTTATCCATCCCTGCTCCTGTGCTGCCAAACTCCACTGGAAGAAGTCCCACATCTTTGTTAACTATGTTTGCTACAAAATTGTCCTATCTGATCAAAGCACATCCTTTTCCAGGGAGGATATGAATCCAAATCTTCCAAAGTCTAGTTTCCTAACTAGGTTCAACTGCTGCCACTTAACTACAAAAGTTTTCACCAAGGTCACCAGTGATCTCTTTATTGTGAAATGCAAATGGCCTTTCTCCAGTCCTCTTCCTCTATGAGATCTCTGCAGCTTTTATCACCAAGGACCATTCTCTCCTCCAGTTTTCTGGGACACTTCTCACTCCTAGTTCTCCTCCCTATCTATCTAAATGATCAAGCTTCATCACCTTGGTTGGATGATGCCAAGCCCTATCGATTTCACCTTTGCAATATTTCCCGAATATGCCCCCTTCTTTCCTCTGACACAGCCACCACTCTGGTACAGGACCTCATCACCTCAAACTTGGACTATTGCAGTAGCTGCTGGTAGGGCTGCCTTCCGCAAGGCTCTCCCCACTCCAGTTCATTCCCCACTCAGCTGTTGAGTTGATGTTCCTAAAGTACAGTACTGGCCATGTCATCCTTCCTATTCAGTCAATTCCAGTGGCTCTCAACCACTCCAGGATCAAATACAAAATCTACCTTTCCAGTCTTCCTACAGACCTCCATCCCAACCCCCAAGTATTCTGGGAACCAGTGGCAATGACCTCTTTGCTGTTCCTCACAGAAGACACTCTATCTCCTAAGTCTAAGCATTTTCACCGGCTGTCCCTCATGCCGGGAACTCTCTTCCTCTTCTCCTCCGCCTCCTAGCTAAGTCCCACCTTTTACAGGAAGCCTTTTCCCATCGATCTCCCCAGCGCTAATAGTGCCTTTCCTCTGTTGATAATTTCCAATTTGGACAGTATGTATCTTAGATATATATAATTGTTTGCAGTTGTCCCTCCCCCCTCTCCCCCTGTTACTGTAAGTTCCTTAAGAGCAGGGACTGTCTCTTGCCTTTCTTTGTATCTCCAGAGCATAGCATAGTGTCTGGCACATAGCACATAAATGATTACTAAGTGACTGACGCATCATTTCATGTCTTGCCCCCTAACTGTGGCTGTCTCCTGGCCTCTCTTTTCTTATTTCTCTACTATCTATCTATCATCTATCTATCTATCTATTATCTTAGCTAGGACATCACTTGGTTATATCATCAGCTCCCAAGGAATCAATTACCATCTCTAAAATGATGATTTCCAGATCTACATATACAGCCCTGATGTCTTTCCTTAAGCCACATTTCAAATCATCCACCACCATATAGACATTTCTATCTGGATGTCCCTTAGGCATTTCCAACCTCTGAAAGAGAACTTGGGATCTCTCCCCGTAGACCCACCCCCTTCTTCTGTATGGCTCATATCTGTCAAGGGCACCAGTCACCCAAGTTCACAGCCTCAGTATTACCTTTGACCTTTCACTCTCACCCCTTCTATCCAATTGGTTGCCAAGTCTTGTAGCTCTCCCTCCCCAGCATCTCTCCTACTGTCCTCTCCTCTCCCAGGGCCACTACCCTCCTTCATCTGGATTATGGCAATAGCCTCTTACAAGGTCTCTCCCCTCCTCCACGGAGCTCCCAAACCAGCTTCCTAAATCTCGAGGCTCCCCATGCCCCTCCCCCACTCAAGAAGCCTCAGGGACTCAATCTTGCCTTTAGGATCTAATACAAACTGCTCTGTTTGGGATAGAAAGCCTTTCCTAGTCTGGCTCCAAGCTACCTTTCCAGACGTATTTCACATTATTGCCTCTCACACATTCTACATTCCAGCCAAACTGGCTTGCTTACTGTTCTCTGTTTGTGATATTCCATCTTCTGCCGCTGTGGCTGGCACAGGCTATCCCCCATGCCTGGAATGCGCTCCCTCCTCACCTCCACCTCTAAGAATCCCTAGTTTCTTCCAAGGCTCAGCTCAAATCAGCCTCCTCCTAGAAGGGGCCTTTCCGGATTCTCCTGGTTAGTTTCCTTCCTCCAGGAAATTACTTTCTATTTACTTTATCTATTTGAATTCATACTCTTTCCCTCTAAACAGAATACAAGCTCCATGAGGACAGGAACTGTTTCTTTTATCTCCATGTATCCCTAGCATCTAGCACAAGGCTTGGCACATAGTAGGAGCTTACTCAATGTTTGCCAGTGCTGTTTTTCTGGTGCAAAGAACCCTGGATGTGGATTCAGAAGACTTAGATTCTTGATAGTTACTAGCTGTACAAATCACCTAAGCTGTCTGAATCTTTGTTTGCTCATCAGTTAAATGAGGAGACCGGATTCAGATCTCTAAATTACCTTCCTGTTCTTAATCCTATTAATTCCTAGAAAGTCACTTGCATTTTCTCTCCCTTCCAATCCATCCTTCAGACTGCTGCTAGGATAATCTCTGTGAGTTGTCCTCATGTTACTCATCCACTCAAAAATCTTCAGTGGCTTCCTATGGCCTCCTGAATAAAATTCAGATTTGTTTGCCTGGCATTCAAGGCTCTCCACAACCTGGAACCACCCTACCTTTCCAACTTTGTCTCACACAACTCCCCTCAACATATGCTTCAGCCAAACTGTGTCCCTCTCTGTCCCTGAACATACTGTTCCCTCCCACCTCTATGCCTTTGCTCAGGCTGTTCCCTAAGCCTAAGACACTCTCTCTTCTTTTTTTTTTTTGATTCACTCAGCGTCCTTTAATACCTAATTTCAATGGTCTCTACTCCAGGAAACTTCCCCTGATTCATACCCCTAGTTGGTCTAGCATAGCAGTTTGTATGTAACTCATCATATAATTGCTTATGATAGATAGTCATCTGGCAGATCAAAGAATCGGAGATACAAAGCTAGAAGGGACCTCTGAAACCATCCAGTCCAACACCATGATTTTGCAAAAGAGGAAACTGAGGCCTGGGGACATGAAGGAACTTCCTTAAGGTCACAGACATAGCAAGTGTCAGAGAAAGAATTTAAACCCAAGTTTTCTAACTCCAGAGTCAACCAAGGGTTCTAAGCCATTTTGGGGCCCTGGACCCCTCCCTTTGGTGTCTGGTGAAGCCTATATACCCCTTCTCAAAATCACGTTTTTAAATAATTGAAAGAAATGTCCATTTCAGTTAGAGGTGAATGAAAACGACCATGTCATTTTTTCCCATCCAAGTTCACGGACACACTGAAATCCATCCGTGGACCCAAGACAAGGGGCCCTGTACTCCTAGATCATCTGTGTTTCTATTTTACCTCCCTACTAGACCATAAGCTCCATGAGGACAGGACACTATGTTATCACTGTTTTCAGTCCCTCAGTGCCTAGAACAGAGCTCTATCTCTATACACAGCAGTAATGCTAGATTTGTACTTTGAGTCAGTGAATGCACCAGGCCTTTAATCCCAGGTATCCTCCTGTCTGGCCCTCAGTCCCCTAGACTGAAATGGAATGTGGTTCATTCCCTGCCTCCCCTCCCACCCCCACCCCCCACCTTGAGAAATAGAAACAACAACTGTGGGGCTCTTCTACCCCACCCCCATGCTTCCCCAATGCCAGGACTGGAGTTGGCATCCACAAGGGCTCTTCGTAAACTGACACCCTGCAACTGAGACAGTGTGGACCCCTCTGGGGGCTGGCCAGGGATGAGGCGGGAAAAAGGAACAGCTGGAAAAGCTGATTCATTCTCCCCTTCTTCTTCCTAGGGCCCCCCTTGCCTTCAACCCTTCCCTTCCACCTGGCTCTCTCTTTTCCAAACCTTAGTGCCTAGATTCCCTCCCACCTCCCCAGAGACGTACAGAGAAAGAGAGAGAGTGGAGAGAACACTGGATTTGGAGCCAGAGGATGTCAATTGGAATCCTGCAACTTTTATTAGCTATATGCCCTTGATCTAGTCACTTCCTTCTGAGAAGTAGCCTGCCATGTTGGATAACTTAGTTAGTTAGAACTAAGAATCAGAAAGACCTGTTTCAAATCCTTCCTCAGACGCTTGTCAGTTGTATGCCCCTGCACATGTCATAAACCTCTCTGTGCCTCAGTTGACTTATATGTAAAATAAGGGGCCCCTAAAATCCCTTCCAGCTCAAAATCTATGATCCAGTGACCCTTTTCAGGGCCTCAGGCTCCCCATCTGTACTCTGAGGGGGATTCGATTAAATCAACTCTTAAGTCTCTCCCAGCCCTATTTTTATTGTGGGATTGGAGCAGTGGGATAGGGTTGGGACAGTCATCCTTACATCCTGAAGTAATGGGAAAAGCAATTGATTTGAAGCCAGAATACCTGGGTTTCTGCTGCAGTAGCTTTACTGTAGGATCTTGGACAAGCCTCTCTTAGCCTCAGTTTACCCATCCATTATCCAGGGATAACCCGACTTCTCAGAATTGCTTTGTTGTTGTTTGGTCATGTCTAACTCTTTGGGATCCCATTTGGAAGTTTTCTGGCAAAGATACTGGAGTGGTTTGCCATTTCCTTCCCCAGCTCATTTTACAAATGAGGAAACTGAGGCCAACAGACTTAAGTGACTTGCCCAGAGTCACACAGCTGGTAAGTGTCTGAGACCAGATTTGAACTCAGGAAGATGAGTCTTCCTGACTCCAGGCCCAGCACTCTATCCACTGCAGCACCACCTAGCGGCCCCAGAGTTGTGGTGAGTATTAAATGTGATTCCAATTTAATTGGGAGGAATTACTGCTATGCTGATGATGCTGATGATTACGAAGCCCTTTGAGGCTCTGAGCTGAGCCAGAGCAGGGGTGTGGAGCCTGGGGCCTCAAGGCCACATGTGGCCTTCTAGGTCCTTTGGTGCAGCCTTGAAGTTCCTCTTTGGGGCTTAAAAAACAGAACCAAGACCACCTTGGGCTACCTGTGTATAAGCAATCAGGGGACCAGGGCTTGAAGTACTAATGAGCTGTGCAACCTTGAGTGTGTCCCTCCCCTCTCTGAGCCTCAGCTCCCTCTTGTCTCAACTGAGAAGGTGGAGCTACATGGTCACTGAGTTTCCATTCGTGTTTACTATTATGTGATTCTGAAATGTGAGTGTGGGAAGGGCATCTGGGATACTGAAGAGGGGAGGAGGATTTCTGTATAGGGCCGGGTCTTTGTCACATCCTTTTAAACTTTAAGAAGCTGTGTGGAACAGTGGAAAGATTACTAGCTCCAGGAGACCTGAATTCAGATTCTGCCTCTGATGTTTAGCATTGGTGTGACCCTGAGTAAGTCCCTTCCCCTTCCCCCTCCCTGGGACTCAGTTTCCACTTCCATTAAATGAACTCAATGGTCTCCAAGGTCTCTTTCAGCTCTAGACCTAGTATTCTATGTGTAACCTTGGACCGGTCCCTTCTCCTCTTTGGGCCTCAGTTTCCTCCTCTATAAAATGAGAGGGTTAGACTAGGTGGCCCCAAAGGTCCCTTCCAGTTTAAGTGCTAGTATTCTAAACTCTAAGCAGACAACGTAGTATGGAAACCATCACAGAATTCCACAAAAGACGGAGGTTTCAGTCTTGTCTCTGCCATTTACTCAATATGTGATGCGGGACAACCTTGATGAGTCTCACTTTCCTTATCTGTAACATGGGTATAATCATGTCCGCAATGGCACTGTTGGAGGCTATGGTCTCTTTTGGGAAAATGTTTGCAAAAGGCATTAAGATCAGCAAGTTAGAGATCCAGAGAGCTCTGCCACCATCAAATCCAACCTTCTCAATTTCAGGGGAAGAAATTGAGACCCAGTCAGGGGAAAGGACTTACTCAAGGTCACAGAGGGGGCGGATACTTGAAGTCAAACCCAGTGTTCTATCCACTGCTGAGGAGGATGCTTAATAAATTCCACATGGTACTGCCACTGTGCATGTGTGTGTGCGTGTGCGTGTGTGTATATGTGTGTACACTCATAAGAGCACCCATTTGTGCACATTCATGCATGTATAAATGGAAAGGATAATATTTGATATTGGGGAATGATAAGACTCTGTGCCTCATAGGATTAAAGACCAGGAGACACAATATTCATGAAATCCTTCAGAAACCACAAAGCTTGACATAAATGTGTAGGAAGGGGGAGGTTTCGACATTCTGTGTTCCCAGTTCCCTACCAGCTTTCACACTCTATGTTCTAAAGTTCCTTCCAGCTAACCTTTCTATGTCTTGGGGTCACTTCTGGCTCTGATGCTTCAAGGTCCCTCCCAGCTGTCGGCACAGAGCCTGGAAAATAATAGGTGCTTAATAAATGTCTGTGGACTGACTGGTGGAATGACTGCTTAACATTCACATTCCATGTAATAAAGTCCCTCTGAGCTCTAACAATGTGAAAGCAAGGAGAAGGGCGCAGAGGATGCCACCAGGCCTGCTGGCACAAGGAGATGGAGGAGCAGGGTAAGAAGAAGCAGGAAGTTGCTCCTTAGCCCTTGTAGAAAGCCTTCAGACTTGCCCAGGATCTATCCTTGGAGAGAAGAGAGGAGTCTGGAGAGCTCTGCCCAGTGCTCTAGCCCATGCCTGAGCCTAGTGAGGGGCCACTGTGCCAGTTAGTCCCCTGAGAGGGGGGCTATCTGGGCAATCATGCCACGGACAGATGAGTGCTCATGTGGCTCTCCTACTGAGTGACTGAGGAACAGCACTCACAGATAGGCCCAAAAGGACCACTTCTGGAAAGAAGAGGGGCCAATGATGGAATGGTAGAGCTGGGAGGGGCCTTGGAACAGGGAATGTCAGAACTGGGAGGGCCCTTGGAATAGGGAATGTCCGAGTTGGGAGGGGCCTTAGAACACTAAATCTATGAAGGTCAAAGCTCAGAGACCTTTGATAGTATCCATGCTGCCCCTCTCACCCCTCACAGGAAGGAAACTTGAGCAGAGTCACAGAAACAGCAAACGGCAAAGCAGGGTCTTGGGATCCAGCCCACAAATGGCTAAAATATAACTGCATCATGATAAATGCATAAAATGAGATGCCAAGTCTTATGTGAGTTCATTTCCAAGGGGGAAGGATCTGAGATGGATTTGGGAAGAGAAGGAATTTTGAGCTGGATCTTGAAAGATGAGTGGGGTGGGAGGGTGGAGATCACTTCAGGTATAGGAAATACTATGAGCAAAAGCCGAAAAGTGGGGGAGGGGAGGCGGCAGCATACATGTGGATCGGGGAGGTAAGCAGTCCAGTGTGGTTGGAAGGGGATAGTTTCATGGGGGAAGAGATAAGGATGCAAAGGAAAATTGGGGCCAGATGGTGCACAGGCCTTGAATGCCAAACTAAGGAATTTCAATTTTATCTCACAAGTAAACTGTTTTAATGGTTTCCCCAAACAATATGGTGACTTTGAGCAGGTTAATCCAGGTAACCTGTCCAAGATGGAGTGGGGAGGGGAGAGAGTCTGGGAGTGGTGAATTAAGGCTATTAGGAGACTGTCATAATCCCCCAAGGGGGGGGGGTGAGGAGTCAGGGTAATAGGGTGGTAGTAGCCGGAACAGAGAGGAGGGGCTTGAATCCAGGACACCTCGGAATAGGCTGGGGGGAAGGAGAGAGGGGAAGGGGAAAGGGAAAGGGAAGGGGGAGGGGAAGGAGGAGGGGAAAGGAGGAGCCAAAGGTGACTCTTTGGATTCCAATCTCCTGGACTAGGAAGACAGTGGGGCCATTAACATAGATAGGGAAGGCAGGAGGCGGAACAGCTTCGGGGCAAAGATACCTAATTAGAGATCAATTTCCAACAATAATAATAACAGTTTTGAGGTCAGACTAGCAGTTTATGAGAGAAGCAGGGGACAGAGAGCTGCCTTAGGACTCAGGTTCAAGTCCCCGGGGCCTCCTCTAAGGCTCTATGACCCAGGATTTAATTTAACCTCCCACAGCTTCAGGCAGCTATCTAAAACCAAAAGTAGGTGGTGATATGCATCGGAAGAGGGAGTTTCCACTCTGTGAGTTTCTTTAACCTAAGAGATCATAAATCCAGCCCCCGTCAAAAAAAAAGCATGGAATATATATTATTTCATTTGATCTTCAATGACAGGATACCCTATGGTAGAGCGGAGGGCATTAAACTACATGGCGTTGGGCAGGTCGGTCTTTGTGCCTCAGTTTTCCACTGGTTGGGGAAATTGTTCTAGATCTATGTCTCAGTTCTAGATCTATAATCTGTGGGACACTGAGCAAGGTGCTCAGTTATTAGACCTCAGTTTCCTCCTCTGTAAAATGAGATGGGCTTGCTTGGAAGTCATGCCTAGCTCTAAATCTGTGATTTTCCTATGACTTTAACCTATACCTGTCTGTCCTTAGGAAGTGACTGTTTCTTCTAGTTGCCATTTCCATGCCTTAACAGGTATAGGGCATCCAGACCAGGGGCACTATGGGAAAGGGGAAGGTAAGTGAGTGAGCAACCTTGGGGTGGGTGGGCATTTCATCCTCCCACAGTCTGGTTTGACCTCAGGCCTCTATACTCAACCTGTATGTGGAGTACATGGAGGCCCAGGAGGTAAGGGAGAGGATGCAGCTTTGCCCTTAATGCCCAGTTGCCAGGGGCCTGACCCCATCCTGCCAATCCAGATCTCCTGGGATTTGGCAATTTCTAAATCAGGCCAGGCTGGGCACACTGGGTCACAGGAGCGGGGAGGGTCATCCCTCCACACCAGGCTTGGACTGTAAGGCACACGCCAACGTTCCCCATGCTAAACACCATACAGTTCGGAAGTCTGAGGCTTGGACTTCCTTTCTAGAAGACTCCAATGAGACCAAGGCAAGGTCTATATGGTAATCCAGGTCCATGAGATCCATGGAATCACAGAATGGCAAGTCAGAAATGACCTTAGAACATAGAATATTCCAACTGGAAGGGCCTTGAGTAGTCAGCCCTCCATGCTCGTTGAACAGAGGAGGAAATTGAGGCACAGGGAGGTACAGTCACTTGCTCTAGGTCACAATACGACCCCAGATCTAGAGCTAGAAGGGAGGCCATTTAGTCCAACTCCCTCCTTTTACAGAGGAGGACACTGAGGCACAGAGGGGAAAAGGATTTGTCTAGGGCTGCAGAGTGTTGGAGGTAAAACTGGACTCCAGGTTGGACCCCTAAATGGGCTCTTCCCACCACATTCCCTTTTGGATTACGCTAGCAGCTACTTTCAGAGTTAGCTGGAAAACAATCCCAATCAGTAAATATTTACTGATTGGCTACCAAATATGCAAGGAACTTGGGGGTGGGGGTGGGGAAGAGATACAGAGAAGTATCAGACCTAATCCTACCTTCAAGGAGTTTGCAATCCGTTAGCTGGGAAACCAGAAATACACACATAAAAAGATAAGGTATTTTGTTCGTAAGTGCCAAATGAATGGTAGAGACATTACGGGCTTTAGTTTAGAGGCACTAACCCTCCCGGGACGCAGAATGAGCATGCCCAGATGCCTCTAGATTTCCTCTTTTCCCCCACCCCACCCCCAATTTCCCCTCCCCCTAGGCTCCTCTGTCTGGGAGTCATAGGGCAAGAATCCCAACCCTATTTCCTATTTCCTCTATCTGAGAGGGGCTAGGATGGGGGGTGGGGGCAGCGTTCCTGGAGAGGAGAGGGCATAGGGATTTGAAAGGTTGAAGGTACTCTTAGAGATGCCCTGATATAAAGACATTGGGGTGAGGAGCCAGGGGTTGGCCTTGAGGAGGGGGGTGCTGGGGTGTTAGAGGACAGAGGCGCAGAGACAGGACGAAGTGATAGGGAGGGACAGACAGAGAAAGGGGGCAGGGAGAGGGAGAGAGATGGGGACAGAGGGATGGGAACGGAATGGGAGACAGAATGGACAGGGAGAGAGGATAGAAAAGGGGCAGGAAAACAGAACTAGAGAGGGGAAAGGGAAATAAAGACATGGGGTACAGAAAACCAGAAGGAGCCGGAGGGACAGGGGGGCGGAGTGTAGCGGGAGAGGTGAGAGGGGCGACCGAGGACCGGGAGCGGGGGCTGGGGGACAAAGGCGGACAGGAGTAAAGGAGGTGAGGCAAACGAGAGAGGAAAGGTGGGGCGGCGGCCGAAGGAGATGGGGTGGGGGGCGCCGGGGGCGGG
>CM053775.1:38044796-38057003 GCA_028658325.1 Potorous gilbertii | reverse complement strand
ATATTCAATAGGAATGTATGTGTAAATCCTATATAGAATTGTATGCCATCTTGGGGAGGGATTGGGGTGGGGGATAGGGAGGGGGGAAAAATCTAAGTTTTATGGTAGTGATTGTAGAACATTAAAAATAAAAAAAAAGTATGTTCTAGTGGCAGCATCCTAGTGGACAGTAAACTAGGCTCAGAGCCAAGATCTGATTTCACATTTCCCCTCCAACACCTGCTATCTGTGCAACTCTGGTCAAGTCACCTAACCTTTCTTGGCACTAGGCTATGCTCTGAGTTGCAAAGGAAGTGCCAGTCTGCATTGGTAGGGGACTTTCTAGTCCGGTCATATGCAGAGAGTGCAAGTGTCAGCTTGACCCAGTCACCAAAAGCCAATCATGAAATTTTCAATATGAGTATTTGTACTTCGGAAATGAGCAAAAGCTACAAATCAGGGTTTGATAGATTGTTTTATGGATTGTCTCAACTTAAAAATATAATTGAAAAAATTCATAATATAGATCAAATTTTAAAATCTCCCTACCTTGGAGATCTGATTGTTGAATACATACCAGCACACTCCTGAAATATCCCATACTGACAGAATCAGAATTTTAGTCACAACCACCTGTCCAGTCCCTATCCCAATGTTTCACTAATGCTTCTTTGTCTTTAAACATCATGACCATTTTCAACTTTCCTTGCCTTTGGAAAGAAAAATAATTGATATTGAGACTAGTATGGTGATGCATGTGACATTCTGCCTCAGTAGTCCCTCACCTCTCAGTCATGAGAAAACAACACTTCTCTGGACTTTTATTTCTATTTTCCCCCCAACTACTCAGTTACACTTCCATTTTGGTGTAGGAAGCAGGGGAAAGGCATTGGTTGAGGTATCAGAGGACTTGGGTACTATTTCTGATGCTTCTCATGTATATAATCTTGGAGAAGTAACTTAAAATCTCTGGGTTCTTTTTCTTCATCTGTAAAATGAGAGGGTTGGATTATAGATCTTTGTCCTTTCCAGCTCTAAATATGTGATCCTGAGATTCACATTTTGGTATATTATATATATTATTATCTCAATTCTGCTTGTTTCACTATAAATCACTTATAAACAAAAACAAGAGTTAGAGATTTTTCAAGGATTTGGGGGGATAGCTTTTCTCCATGGACATTTACAGTCAAGCCATCTCTACACAAGCCATCACCTCTACCTCTTCTCAGACTCCATACCTAGAACCTCCTTAGACTAGCTTTGGCCTTAGCTTGCTCAGTGCCAGGTCTCTAAAACCCTTCTTGGACATCTCCAAATATGGTGGCTCCATTCAAATCATCACCTTTTCACTACAGAATCTTCCCAGGTAATCCTGTGTCAGCCCCAGCACCTTGGTTTCTATCTTCATCCAAGGGCTTTGTCAAGTTCTAAGGAGGTTGTTCCTAAACTAGACCATCCAGTACTTTTGCTCCTTTTACATGCTGTTGAAAGAAACTGGAAAAATAGCAAAATTGTGCTGACTGGATCCATTACAAATTTGTTATGTAATCTCAATTGGTCCCTCACTGCTGCTGGGAATCCTACTATACCTCCATAATTGACTCACTATAGTCCCAATCACCACAATGGTTCTTCTAAATCTTTTCATCACTCCACAAACCTCCCATGGCTCTTCCCCATCCTCCTAAGCTCAGAAGCTGGTCTCACATTTTAGTGAAAATGCTGAGGCCATTCTCTGAGAGTCTCTTCTTCTCCACTCCTCATCTCATGTCACCCAGCTGCCTCCTGCCATTATCTCCTCCTTCACCAGAATCTCACATAATGAATAAAGTGTCCATTCTACTTCCCAAGGAACACCCTGCTATGTGCACAGGGATCCTATTCCATCCAATCTCCTCCCACAATTTGCCCCCTCTATGTTCCTTCTCTCTCAACTAATCTTCAAACTCATCTTGTCTACTGGCTGCTTCCCTACTGTCTACAGACATACCCTTGTCTCCCCCATTCTCAAATTTTCCCCTGGTCCATCTACCCCCACTAACTATCATCCCATATGTCTCATTTCTTTTATGGCTATGTGTCTTAATAAAGCCATGTAAAATCAGCTATGTTTCCTTTCTTCTCCCTCTTTTCTTAACTCCCTACAGTCTGATTTCCAGCCTAATCACTCAACCAAAATGGCTCTCTCCAAAGTTACAGGTGATCTTGATTGCCATATCTAATAGCCTTTACTCAATCCTCATGCTCCTTGACCTCTCTGCAGCCTTTGGCACTGTGGATCACTCTCTCCTCCCTGATACTCTTTTCTCTCTAGGGTTTTCTCACTGGATTCTCCTGTTTCTCCTTCTACCTCTCTGACCATTCCTCAGTTTCCTTTGCTATATTGTTATCCAGGTTATGCTCATGAACTCTGTGTGTTTCATGGGGTATTGTCTAGTACTACCTTCTCTTCTCCCTCTATAATATTTCACTTGGTAAACTCATCAGCTCCCATGAATTCAATTTTCATCTCCATGCCTATGATTCTCAGGCCTTATTCAACCCTCACTAGGAACTTCCAGTCCTGAAAATCTAATCACCCATTAGGTATCTCAAATTGGATGTCCAATAAACATCTAAAACTCAACATGTCAAAATTGATCTCATTATCTTTTCCCCTAAACCCTCCCCTCTTTCTAACTTCCCCATGACTATTGAGGGTACCATCATCCTCCTAGTCACCCAGGCTCCCAACCTAGATGTCATCCTCAATGCCTCACTCTTTTGCTGCCTCCACCCAACAGTTCCCAAAACCCATCTATTTTAACTTTCATAATATCTCTTGATACACTTCTCTCCTCTGACACTGCCATCATCCTGGTACAGGCCTTTATCACCTCCCACCTGCAATAGCTGCTGTTTGGTCTGCCTACCACAAGGTTCTCCCTACTCTAATTCATCCTCTGTTAAGCTCTCAAAGTGGTCTTTCTAAACATACGGATCTGACCATGTCACACTCAATAAACTCCCTATCACCTTCAGGATCAAATATAAATCTCTCTTATTTGAATTTACAAGTCCTTCATTACCCGTATCCCAACCCCCACCTTTCCAATCTTACATCATACATCATCACCCCCACCCACCATCATGTTCCCTTCAATCCCATGACACCAGCTTTATTGCTGGTTCTTGAACAAGACATTCTATTTCCCTCCTGTATGCACTTTAACTGACTATATTCCATGACTGGAATGCTATCCCTCATGATCTCTAACTTCTCTCGCTGTCTTCAGAGTCCTAGTCAACACCCCCTTCTACAGGAAGTCTTTCCTTATCCCCCTTAAAGCTAATGCCTTTCCTCCATTGCTTAGCTCCAATTTGTCCTGTATAGAGTTTGTTGTATAGTTATTTGCCTGTTATTTCCCCCATCAGACAAGGAGCTCCTTGAGGAGAGGTATTGAGGAGCCAAAGACGGCTTTTCTTTGTTAGCCCCTTCTCTTAGCATAGTGCCTAATACATGATGATAGGCCCTTAATAAATGTTTATTGACTGAGTCTCCTGACCTTCAGTCTCATCTCAATTGCCTTTTGGATGTCTCAAACTAGACATCTTGTAGCAATCTTAAGTTCAACATGTCCAAAACTAAACTCATTACTTTTCCCACCCCCAAATTCTCCCTTCTTCCTGATGTATTTATTACTATGGACATATCTTCTCAATCATTGGGCTTACGACCTAGATATCATTCTCGACTTCTCACTCTCTCTGTTTCTCCATATCCAATCAGTTACAATGTCATGTTGTTTCTGCCTTCCCAATATCTCTCCCAGATGCTTCCTTTGCTGCTCTGATACTGACACCTCCCTGGTTCAGGCCCTCAATGCCTCCTGCTTCAACTATTGAAATAGCTTGCTGGTGGGTCTTTCTGACTCAAGTCCCTCCCCACTGCAATCCATTCTCCACTCTGCTATCAAATTAACCTTCTTAAAGTACAAGTCTGACCATGTCGCACTCCTGTTCTATCAACTGCAGTGGTAACCTATCATTTCCAAGATCAAATATGAAACTCTTTGTTTGCCTTACAAAGACCTCCATAACCTGGTCCCTTTCTAGTCTTCTAGTCTTCCACCACCTTCCAGCCAAGCCCATGTACTCTGCCATCCAGTGCCACTGACCTCCTTATTGCTTCTAGAACTAAACATCCCAACTCCTTAGTCTGTCCCTGATGCCTGGGACTCTCTCTCTCCCTCCTCCAAATCCCCGCTTCCTGATCTCTCTTAATTCTAGAGCTTCCTCTCTGGTGAACCTCTCCCATTTCTCTGGTTTAGAGCCTGTATGCATGTTATTTTTTGCATCCCGTTTCCTCCATCAGACTGGGAGTTCCCTGAGAGCTCCAGGGGCTATCTTTGTACTGCAAGTGGAACATAGTTCCTGGTACATAGTAAATTCTTAATAAATGTTTGTTGACCAACATAAACATGCATTATTCTATCATTCTCTCTGACTTACAACCACAGACTCTGTTCTGTGTCTTCACTATGACCTCCAATATCTCTACTTCTCAGTTTTTTCCCAAGCTCTTAACCCTGCACCACCTTTACTGTTCTCTCTTCCTCCTCAACCTCTTGGTGAATGAGTTCAGCTCTATATTCAATTCCCTGGCCCTTCATCCTACCATCAGTCACACCTTTTCAAACCCTGGCCTTAGACTACATCCTCCCTTTTTGCTCCAACTCACATACTGACTTGTAGAAAAATCACAGAACGATGTTAACTAAGTTCACTACAAATTTATGGTAAATAATCTCAACTGGGCCCTCACTGCAGTAAGGTAATCCTTTTCCATCTGTCTAGTATACTCATTATCCCACTTACCACCTAGACTTTTCTAAAACTTTTCATTGTCCCCATCCCTCCCCATCCTCTCAACTGAGAATCTAACCTCTTATTTCACTAAAAATAAAAACAAGTCATTTGTCAAGAGCTCCCTTTCTCCCCTCACCCTTACCTACTATTATTCTGACCCAAAAAAAATGTCCTTTTGCCTCTTCAAGTCAGACTCCTCTCTAGGCACCCTTGAGCTCATCCTCATATGATTTCTCCAGCAGATTGTCCCCTCTGTCATCCTCACCATTTCTCTAATCTTCAATCTCTCCTTCCATGCTGCTGACAAATGCTCTCATATCTCCCCCATCATTAATTGAATCTGACCATCCTCTGTAGGTCACATGCCATATCTCACCTCCCTTTGTCAGTGAAACTCCTTGAGAAAGCTGTCGACCCTAGGTCCCCTTTTCACCTTCTCTGCAAAACCCTCTGCAGTTTTGCTTGTGATGTCATCATTAGGCTGAAACTTAGTGATTGACAAATATGACAGCCTTTTCTCAGCCCTCACCCTTCTTAACTCTCATGCTGCCTTTGACACCATGAATCAACCTCTTCTCCCTAGGTCTTCATGGAACAGCTCTCTCCTGGTTCTTGTGTCACCATTGATTATTCTGAGTTTCTTTTGTCAGATTTTCTTCCAGAGAACACATGAACCATTAGTGACCTCACTGGTCTGTTCTGGGCTTTCTTTTCTTCTCTGTAAACTAGGGGTTCAGAACCTGAGGCTTGTGAACTTGTAAGCACCTCAGATGCTACATAACACACAGAAGTATCTTTTTGCTTCAAACTTCCCTTTTTCCAAACATTCCTATTATTGAGGCCCATGTGATTTTTCCAGTGGCCCAGGCTCATACCCTTTGTGTCATCATCAGCTACTCACTTCTGCTCATCCCACGTACCTTGTCTGTTGCCAAGCCCTGCAGTAGTAACCTTCCCAATGTCTCCCACATACATCCCCTTCTCTCCACTCACACAGCTTATAACTGAACTAGCCCAATAGCCTCCAGGGGTATTTCTCTGCCTCAAGTCTTTCCCTGATGTAAGCCTTCCTCTTCTAAGTTAACAGAGTGATTTTCCAAAAGAATAAGTCTTACTGTATCTCACACACACACACACACACACACACACACACACATGCATACACACATATACCACACCATACACTACATACATACCATACACACACCACACACATACCACACAAACTGCACATACACACACCACACACCACACATACCACACACACACTCATCGCACATACACCATACACCACACATGGGCACACACCACACACCAAATATATGCCCACACTACCCATGCACATACACCACACACACACACCACATGCCATGAACACTCACATACCACACATACACCACACACCACACATATGCACACACCATCCATATGCACACACACCACACACTGCATATACACACACTGCACATACACACACCACACATAAACTACACACTGCAGCAATTTATTATTTGATAACCCAAAGACTCCAGCTTCTGGGATAAGAACTCACTATATGACAAAAACTGGTGGGAACACTGGAAAATAGTATGGCAGAAATGGGGCATAGATCAAAATCTTACACCATATACCAAGATAAGCTCAAAATGGGTACACAATTTAGATATAAAGGCTGATACTATAAGCCAATTAGGAAGGCAAGGAATAGTTTGCCTGTCAGTTTTATGGAGAATGGAAGAATTTATGACCAAACAAGAAATAGAGAACTTTATGAAAGGCAAAATGGATGATTTTGATCACAAACAAAAAACAAAAAATTGTGGTTTTGCACAAACAAAGCCAATGCAACTAAGATTAGAAGGGAAGCAGAAAGCTAGGAAACAATTTTTACAGCCAGTGTCTCTGATAAAGACCTCATTTCTCAAATATATAGATAACTTAACCAAATTTATAAAAATACAAGTCATTCTCCAATGCTGTTGTGTTCGTTCTTCGTTGCTGAAGAAGACCATGCCATCAGAGAAATGATGACATGACTTGCATTTGACTTTGTTTTGAGTGAGGGCGGACTGTGGAGGGTCACCAGTCCCACTTCTCCTCTGACGCCATCTAAATCCAGTGACCAGATATTCATCAGGATGACTGGAGATGACCCAGGATGCAATGGGAGACCTTGACCCTATCCCCAATAGATAAATGGTCAAAGGATATGAAAAGGCAGTTGTCAGAGGAAGAAATTAAAGCTATGTATCTATAGTCATATGAAAAAAGTCTCTAAATCATTACTGGTTAGAAAAAGGCAAATTAAAACAGCTCTGAGGTAGCACATCACACCCATCAGATTGGCTCACATTAGGAAACAGGAGAACGGGAAATGTTGGGGAAGATGCGAGAAAGTTGGAACACAAACACATTGTTGTTGGAGTTGTGAACTGATCCAAACATTCTGGAGAGGTAAAACTGGGCATACCCTTCTAACCAGAGAAACCACTTCTAGGTCTGTATCCCAAGGAGATCATAAAAATAGGGAAGGGACCCATGTACAAAAATATGTATAGCAGCTCTTTTCATGGCCATCAAGGATTGGAAATTGACGGGGACGTCCATCCATTGGGGAATGGCTGAACAAGTTGTGGTATATGAATGTAATATATTATTGTTCCCTAATGGTGGATTTCAGAAAAACCTAGAAAGACTTACATAAACTGATGCTGAGTGAAGTGAATAGAACGAGGAGAACACTGTACAGAGTAACAGTAATGTTGAACTATTTTGATAGACGTAACTCTTCTCAATGATACAAAAATCTAAGATAATTCCAAAAGACTCACGATGGAAAATGCTATCCACATCTAGAGAAAGAACTATGGAGTCTGAAGGCAGACCAAAACAGACTATTTTCTCTCTTTTTGTTTGTTTCTTCTTTCTTGTGGTTTTCCCCTTTGGTTCTAATTCTTCTTTACAACATGAATAATGTGCAAATATGTTTAATATGATTTTACATGTATAGTCTATATTGGATTGTGTGCCTTCTTGGGGAGGAGGAAGTAGGAGGGGGGAAATTTTAGAACTCAAAATCTGATAGAAGTGAATGCTGAAAACTAAAACCAAATAAATAAATAAATAATCTAAAAAGAAAGAATAGGGTGTGGCATCTGGATAAATAATATCTCAGTTCAGAAGCCAGACAGTAGCTGCTACAGTCATCAGAACTGCCAGTGACTGACAGGTTTGATGACTGAATCCATGGGCTCATGGTCTCTTTCAATTAGAGGATCTGACCTGTCATGATACATTCTATATAGCTGGTGATACCTGGTCCATGAAAGCTTTTATTCATTCCCCTTTTGGTCTGCTTACTCATGACAGAATGTATTTTGGGAAATATTGTGAGCAAAGGGCCTCGTTGTATTCTTGTCTGTGTCCCTTTTTTCATCCCCTGCATAATTTCCTTTCCTCTTGATTGAATTTCAATGTTGTTTTGGATTTTAGTTTATTGAACATCGGGGTATTCACCACTTCCCTCGCCATTGTTTACTCTTGGACTGCGATGGCCGTGTTTTGTACAAATTCTCTTGAGAATCTTTGGTTATCACGAAGAGTGGGCATTACAGAGGTGAATATTAGGCTTCTCAAAGATTTCATTAATGTAAGTGGGACCTTTGCTCTTGTGACATTTTATATCCTGCATCAAGTGTGGTTATATCTGCTTTTGAGGAGCTTGGAAAATAGACTTTATTATATACCCTTATGTTTTTAATTATTTATAGCTTTCTTTTGGTATTCAAATTGTTACTGAATTTGGTCCTTGTCCAAATGAATGTTGGAAAACCCTGAGCAGAAGCAGGAGAGGTATGAGTTGGTGAATTTTGAAGTACTATACAAATGGGGGTTAATATTGTCATCATGGCTAACACTACTTAGCATTTTAGAAAATCCACAAGGCAAATGGTACATGGTTTCATATGGTCTGCCGTATATGGCAGAAAAGATGTTTGGTGTTCAGGGAGGAAATGGAGATGTTGGTGACTAGAAAGCTTTGTATCTGAACAGTGTTCTTGCTTGGATCTTATGTTTATGTCTGGTCATTGGGATGGTCCATTGGAGCACAGATCTAGAGCTTGAAGAAATCTCAGAGGATGTCTAGACCAACTCCTTTATTTTATCATTGAGGAAACTGAGGCCCAGGGAAGCTAAGTAACTTGCCTAAGTAATAAGTATCAGAGGTGAGATTTAAACCTAGCTCCTCTGACTCTGGAGACAGTGTTTTCCCTTATCATAACATGCTGCCTCCTTCTGTTCATGGAAATTAATAGTTCATCTATAATTTCTAGTCCTTCAGAAGTTAGCTGATTTAAACATAGTGACATACCCAGTAAGTATTAGAGGCAGGACCCAAGTCTTTCTGACTCCATGGCTCACTCTCTATCCACTATCCCACACTATCTCTCACAAAATTTATGAGAGCTTTGAAATAAATCACAGAATCACTGAATATCAGAATTAGAAGGGACTTCAATAATTGTCTATCTCCTCCATTCCATACCTGAAAAAAACTGCCTTCTGTGTCATATCTGGCAAGTGCTCATCCAGCCTTTGTTTGAATACTCCAATGAAGACTATTCACCTCCTCTGAAGGTGACCTGTCCCGCTCTTGGACATCAAGCTTGAAGTGACCTCTTTGTAACATTCCCCCATCAATCTTGGTTCTGCCCTCTGAGGCAGAACAAGGCTAAGATTGGTTTATTTTTCATTGTGAATTAATCATCAAGGAACACAATATACACCGAAGTTCAAGTGAGAAGATTGTATAAGAAGCTGTGAATTTCTATTTACAGTTTTTAAAAGCAATATATACATATGTTTTATGTATGTGTGTGTGTGTATATATACACATAGCTATATGTGTATACATAATTTAACAAGGTAGTAATAGAATTGCTTTCTTTGTTTCTCCTGTACTTATTTTCGTTTTTCTCTGTACATTTAAAAAATGTTCTATTGATGCTCTGTTTGCCTGTCTATCACTATACACCAATGTAGTCCTCTCCAAATAAAAGTATTCCCTGTAACAAACACATAAAACCAAGCAAAACACATCAGCCCACTAGCTGGTGTCCAGAAATACATGTCTGAGCACCTCAAGAATGAGACATGCATTTTTTGACATGGCCAATACATTGATTTGTTTTGCTCAACATGCAGCCGGATCTCAATTACTGAGAATGTTGGATCCCCTGAAGTGGTCACATATATTCAAACTCTCACAATTTTAAATTATAATTACAGAAAATGATATAATTACATAAAATGTAAAATTACATAAAAATTGCAAAAAATACATAAAATACTTACATAAGATTACAAAAAATGATATTGATTGCAGCAAAATAGAAATTTGCAGAGCAGATTCAAATAATGCAATTATTTCTGGGAATTTGTGCACAAATCAGGATCTAATTTTAGTTACAGGGGAGGGCATGACTCATTCTTGAAGAAATCCAATGGACTCTTTGTGGTGACTACTGCTTTCTTTTCTAGATGTTCACTGACCATCCTTTTAATAATACATTCTAAAATTTTGCCAGGAATCAGTCAGGCTCACTAGTCTCCAGTTTTCAGACTCCATTCTTGTCTGCTTTTTTGGTAGCAGGGCTTGACTCTTATCTCACTAGCTACATGACTTTGGGTGAGTACCAAAACTGAGCCTCAGTTTCCTCATCCGTAAAATGAGGGGGTTGGACTTGATGACCTCTGAAGGCCTTTCCAGTTCTATGTCTAGCATGAGCCTATGTGAGTGAACAGAAGGGGGCAAGAGATGTTGTAGAGGTAGGAACACAGAGATTTTTGAATCTTGGTGACTGGGGTAATTGCAGGGAAGAGGTTCACCAACCAAACAAAGGGAGGAAAGGTAGAAGGGTCACTTGAACTGAGCACTGAAGGAAACTAATGGTATCAGACAGAGGTGAGGAACAAGTGCATTTCAGGCAAGGGGTACAATCTGGTCAAAGTCAGGGAGGCAAGAGATGCCTAAGGAAGAGTAAAAGTCATTGTTCTCAGTTCAATGGGCATGGCTATCTGCTGCTGAGAGAAGGAGGTAGGGGTTAGAATTTGTTAAGGTAGGAAATGAAGGCTTGAAACAGCTCTTATTAAGAGAGTGACAGGTAATCAAGAAGAAGGGAGGAAACAAGCATTTATTAAGCACCTACTATGTGCCAGGCATTGTGCTGTTACAAATATTATCTCATCCAATGCTAATTAATAACAGCCCTAGTAGGTAGAACCTTTTATTATTCCCAGTTTACAGTTGAGGGAACTGAGGCAGGCAGAGGTTAAGTGATTGGCCCTGAACAGTCACACTGCTAGTAGATATCTAAGGCTAGATTTGAATTCAGTTCTCTCCACAGCTAACCTAGCTGCCAAGAAGGTAACTGCACAGCAATGAGGACCGTGAGGGGGGTGGGGGTGACATCCCGAATCAGCAGCAAAGTCGCTTGACTTCCAGCATCAGCCCTTTGCTGCTTGAAAAGAGGAGCAGCGAAGGGTGTGTTAGGAGCAATGCAGAGGGCAGGAAGGTGAAAGAACAAGATGGGAAAGGGGGGAGATGGCACATCATTAAAATGGACTACTTAAGGTTCAAGCACGGCCCGAAGGAAAGAACACTGGTCCTGGAAACTGAGGACCTCTATTCGAATCCTCATTCTGATGCTTCCCTCTCATGTGAGATACTTCCATTCCCTAGGCCTCAGTTTCCTTCTCTGTAAAATGAGGTCTCTCCCAACTCTAGATCTTAGAGCCTAGATGTGACCTTGGACAAGTCCTTTCCCCTTCCCTGGGCTTTAGGATTCAGGGATGAGAGAGTCTGATGTATTGAAGAGGGGTTTGGGGATGGGGTGCTGTGAGGGGGATGAAAGTCTATAGACCTTGGGGGCTTGGCCTGCAGCTCACTTCTCAATCAACAAACATTTATTAACAGCAACAATAGTAACACTAGCTAGCACTGATATCAGGCTCTACAGTTTATAAAGGACTTTATGTGTATTAATTCACTTGGAACCCACAACAATTCTGTCAAGTAGGGGCTGCAATTGTTATCCCTATTTTACAGATGAAGAAACTGAGGCAGAAAGCTGGGAAGTGACTTGCTCTGGGTTGCATAGTCAGTCAGTGTCTGAGGTATGATTCGAATTCAAATCTTCTTGACCCCAAATATCTAACATGGGCCATATCCTGTGCTGGGCAATGACCATCCAAAGACAAAACTGGATCAGTGCCTGCCTTCAAGGAGTTCGTGCTCTAACCAGGGGAATCCCACAGAACACATTGGTAACCCCCAAAGAAGTAGATACCAAATATTTACCCAAGAGCCAGAAAGGC
>CM053775.1:38018689-38035379 GCA_028658325.1 Potorous gilbertii | reverse complement strand
TGTTTGGTTTGGTGAGTTAACATGTATGGTAGGTAAGTGTCCTCTTTCTACACAACATTGTGTGACTGTCCTCAGAACCAAGAATGATTTCTTTTCCTGGTCCCATCTCAGTTTCACGAAACCAGAAAAGAAAACATGAGCTCTTATATGACCAACTCTGCATTTCTAGTACTGGTACAGTCCAAGTGGCTATGGTCCTCAGATCCACAGCATAACAGATGGTCAGTTTGGATCAGGTCTTTGCACCCTCCATTCCCTTGATCCCCTTTCACTGCTGAGTGTCTCCAGGCTGGTGCTTGCAGCTCTGCCTTGGTGGTACTACTTCCCTGCTTGTCTTCTGAGGCCCACACTACAGAAAAGGGGCCAGGGCCTGCTATGACCAAGTCCTTAAGCTTGAGAGTACCCGTCTCACTTGAGGGAATTGTTGGCCATGTTTTCTGTGGCTGCATAATCAAGTTGTGCACTGACACAGTCTCCACTCCCATTTCACCTGAGTTTTCAGGGTCCACCGGGCCTCCTTGCATCAGTCTGTGTAAGCATTGCCCTACCCTCAGGAGGAACTCAACAGGTTTTTCTCCTTCCTGCTGCACATTATAGAACAGGGGTGGGGAACCTGCAGCCCCTAGACTACATGTGGCCCTCTAGGTTCTCAAATGCCGCCCTTTGAACTTGGATTCAGTCAACCGCAGTTTCCTCACTCCTGACATAAAGCCTAATTACCATAGGCTTCTTCTGACACCACCCCCTCCCCAAATATCTCAGCTACAGTTTGGATACATTTGAGCAAGTCAAGTGACATCTGGCTGTGTACCTGTGTTCACTGCCATTGAGGCCATACCCTTCATCTTGGTCAGTGTCATCACTTTGCCTGGCTCAGGGATCTTCCAGTGTCTTGGGCCCACTGGTACCTCTGCAGCCCAAGCCTCCCAGTGTTTTTCTCCTAGGCTACAGGGTTCAAGTCCTGAGAAAACGATCATTTGGGGCTCTATCTACCACAGAGGCTCTAGTCTCAGCCTTACTCATGGATGAAGAGATATTTCTGGATTTAACTGGGGCATTCAGTTTCTCTACAGGAATGCCTCTTTTGATTAGAAGATCTCCCACCTCTCTTGGCCATTTTTCCTCAGAAGGTGGATTAGTATAAAATTTCCAGGAGAATCCTTTACTGTCAATTCATCAGGCATATGTCTTCATGGCTGTAATTCTCAGGTAGGATGAGAAAAGCTTCCTGAGTGGTCTCACCTTGTACAGACTTACTTTCATCTGAAAGCTTTTCCTTTCTCATTCTTCTATCTTCTGAATCTCTCCCGATGACACAGTGAATCTGGCCACCATTTCCAGCATTGGCTGCACTCACACTTTGTCTGCATTACTTGACATGGCTGAGATGAAATACTTTATACTCCCTATTTTCATGTTCAGGTTCTCCTTCTACCACCATCACTTGATAACCTCTCCTCCTTTGTGGTTCATCCAGTTCATATCTACCTCCCAATCAAAATTCTGATATCTGTTGTCAACTGGTATCCAGGATACCCTCCTTCTTTCCTTAGCGGGTTCAGTGCCTGGCATGTTGATACTCCCTTAAACACTGTACTCTTGTCCCCCCCCCCAGCATCCCTGTAAACATGCTGTAACATACCTGCCACTGCCCTCAAACCCCTGCACATACATGTTGCATACTTTAACATATCATCCAGGTGTCATCACATGCTGTCCCCACAGGGCTCATCTGGTATCTAGTGCCTTCTCCCATTCCCCATGTGCTTCAGGCCCCCTTCCCTCCTCTCTGGGTGGGCCTGGGAGCAGGGGGAGGTTTTAAGGGCTGCCCCAAAGCCCACAAAAACAGTGGTCATAAGACAAAAACAATTTACTCTCTCAGTTCCTTAACTCACTCATTTCCCATGACCTACTCCTCCACTCCATTTGAGCCATATACAGAGATGGCCATACCCTCATCTTGCCATTACTAAGAAGTGTGGCACATCTTTTATTTATGAGTACTGAAATGCCCTTATCTGATCACAGTCTATAGTTATCCCCCTTCTCCTTCTTTGCAACCCCATCACACCATCACTTCCAGTTTCTCAACCCTTCAGTTCTTTCTCAGGCCATCATCCCTACTCCAGTTACACTCTTTTCCCTTCCATATCTTGACCCCTTAGTGAACCAGTTCAACTCTATTCTCTTCCTTGGAGTCCCTAACCCTCTTTTTTATATTTCCAATATTACTCTATGAGCCTCAGTTTTGGATCACGTCCAGCATCTGTTGCTTTTGCTCCTACATATATGCTATAGCACAAAGGTAGAGAAAATCATGAAACCACTAACTGGGTCCACTACAAATTTATGTTGCATAACCTCAAATGGTATATAACCTCAAATAACCTCACTGCTGTAAGGTAATCTTCTCAAATAAACTCATTATCCTACTCATGAAAGTGGTTCTTCCAACCTTTTCATCCCTCCTCAAATCTCCTATGGTTTATCAGAATTCCTGATACATAGTAGGTGCTTAATAAATGCTTATTGACTAGACAGTCAATGGCTAGTCTGATCTTGGCTCCCCCCCCTCATCGTCTTAGCTCAGAACCCCACCTCCTATTTTACTGAAAATATGAAGACCAGTTGCTGAGAGTTTCTTCCCTCTTCATCTCATGTCATCAAGATGTTCTCTGCCATTATCTTCTCTTTCACTTGGGCCTTATGTGATGAATAAGATGGCCCTTTTCCTTGCCAAAGCAAACTCTTCTACATGTTCAACTGGTTCTTTTCTATCCCATCTTCTACAGCAGAATGCCCTATCATCCCCATTCTCTCAATGATCTTCTACCAGTTTCCCTACTGCCTCCAAACATGACCATGTTTACCTCATCCTCAAAAAACCCCCCTTATTTGATACATCCATTCCCTGGTATAGAACTATAACTTGATATTTCATCCCATTTTTGTGACCTTAATGAAACTATCAACAATCAGCACCTCCACTTCCTTACCTGTGACTCTTTTCTTAACTATCGTCCAGTTTTCAAACAAATCATTCATTCAACACTGCCCTCTCCAAAGTTACTAATGATGTCTTAATGGTCAAATCTTAATGGCCAGATCTAATGGCCTTTTCTCAATCCTCATCCATCTTGACCTTTTTGCAACTTTTGATATTGCGGATCCACCTCTTCTCTTGATATTCTTTTCTCTCTAGGTTTTTGGGACACCACTTTCTCTTGGTTCCCCTCCTACTTATCTGACTGATTCTTCTCTCTCTTGTGCTTGATATTCATCCAGATTATGGCTGCTAACCACAGATGTCCCACAAAGCCTCTTCTCTTCCCTTTCTATGCTATTTCACTTGGTAAACTCCTCAGCTCCCATGGATTTAATTATCATCTCTAGGCTGGTGATTCTCAGATCTACTGATCCAGCCCCAATCTTACTGATGACCCCCAATCTCACATCTCCAAATGCTTATTGGATATCTTGACCTGGATGTCCAGTAGACATATAAAACTCAACATATCCTAAAGAGAATTCATTATCTTTTTCCCTAAACCTTCTCCCTTTCCAAATATTGAAGGTACCATCATGCTCCCATTTGTTCAGGTTAAGAATTAAGAGACTTGAGCTTGATATATTCATAGACCAATGATACCAAATCATTCTGGATAATCAAATTTTAGAGTTGGGCAAGAACTTTGAGATCACTTGTTTCAACTCTTCATAAGATAAGAGAACTGAGTCTTGGAGTAGTGAAGTGACATCTAGGAGTCATACTTGATTCCTCACTCCCTCTTACCCTCCATATATAATCTGTTGCCAAGGCCTGTTGATTTCACCTTTACAACATATCTCAAATACACTCCTTTTGATCTCCTCTGATACCACCCCCCACCTTGGTGCAGACCATCATCACCTCATACCTGGATTATTGTAATAGCTGCTGGGTGGGGAGGGGTGTCTGCCTGCCTCAAGTTTCTCCCCATTGCAGTCCATCCTCCACTCAGCTTTCAAAGTTATCTTCCTAAAGCACATATCTGACCATGTCACCTCTCTATTCAGTCAACTCCAATGGTTCTCTGTCACTTTCAGGCTCAAATATAAAATCTTCTCTGTGGCATTCATAGCCTTTCATAACCCTCTCATCATCCCCCCTCCCTTTCCAGTCTTCTTACACCTTATTCCCTGCCATATACTCTTCCATCCAGTAACACTAGCCTCTTGGCTGTTCCACAAACAAGGCACTCCATCTCCTGACTCTGGACACTTTCACTGGCTGTCTTCCATGCCTGGAATGCTCTCCTGCTGTCTCGTCTCCTGGCCTCTTTGGCTTCCTTCAAATCCTAGTTGAAATCTCCCCTTCTACAGGAAGCCTTTTCTGATTGCTCTTAATTCTAATGCCTTCTCTCTCCAATTCATCCTGCATATAGCTTGTTTGTGCACAGATGTTAGCATGTTGTCTCCCCATTACACTAGGAGTTCATTGAGAGGAGAGACTAGCTTTTGTCTTCTTTGTATTTCAGTTTTTTGAATATCTGCCTGCTGAGTGAAGGGAAAAAGTTAGAGCTATACCAGGGGCAGGGAATCTGTGGCCTCAAGGCCACATGTGACCCTCTAGGTCCTTAAGTATGGCCCTTTGACTGAATCTAAACTTCATCGAACACATCCCCTCTAGTCCTCAAGAGTGGCCCTTTGACAGAATCCAAACTTCATAAAACACATTCCCTCTAGGTCCTCAAGAGCGGCCCTTTGACAGAATTCAAACTTCACAGAACAAATCCCCTTAATAAAAGTTCTGTAAAACTTGAACTTAGTCAGAAGACTGCACCTAAGGACCTAGAAGCAGGTTCCCTATCCCTGATATAAGGGAATACTATACCAGATGGCAACCTGTGCCATTTATAGTACTAGAAAGAAATTGGTGCTACCTAAGGTATTCTATCTCATGGCCCTGAAACATGATGACTTGAGATACTTGGGTCAAGAGAGAACCCTAGAGCAGGTATAGAACAAATTCTACTGATAGTAGCAGATGTCAGTAAGAATTAAGAGACTTGAGCTTGATGTATTCATAGACCAATGATACCAAATCATTCTGGATAATCAACTTTTAGAGTTGGGAAAGAACTTTGAGATCACTTATTTCAACCCTTCATAAGATAAGAGAACTGAGTCTTAGAGTAGTGAAATGACATGTGTAAGGTTTTATATATAGTTTCTTGTAGAATTGTACATGTAGAACCAGAATTAGAACTCGGGTCTCTGGAGTTTGTTTCCATTTTGACTATACCCTGCTAACTTCTGAAACACTTATTCGTAGAAGCAAAGAGAAGACAACACACTCCTACTGTGTCTTCTTCCCTGCTCCAACTACATGTGGATCATGATGTTAAGTTCTGGCCAGCATAGTTTGAGAAGAACACCAATCAATGAGGGAACACCCAGGGAAGGGTGGGGATGGTAGTGAAGGGTCTTGCATCCAAGATATGAGAAACAGTTGAAGGAATTGGAGACATTCTGTTTAGGGAAAAGAAGACTCAAGGAGAACATGATTGTTATGTGTTTAGGCGCAGAGGTCAGAACCAGGAATCTTGCAAGGTAAACCTTGCAAAGAGGTGAATTTAGGCTCAGTGTCAGGAAAACCTTCCCAAAGTGCAATGGGGTACCCCTACTGGAGGTATCCCAACAGGATTGGACAACCCCAGTCAAGTATATTATAGTGGGAATTCCTCATGGGTAAGTTGCACAAGATGGTTGCTGAAATCTCTTCCAACTCAGAAATTCTCTGACTTTGTGATGGTGTAAAAATATAATTAGCCACAAATGATGCAAGGAGATATGAATAATATGAAGAATATCTTAGTGGCAATATATATATATATTGATAAGAATATTGATATTGAATATATATATTTATATTGATTAGAGAGTCAACGAGGTAATGTATTAAGTGCCTACTTGGCGCCAGGCACTGTGCTAAGTCTGAGGATACAAGGGAAAAGCAAGACAGTCACTGCCTTCAGGATGGATTAATGGATAGAACATTGGGCCTGGAGTCAGGGAGACCTGAGTTCAAATCCAACCTCAGACACTAGCTGTGTGACCCTGGGCAAATCATTTCACCCTGTTTGCCTCAGTTTCCACATCTATAAAATGAGCTGGAGAAGGAAGTGGCAAGCCACTCCAGGATGTGTGCCCAGAAAATCCCAAATGGGGTCACGAAGAGTTGAATATGACTGAAAAGCAACTGAACAACAACACCGGCCTCAAGGAAGACACGTACATCAACACAGTAAGTATATGTTTATTATATACAAAGTAGATGGAAATAATTTTATTGAGGAAGCTTTTGGGACTGGGAAAGGCCTCTTGTAAAAGGCATCTGACCATGAACCAGAAAGTTTTTACAGTTGCCAAGAGGGATTCAAGCTTTTCTCTGTGTTTGGCTTCCTTGTAAGGATTTGGTGTGACCCAAGTAGAGACATTGAGAGGTCAATGAAGTCTGCAGTACATTCCTAGTACATGGGGTACCAAAAATGGCCCCACAGGCTTTAACTCTGTGTTTGTGGATGTTTGGACCAAATCCCCATTTGCCTATTTCTTTCTTCTTTGGAGACTGGGATAATGGAGAAGATATAGAAGCACCAGTGACTGAATCCATTGCTTGGCTGAAAGATCCTCTGAAAGAAGCCTACTTCCTCATTCTGGCCTTAGCTCCCAGGAGCTCTAAAAGGAACAAGTGCTGTGAGGATGCTTGAATTCATAGTCAGCCAGCAAGAGGATAGACCTCTGCTCAGGAACCTTGGAGGGCAGGGAACACGCAGGAGAGATGGAAAGCTCTCCTATTTCTAGAAGTTGAAAGATCAGGCAACAAAATAGCCCCAGAAAGTGGGGAGGCCTTGAAAAGACACTACATGAAAACAACCTGTTGCCCATTGGGGGTTGGATTAGCTGGACCCTGTGGTGATGGATGACGAAGAAAGTGAGTGTTGGCACTCATACGGGGGTCAGGGAACTCTGGTGGGACAGAGCATTGTTAGCTAGGAGGTCCTGGAGCTGGTTAGTCAATATTGAAAGTGCATGTATGCACCCAGGAATGTGCTAAGTGTTGGTGATAACATAGAAAAGGCAAAATACTGTCTCTGTCTTCGAGGATCTCAATTTGAATGGGGGAGACTACATGCAAATAACTTTGCATTTAAAATATACTAAGTAGAGGGGAAGGAATCTCCTGGGGGGAAGGTACTGGCGGTGAGAGAAGTAAAAAGTTGAATTGAGTCTTGGAGGAGGCCAGGAAAGGTAAGAGGCAGAGATTGAGGGTAGACTGTTGAAGGCATGGGGGATAGCCAGTCAAAAGACCATGTTCCATGGAATTGGGAGGTGGCATTTCATGTGCATGGAATAGTCAGGAGGCCTGTGTAGCTGGATCCGTTCATGTAGGTGAAAAAGATTGGAAAGGTGGGAGGAGGCCACAGTTGGAAGGGCTTTAAATTGTAGATAGAAGACTTTGTCTACGCAACTATTTCCCAGGGAACCTTGAATGTCCCTACAACAATTCTCGGGAAGCTGTGAAGTCAGGCCTGTGCTATCCTTGGGACACTGAAGAGGGAGGAAATCAAGTCCAGACTGGGAGGATTTTTTTTTTCCCCTTTGCCTTGGAGAATCAGAGTTTGTAGATGAGTGGATTGGCACATTTCATGATATGTGCTCATTGTTTCTTGGATTTTGACCACACTTTTTACCAATGTAATTAAACTGTTTAACCATGGCCTTGAGGTCTGAGTGACTGAAACATATGTCTTTGGAAAGCACAGGTATGGCATTAAGGTGAGGAGTCTGCTCCAAACAGTAAAGGATAGAGTGTTGGGTGATTGACAAAGACTCGTCCCAAGTACTGTGGTAGATGGGGAACCGCTGGTCACCGATTTAGGCTTAGATAGATTTAGATCTGGAAGGGACCTCAGAGGCAATCTATTTCAACTGCCTCCACATTCTTCTCCATTTCACAGATGAGGAAACTGAGACCCAAGGAGGTAGAGTGACTTGCATAAGGTTACATCAGTAGTGCCAGGTGGTATTTGAACTTGGGGGTGGCGGGGAGAGGTCCTCTGAGCCAGGGATCTTGGCTGTTATCAGCCTGTATCGGACACCTGTTACACCTGAATATCTAGCTGCACCTGCCCAGTTGTACCCATGGTAACAGCTCGGTTGGTTTCATGGGGGAAGACAGCGATTGCCCTTGTGTGACTTCGCTCCTTGTCCACCAGCTCGGCCCCGGGCCAACAGTCCACTCAGTACCATTCTCCCTTTGTGAAAAGATAACGACGGGGCTGGGTTGGGTTTCCTGCCATTCTTTGCCCCTGTCTGCGCAGTCCATGATTTCTGTTTTGCTCCGGGGTGGTTTGCGTAGAGCGCCTTCGTCTGTGGACGTGGGTGGCCCGGGAGAGCTGGCCTTTCCTTGGGCAGACAACAAGTGTCGCCGGCTGTTGTGGTTGGTCTGTTTGCGCTGGGAACAGGCGGGGCGGCGGGGGATCAGGAGGAGGGAACGGCAGAGTTGGAGGAGGGGGTGGATGGGGCGGGGGGGGGGGGGGGACGGTGGAACAGGAAGGAGTTTGCACACATTTCTGCCTCCGTCCGCATTTCGCACACTGCCGGGGCTGTCTAGGACTGTGTCTTTCCAGAGCCTGCAGAGGCGCGCGCGCGCACGCACGCTCTCCTCCGCCCTCCCCCGGGCCGGGGCGCGCGCACAGACACCCGCACGCTCGCTCTCCCTCCACCCGGCTCAGTGGGTCTCTTCTTTCAAGATGACAGGACGGAGGAGGCCAGGCTGCTGGAATCAGCTGGTACGTAGGGGAGCGCCCTGGCCGGCCGGGCCCGAGCCCGCGGCTGCCCGCCGTTCTCGGTCTCTGGGTCCCTGCCCGGCTGCCCGGCTGCTCTGGGCGCTTTGCGGCGGCTCTGCGCTGCCCGGCTGCTCTCCGCGCCCTGGCTCGCCCTGGGCTGGCGGAGCGCTCCCGCTCCTGCTCTGGCTCCTGGCAGGGAAGGAAGCGAGCTAGGGGCGCCCGGGGAATGGGCAAAGAGGGGAAGGCAAGGAGAGGCGCTGGAGCGCCTGCAGGTGAGCCCCGTGGGTGGGCGGCCGGCCGGCTGGGAAGGCGCTCTGGCCCGCCTGGAGACAGGGGCGCCCTTGCCCAACTTCGCCCCGATGGGCGGCGGCGGCGGCGGCGGGAGCTTTGGCAGTGGCGGCCGCCGGGCCAGTCACCGGGAAGGGTAGGGAAGGAGGCCAGCGTGCGCCCGGCTGCCCGCTTGTGCCCGGCTCCTGCTTCCATTCCTTAGGGTGGCCAACGCGGCCGGCAGAGGGCACGCCCCCTCGGGGCTTGCTTGGGCGCGTTCGCCTTGACGTTCGCCCCTCACTCTTCCCCCTAGTCCTACCCCGCACCTTGTCCTGCCGGCCGCTCTGCTTGTCCTGCCGTCCCGGCCCTGCCCTGCCCTGCCCATCCCAGCATCAGGCGATGGCGCACTGGATGGGGGGAGACGGAGGGGGTTAGGGGGGCGGCTCGGGGAAGGGGGGAGCTCTGTGGCTGGCCAGGAAGGGGACCTTGAAGATGGCAGGGTGGAAGGGGGGGCGGGAGTGGCCGGGCCTGGCCCTTTGGGCCTGGCCATTTGAGCCCTTCCTTCTCTATTTCCCGCGGATGGCCCTCTCTGAGACTGAAGTTTTTGCTCTTCCACTCACGCAGAGTTTTCCCCTCTCCACCTAGCCTATTTATCCTTTCCCTCCCATTCTACCTCCTCTTTTGAGTATCTTTCCTTGGGTGTATTTGTGAGGTGGAAGGTGTGTGTGTTGGGGGGTGGAGGGGAGATCTATATGAAAGCGGTGGGATTATGTATGTATGTATGTATGCATGCATGCATTCTGTTGGCTCTTATTCCAATGGTGACCCAGCTGAGCTGAGAAGACCACCTTTTCCTCTACCCAGTGTTCCCCTATGGAGGAGGGGAAAACTGGCCCAGGGAGGGTTCTTTTATCGCTTTGTCCCTCTTCTGGGGACTGGGGGTGGGTAGGGGTGAAGGGGGTAGGAGCAGTGTCTTTCCTGCAGCTGGTGATTTCAGCTTTCAAGCTTCCTTTCCCTCCCCCACCCTAAGCCTCTGCTGCCCGATTCCTTAGCAAATTTCCAAGGGGGATCAGCAGTTATTGGCTCCTCTATGACTCACAGGCTAACCAATTAGTTTATTAGAAAAATATGATGTAAAGTGCCCCCTATTTGTTACCTGGAGTCTGTTTTCCAAGTTGTCATTCAGGTCTTAAAGGTGAGAAAATAAGAGATTTCATCCCAGTTGGGATGCCATTTTTGCTTTGTGACCTCCGGGCAGTTGTTGAGACCTTTCTTTCTAGGATGCCCATTTATATAGTGGGATAATCATTTCTCCCCCAATATTGTGAAATTTAACTTTATTCTTGAAGAAACAGTCTGGTTCAAAGGACAAAAAATTGGTTTTCCACTCAGGATCCTTAATCTCAAACTGAAAGGGGCCTCAGGACTCATCTCCTATATCCCTTTCATTTTACAACTGAGACCCAAATCCATGAAGTGACTTGTTCAAGGTCTTAAATAATAAGCATCACAGGTATGATTTGAATATAAGTATTCTGACTCCAGGATTAGTGTATCGATTCCTTCACAAGATGGAGGACCTGGGATTAAATTCTTACTCTAATGATTTATTACCTGTGTGACCTTGGTCTAATCCCTTCCCTTGCCTAGGTTTCAGTTTCTCCCTCTGTAAAATGAGGAGTTTGCACTCAGTGGCCTCTGAGATCGTTTGGACTCTTCCACTCACCCAGAGTTTTCCCCTCTCCACCTAGCCTATTTATCCTTTCCCTCCCATTCTACCTCCTCTTTTGAGTATCTTTCCTTGTTTCGTGTGTGGATGGGTGTATTTGTGAGGTGGAAGGTGTGTGTGTTGGGGGAGGGAGAAGGAGATCTGTATGAAAGCTGTGTGATTATTTATGTATGTGTGAATGCATCGTTCCAAGGACTCTCTGGGTCACCTTGGACAGGTCACTTCATCTTCCCTGGGCCTCAACTTCCTCCTCCGTAAAATAAGAGGGTTACACTTATTGGCCTCTGAGGTCCCTCTCAGCCTCTGGAGCTAGAAGTCTGAGTGCAGAGCCAGTTCTGTACATAAGGAAAGAAAGCTGGTTATATAATGAGTAAAGCCGGGACATTGGCAAGATAAAAACCTTCACTTGCTGTTATTGGTCTTCTAGATGCCAAATTTACTCATTACCTTGTTTTTGTTACAAGCCTGGTTTTCTTCAAGCTAACAGAAGAGGTGGGGGGAAGCAGGACTCAGGAACCTTAGGATTCATTCTGGTGAATGCTAATCAGTTTCAGTCATAGCCTAAATAAATGATTTTAAGGTGCTCTACCATGGCTTATCTGAGTCAGTCATTTGGAAATAGAGCCTCACCCATTTTGAACCTATGTGGGGGCAGCTACCTCATTTGTATTGGAAAGCAGCATAAGTAGTTTTTGGCATGCACACTTTAGGCATCTTTAGCATGTCGTTATAATGAGTCACAACATTTATCGAGCCCCAAGCTGATCCATCTGCTGCTACGGTCTTGGGGTTTGTTGGTGTTGGGGTGGGGTGGGTATTTGTCTTATCTATTCTGGACAGCAGAGGCTGGGAATGGGAAAGGGAGAGGACAGTGGCTCTTGTAGTTGTTCTTCTGGCTGGGTTCCTCATATAAGTCTTGCCTCGGGCCTATGTATCACACGAGTCCACCTCTGGAAAGTCCTGATGCTAAGTCAGAGTGACTCAATTGCTTCATTAATATGAGCAGTGTAAATTGATTTAGATGAAATTGGTTTAGTGCAGCCTTCCTCGGAGTACACTGAGCTTGTCCCAACTTGCAGGTCCTAAAGCACTGCCAGTGGAGTTTGTTAATTGCATCAAAGAATCACCCTGGGTACTGAGCAGGTCCACTCCTCCCTCAAAATCTGCTGACATCAAAACCATCAAGGCAGGGAAGGAAAATGAGGGGTTGGACTCGATGGTCCAGTTTGCAATCCTCTGTTTGGGAACACCACTGACAAGCCGGAAGTGTTCTGACCTTACCACACGATGGCTCTCTGTGGTATGCCGGGGCTGCTGTTGGATCTTATCCCGTCTGTCCCATTGACGGGAACCCAAGTGCAAACCCACCTAGGGTCAGGGCTGAGACAAAGGTCTGCCCTTAACTCCTTTAAACTTCTTAGTCACTTCTCCTGAATGTATAGAATATTGGTATTCTCTGGAACATTTATATATGTCATTCAATACTCTGGGCGGCTAGTGAGGATCAAGTCGAAGTTGCTTATATCTTCCTTAATCTGAAAGGTAGTATTTACCAAGGACCCAAGTGCTCTGGATGCCTAGGGACTCCACCCTATCAAGATATGGGTTGTAACATGTTCTTAGGATACATCATGGTTCAGTAGAGTTCAAAGCTGTTTACTTTTTGCCGAGTGAAAATTTGGTACCATGGTGAGGTTGGCTCATCAGTCATCCAAATGGCCCTGCTATTTCTACTTTGAGTCTCTTATGGCAGTGATTAGTTTCATCCCTGGTCATTGGGTAGAGAGATATCTAGCTCATTTTTTTTTCTTACTGGGGGGTAGCCTTGATTTTTGTGTTTATACTGGAAAACCCGCTAGTACTTCTTCGCAAAATAATGCCAGCTCTTCCTGGTTTTGAAATTGTTCGGTAATCAGTGGTTGCTACTGTTGCTCTTTTCCAGGGAGCAATACATTTTTCCCTAACATCCTGAAATAGAACCCTGCCCAAGGTTTTCTTCGGAAATATATATGGGAGATTTATAGCTTATAATCCAAGCTTTTCTACAGCAGCCTAGTGGCTATTTCTACCCCCCACTCTCCCTTTCCCTCCCTCCCTCTCTTCCCCTCCCTCTCCCTTCTTCTCTCTCTCTCCCTCCTTCACTCCCCCCTCTTTCTCTTCTGTCTCTCTCTCCTTCCCTCCCTCTCCCTTTCTCTCTCTCTCCCTCTTCTTTCTCTTCATTATCAGTCAATGTAACTTGATTTGAAAAAAAGTGCATATTAAATTTAATATCATAGTGACAAAGTTCCCATCTTTATTCCCTTCTCCACTTCTTTTTGTTTTCTTCTGTATTCTTTCTCATATTTTCATCAAGGATATGAGAGTATTCTTGTAAGGATTTGATAAAGATCAAGGAAATAGACCTGTGAGAAAACTGATATTGAAAGCCTTTAGATTGCCTTTTTCAGTAGTAGTCAAATTTGTGATTTTTTTCCCAATTGTTTGATGTTCTCCCTTTAAGATGCCTTTTGTTGCCTCTAGTTGATACTAATCATCTCATTTATTTCCTTTGCTGGTTCTCTGGGGTTTTCTAAGTGGACAATTATATTGTCTGCAAATGGGTATAATTTTGCCTCTCTTTTGCCATTGTTTATGCCTTCGATTTTCTCTCATTTTATTGCTGTAAGTTAATATTTATATAATATGTTATATAATACTGGGGAAAGGGAGTATTCTTATTTTACCTGTTTGTTCCAGGAAAGCTTCTAGTGGTTCTCCATCGTACTTATAGGATCAATATAAACTTCTGTTTAACATTCAATGTCCTTCATAACATGGCTACTTCTACATTTCCATTCTTATTACACTTTACTCCCCTCCACATTTTCTATGATCATGCTAAGTGTTCTCCTGGTTGTTCCTTACACCTGATATTCCATGTCTTTGCAATAGCTTTCCTCCTGTCTTCCTTATAGTTTTCCTGACTTTCTTCAAGGATCATTTCAAAACCTACCTTACGCACCAGAAACTTCTCTCCTGCCCCCTATGCCTTCTCCTTTCAAATAATCATTCTCTCTCTGTCTCTCACATATATCTCTATCTCTTTCTCCCTCCCCCTCCCTCCTTCTCTCTCCCTCTCCCCCTTTCTTCCTCTCCCCCCTCTCTATTTTGTATGTGCTTAGTTTGCATATCAGTTCCCCTATTAGAATAGAGATCCCTGAGGGCAGGCATTGTGCTTTTGCCATTCTTTGTATTCCCAGTATTTGACAAGACTCCTGGCACATAGCAAATGCTTCATAAATGCTTATTGACTGACTCACTCTTGATTTTAAATATATGCTTTTGATGATAATTAAATATGGCTTCATCTATACTCACACTTCCTTTTCCCTCTTTAGGTTGATTTTGAACCTATGATTTCATCAATGTAGGGAGCTTTTCTGGCATGGATTCTCCCTCAGCCAGTTCACACAGGCAACTCACCAGTAACTAACTGTCTTAGGGAGGAACTGAGAGGCTCTAAGTAAGTTGCCCAGGGAGGAACTGAGAGGCCCTAAGTAAGTTGCCCAGGGTCCCACAATCCCAGAGCCAAGTCTTACACCCAGTCTTTCAGTCCCCAAGGCTAGCTCTCTGTCTTCTCTACCAAAATGTTTCTCCATGTCTCTGATTTTTAAGATTTTTAACACAAACAAGCCCTGAATTTTGTCAAAGGCTTTTTATTGCTTCTATTGAAATAATCATATGCATTTTGTTTTATAGGGTTAATTATGTTAGTTGTTTTCCTAATAGCAAACCATTCTTTTATCCCTGGTGTGAATCCAAGTTAGTCACAGTAAATTCTTTTTTGGATATAATTCTGCAGTCTCCTTGTGAGGATTTTATTTAAAACTGTTGCATCGTTCTTCTTTCGTGAGATTTATCTGTTTGGTCTCTCTCTCCCTCTCTCTCTCTCCCTCTCTCTCTCCCTCTCTCTCTCTCTGCTTTGTCTCACCTTAATTAGGGGATTGAAACTATATTTGTTTCATAAAAGAAGTTTACTAGCGTGCTTTTTTTGTTTTGGAGTCATTTTGGTAGCATGGATATTAGTTGCTTTTCCAGTGCTTGTTAGAATTCATTTGTTAATCCATCTGGACTGGGAGTTGTTTTCTTTGGCAATTCATTTGTGGTTTGCTCAATTTCTTTTTCCAAGGTTGAGTTGTTCAAGACCTCTGTTTCTTGTTTTGTTAGTCTGGATATTTTATATTTTTGGATATTTTAATCAATTTCCTTTGAATTCCCAGTTTTGCTGACATCTCATTGTCTGTTATAATTTTTGATAATGGGTTTTATTTCATTTCTGTTTAAATGTGAATTCATCTTTTCGGTTTTTTTGGTTTGGTAATTGGATTTTCTTCTCTTCCATGCCATCAAGTTGGCTAATATTAATCAGTTTTATTTGTTTTCAACAGAATCAGCTCTTGGCTTTTCTAATAGGTTCTGTGGTCTCTATTTTTAAGGTTTTCTATTATCTGGTTTTCAAGATTTCTTTTGTGTATGTGTGAAGGTCTTTTAAGTTACATTATCATTTCACTGATCTTTTTTTCTATTTTGTTAACATAAGTTTTCAGAGGGAAATTTTCCTAAAAGTTTTGGTTCCTTGTTTCACCTTTTAGCATTGTTGTTAACATAATTGCTTATTGTTTCTTTGACTCAGTTATTCAGGATGATATTACTGTGTCTTCATTTACATCTGTATTTTTTCTTTTATTTCCTTTATTCATTATAAATTTCATTGTATCAATATATAAAGCATCTATAAGTTTATTATTTCTTCCTCTTTACATATATTTATGGTTCCTTTATGTTCTAGTATGTGACAACTTTTTGTATAGGTACTGTAGTATGATGAGAAATGTGAATATATTCTTTAATATTACTTGCAGAAGTCACCATAGAACAGTCAAAACTGGTTAATATCTTTCTATTTTCCTTCTTTCTTATATTTCTGTTGGATTTATCTAGCTCTGAGAGGAATACTAAAATATCTTACTATTATTTTGTTATTATTAAATTCTTCTTGCCTTTTGCCACCTAGCTTTGAGAACATAGTTGCTATGTGATTTGGGGCCCATGCATTGAATACTGCTCATTTCTCCCTCTTTGGTACCTTTATGTGGAATGTAGTTTTGCTATTCTTCTGTTTTAACTATCGATTTTTAGTTTCTTTAAGATTGTGATGCTAATCCTTGCTTTCCTAGAGTTGCCTGAGGCACAACAAATTTTTTTTTTGCATCTCCTTATTTTCATACCCCTGTATGTTTAAGATGAGTTTCTTCTATATAGCAAATTGTTGGATTTATTTTTATATTTTGATGTTCATTTTCTTTGAAGAATTTAACCTATTTACATTTGAGGTTACAGTTCACTTTGTATTTTCTTTCATCAACTATTTATATGAATATGTACATCTATATATTCTATATAGGATATCATCGGACCTATGATTTCATTGGCATAGGGACCTCCTCAGTGAGGAGACTCCCTCTACCAATGCAGATAGAGTCATCTAGAGTACTGAGAGGTTAAATGACCAGGGCCATACAGCCAGAATGTATCAGACTTGAGCTCAGGTCTTCCTTAGTCTGAGGCCAACTCTCCATTTTTTTATACCAAACTACTTAAATGCATATTATGTATACATAATATAAATGTGTGGCCTATTATGTTTGTTTTGCTACTGCAGACCTAAACCCAGTCTTCCCTCCCAGTTCCTTGCCCAATCCCAAACTCTTTAGGTTTCCTTTTATTATTGTTCTCCTTTGCTCTTGTTTAAGGCTTCTTTTTTCCAACTCAAGTAAGAATATGGTGCCTAATCATCCTTCCCACCACTTCCATTTTTCTG
>CM053775.1:37901912-38011432 GCA_028658325.1 Potorous gilbertii | reverse complement strand
CCTAGTGAGCTTCATGTGGCCTCAAGGCCACAGGTTCCCCAACCCTGACTAACCTCTTGTTTCTTCTGTTTTAAAAGGAACAAAGTATACTACATGACCTCAAAGCTGTTTTCTGCCTGGATCAATGATCCTAGGAACTCTGTTAATATATAGTCAGGAAATGCATAAGTAACCAGTGGCCTATTACATCTACAGCCTAGTTAAGTCTGATGGCATCTAGTTATAGCCAAAGCAACATAGACAATAGCTAATAATAATAGCTAGCATTTATGGAGTGCTTTAAGGTTTACAAAGCACTTTCATAAGTTAATCCATTTGATCCTCACAGTAACAATGGGAGGTAGGTGATATTTCTTATTCTCATTTTACAAATGAGGAAACTGAAGGTGATTTTTCTTCTCCCCATTTTATAGATGAAGAAACTGAAGCATATAGTGGTTAAATGGTCACACAGCTAGTAAATGTTTGAGGTTGAATTAAAACTCATTTCTTTCTGATTCCCAAGTCTCAAGCTATATCTACTCCTGCCTAGTACCTTCCCAGGTACTGAGAAACACTGCATGATACATATGTCTTCTCACCCATCCATTAGCTCTTTAAAAAAAATTTTTTTGTTTCTTTCTGCTTGACAAATGCCATGAAACATGAGCATTTTCATGTTCACAAAACAGAGGAAAGGATTTGATCTGAAGCCATACATCTCTATAGCATACTGTTTGCATTTTCACAAACAATGTAAAAAAAATGCTAGTTCAAAGTTGTCCTAACTTATCTGTATCTCCTTTTGAATCTCTTTTTGTTTTCTTTTGTACATTTCCCCCAAATGCTACAATGATCTTCTTTGCTTTTCAAACCCTCTATTGCTGTTCCCCCTCTTCTTCCTAAGTCCTGCTCCCTCCCCTCCATCATTAAAATCAATTCTCCCTTATAGTAAATAAACATAGGCATGAGGATAGGGGTTAGACCTGTGATCTCAATGATATAGGGAACCCTGGTATAAGGAAAATCCTTCTATCAGTGTAGATCAGCAGCTACTTTATAACTTAGAATCTTAGCAAGGTGCCTGGGGCATTGAGGAATGAAATGACTGCTCCAGCTTGTCATCAGTCAGAGGTAAGACTTGAACCCAGGGCTTGCTGACTCCAAGGCTATCTCTCTATCTACCATGCCATAGCAAGCTTATCTACACATTTATCTCTCACTCTCCCATGAGTCCCCCAGCTCTCTGCCAGTCCACCTCCTCTTTGGAGTGTGTCCATGTCTACATGTCTATATCTGTTGTATGTCTGTCTTTCTGTACCTATGTTTATGTTGGGGGTGGGATGGAGAGGTGACAGGGCAGCTTTGGGTGTGTACAGTTAGATGGGTGAGGGGTTTGTGGGCAGCATATATGAAAAAGCCATTCTGGAGCCATGAGACCTCACTGATCACCTGGTGAGCAGGAAGGAGCCCTAACTGCCTGGCCGAATTGCAGTCATCATCACTGTGGGTAGTGGTCTGCTTGGGAGTCACAGGCCCAGACATTGCTGGGGTTTCATCAGTACCCCATTGGTCTTGCCAACTCAAGTGGTTTTGGAAACCTTGTTACCTCACCCTGGGATTGCCAAGCATCAGGTTAGTAGATGAATTTCAGAGGTGACCATTGATCCTTCTCCATGTCCTTCCTGTGTGGGCACAAATGCCTCCAGAAGAATCCAGAAAATGTTTTGGTATGTGGTTTGGTGGGGAAGTGAGAGTGTGGGACACTCAAAAGGGCCTGATTGTATAAGCCTGGATGGAAGGGGGAATCCAGGAAGGAGGAGGAAGGGAGAGAGAGGGAGGAAATGAAGGCTTTCTCCTGGTAGGCCAGTACTTGATGTCAGTCTGCCCTTAAGAATCCTGCCCTTTCATTTTTATTTTCTTTTACTTTTAATAGTTTGTTTTTTGTAAGCACTTATTTATATCACCTTCATGTCTCCTCCATCCCCTTCCCTGTGAGCAACCCTGGTAATAATGAACTTTTTTTTAAGAGGAGGGGAAAGAGTTCAGCAAAACCAGTACATACATTAGCTGCGTTTAAGAGTATGTACAGTAGAACCCCCTTTTAAAGGTGTATATCTGCTCAAATATTTTGTCTACTCCTGTGGATTCTCAGCACAAGCTCTTAAATATGCTCTGTATACTGCATGCATCTGTAGCTCCATCTCTGTAGGAAAGGTCGCTCCAAAGGGGAAGGCACTGGTATCTGGGGGCACTAGAAAAGTGGGATTTAAGCCAAGTCTCCAAGGAAGCTAAGGAAACCAGGAGGGGGAGGGAGGGAGGGAGAACATTCCAAAGGTGGGAGCCAGCCCAGGCATTAGTGTATTCTAGAGGAAGGACAATTAGGGGATCATTTTTGCTGGATTGAGGAGTATATGGAGAGTTTGGAGAGATGAGGAAGGGGCAGACCATGAAGGGTTTTAAACACCAAATGGAGGGATGACCTGTGTGACCATGGGCAGGGTATTTCATCTCTGTGGATCTTGTTTCCTCATCTGTCAAATGAGAGAATGGGATTAGGTGACCTCAAAAGTCCCTACCAGCTCCAGCTGGATCAGTGATCCTTGGAGCAAGTGTGACCTTAGGCAATTAATTTAAACTCACAGGGCTTCAGTTTTCTCATTTGTCAAATGGAGGGATTAAGCCAGATGGCCTCTGGGTTCCTTTTCAGTTAAGATCAAGGAGGGAGAGCTTAGGTGCCTGGGAGTGATGAGTAAGCAGTTCTAGGGAAATGTAATGACTTAGCCAAGGTTATGCAGAGCATCTGTTCTTGGGGAGCTAGGTCTCAAGCCCAGGTCTTCTGCCTCTCTGGCCCCTGGCACTATATGCAGTGATCCTCCTATGGGGCTGTTTTACCCTGTGTTCTCCCCCACTAAGACTGGCATCAGATGCTTTATACTTCAGTATGAACACATTACCCAAGTCATTAATTGATCACTAGCACAAGCAAATAAAGGTCACCTAATAGCTCACACATTATAGTGCTGCAAATTTTTCAATAACCTGGTGAGGTAAAGGCATGGCAAGTATGATTTCCATTTTCTGGATGTGGAAACTGAGGTTTTCTGAGGGTAGTAAAGTCAGGATTAGAACCAGGTTTCTTCCATTTCCAAGACCAGTGCTCTTCCATTTATACCATAGTTTGCTTTGAGTAGATGCTTACTGTTTCAAAATGGAAGACATGACAGAAAGACAGAAGCTAAAGGGTTTGAAGCAATCTGGAGTTGGGAGAGTGAAGGGAGGGAGATGGGATGATGGAACAACCACTGCTAAAGACCTGCAGGTGTTGGAACTGGAACAAGGCAGTGATCCTGAGAAACACTGAAAGGAGAAAACTCTGTATCCATGTGTGTCCGTGAGATAATAAAAAACCTGGAGAATATTAGGCTTGATATTAGGAAGAACTTCCTGGCAGTCAGAGCTATCCAAAAAGAAAATCAAGTAGAGCAAATTGCCTTGGGAGGTGATGCACTCCCCCTGCCCCCATCAGAGACCTTGGATGAGTTTTGGTGGAGATTTGGAGGGAGGATACCAGTTGGACTAGATGTCCACTGAGCACCCTTTCCATCACTGAAATGCTATGATTCTATGATGAAGCTTTATCTCCACAGTACCAATTACTTGAAAACCTGTAGATGATTGACTGAATTTTCAAAATGTTGATGAGTAGAATACAGAGTTTGAGACAGAGCAGCGATTTTGGTAGGGAAGACCAAAAGAAGACCCTCTTTCAAACATTGCCTTTTTTACTTTTGAGGAAATGGTAGATCCTTCAGATTATAAACTGAGTAGACATGAGGGGCAGTGTGGTGCTGTGGTGAGAGAGCTGGCCTTGGAGCCAGGTAGACTGGCTTCAGATCCTGCCTCTGAGACCTTCTAACTTTGTGACCCTGGTCAGGTAACTTAAAGCTTCCTATGTTTCAATCTTCTCCATAGGCCAAGGAGGATGTACTGGATGACCGGTAAGGTCCCTTTCAACTCTTAAGTCTTAGGCATAGATCAGCACCGTTGTCCTGGTAGCATGGGCAGATCATTTAACTTGTCAGCACCATCAAAGACAATTCTCTCCAATTCTGACTTACTGAAAGGGAGCTCCCCCCCAAACTACAGACCTGGAGCAAGGGGTAAAAGAAATGAAAAGTTTTTCTGCTCAGGTTTGTGGTGAAAGTAGAAGCATATGAATTGCTCACAATGCTGTGATGTGTTGTGTGTAGTAAAGGATTATTTCTTTGTTCTATTTGTATCCTTAGCACCTAGCATGGTGCCTGACCAAGGAAAATGCTCAGTACTTGTTTGTTTATTGACTGATTAAGAGGTCTTCCGGACCATTTTGAATGGGGGGCATGGAGTTTGAAGGTGAGCTGTGTGAGGAGATCTGCTTTGGCTTTAAAGAATATTAACTTCTCCACATTAGGAGAGAGAAAGCTTGATTTTACTTTGATTTTACTATCAGTTGTATCCAATTGGGATGAATTTGAAATTGGAAAAGCATTCCTGATTATCTCCTTAATCTCTTGGGTACTTCCCTAAGGAGAGAAGGATTGTTGAAAGTAAAGTAGCAAGAAAAAACATCTCTGGTCTTTTGTGAAGGAAAGGACAAAAACCCAAACTAGAAATACCAGGAAAAAAAGAAGATAATGCTTACAGCAAATACACTATACAAGCATAACATGATGTAACATAACACAAAATAACATAGCATAACACAACATTAACATAAACATATGTCCAGTGATTTATAGTGACTTAATGTTTTCCCTGGCCATGATCTCATATGATTCCGACAACAGGCCTTGGAGGTAGGACAGAGATTTAGATTTATAGAGAGAACTGAAAGGGCCCTCAGAGACCATGGAGTCCAACCCCTGCCTTTTTGTTGTTGGTTTTTTGGAGGCAATCGGGGTTAAGTGATTTGCCCAAGGTCACACAGCTAGTAAATATCTGAGGCCAGATTTGAACTCAGGTCCACCTGATTCCAGGGCCAATACTTTATCTACTGTGCCACCTAACTGGCCCTTCAACCCCCTCATTTTACAGAGGAGGAAACTGAAATCCAGGGACAGAAAGGGACTTGTGTGAAATTACACACAAGATCCTACGTCTAGAGCTGAAAGGGACTTCAGAGACCAGCTAGTTCAATCCTTCATTTTACAGAGGAGGAAACTGAGGCCCACGGAAAGCAAAGGACTGGCCCAAGGTGACATGTAGAATCTGATCTAGAGTTGGATTTAGAAATTTACAAATGAAAAACTGAGGTTTTGAGAGGTTGGTGACTTGCCTGAGCAGATAGGATTTGGATTCTAGTCCCTGGACTCAAGATCTGGGGCTCTTTCTACTATATTCTGCTGATTATTCACATTTCCTTGATGAGGAAACTTTTACTCAAAGAGTTTGTGATTGGCCAATGGGAACATGACTAGTCTGTGGCAGAGGTAGAATTTGAAAGCAGGTATTCTGACTTGCCATTACACCATGAAGACTCCAGGCCAAAGAGTCCCTCCATCAACGTGGATCTTAGCCTTTCAGCAACTTTGGAAGAAGATCTCCATGAGTTGCTGTGGCCAAAAGATTTACCTCTTTGCAGTAGACCTATTGATGGGCCTCTCTAGGCATAGCTGGACTGATAGTTCTGTGTTGGTCACACAGTCAAAGGTCTGGAATTGAAGCCTTTAGGAACCCGCAGTCACCTCTATGACAAGATGAGGCATTAGCAGAGAATCTGGGTTCAAATCCTGATCTGACATTTATTCCCTGTATGACCTTGATCAAGACACTTTATTTCCCTTGATCTCAATTTTCTCCTCTGAGGAGAACGAGAGGGTAGGACTTAATGACCTCTGAGATCCTTTTCAGCTCTATAGCTATGTTACTATGAGCCTGTGACCTCAAATTTAGTGGAGAATGCGAAGACGCATAGCTAGTATGTTTTGTTGTTGTCTAGTCGTTTCAGTCGTGTCTGACTCTTTGTGACCTCATCTGGGCTTTTTTTTGGCAAAGATACTGGAGTGGTTTGCAGTTTTCTTCAGTTTATTTTACAGATGAGGAAACTGAGGCAAACAGAGTGAAATGACTTGCCTAGGGTCACACAGCTAGTAAATATCTGAATCTGGATTTGAACTCAGGTCTTCCTGACTCCAGGCCCAACACTCTACCCTCTGCAGCTCTGCCTAGTGAATATGTATCAATTGTTTATCCTGACTTTCTGATCTTCAACTGATAGATTGTATTTTTTTCATTCTTCCAGAGCTTCAGTGCTGGTTTTTAAAGATTCCCTAAATAGGACTTAGAGTTCCTAATGTTGAATTGTGTAATGAGTAGAACATTAGATTTCAAATGGGAAAGTCTGAACAACCAGAAAGCACCATGGTCTCTTAAGATATGTTCTCCAATGAAATTCTATAATCCAGCCTCAGTTGTCACATCTGCCAGTGGGGATCAGTGCACATTTCAACCCAGAAACTACCAGTGGCTCAATTAATTCTTGAATGTTTAAAAATGCTTGTGTTTTGGATATTTCTTCTATATTAAAGTAGACAGAGACCTGGCATTGAAGTCAGAGGACCTAGTCAGATCCTGGCTTTTCTGCTCATCACCTGTGTGACTTTGGTCAAGTCTCTTCTACTCTCTGATCTTTACTTTCCTGGACTATGAAGTGAAAGAGTGTAGCTATCTGACCTCTGAGGTCCCTTCTAGCTCTATGAACTCTAACTTCCTATGCTGTATTAGCTCTATGAACCAATGAGATATTCCATATTTCGTGTGTGTGTGTGTGTGTGTGTGTATGTTTTAGACTTGTAAGTTACAAACACTCCTCCCTCCCTCATCCTTAGAAAATGATGTTATTGACGTGGAAATACATTTTGATCTCTATAATTCTACTGCTTTTTAAACTAACAAAACCATCCTCCTTTGCTTCCAATCCAAACTCTTCAAGTTGATGTTAGGGCCCTCCACAGTCTAGTCCCACCCATCCTGCTGTTCATCCTCAGTTCCCTGCTTCTCTCCACCACAAATCCTTCAACCTAGACAGCTGGTCTCCTCACTGTTACCCCACACAGCCATTGATTTTTGACCCTGGCTTTTATTTAGGATACAGCCTGCTTACCTGGAATTTCTGCTCCCTCTATCCAAATCCTACCTATTCTTCTGTGCCTCTATGCCCTATTCTGCCATCCAACCATCTCTGACTACTCTAGCCCACACTCACTAGAATGTAAACCCCTTGAAGCCAAGGACAAATCTTTTTCACTTTATCTTTACTCGAGATGTATTTATAGACTTAACCATAGTTCCAGATGAAGCAAATCTTAACAGTGGTTTTCCAGAAGTCGGTAAAGCTTGCTACAGCTCTCACCCTGTGGGGTATGCATTTATCTTACCCCTCTGATTATTTCAGGAGCCTGAAAGAATTACTGACAACATTATGAGCCAGAGTATGAGCAAAAGTGTTAGCATGGCCTTAATTTTAAGTACTTCTTCATTTTGATTGCAGGATTTTCCTACTGCCTAACCCGACAATGACGTCTGTGTAAATCAGACATGATTATCGTAATTCTCTTGGAGAGTGGTGTTGTCCCATTTCCATGCCTCCAGCCTGCCAAAAATATGGCGGATGAAAATCAGTGGGAATAGAGGAATTTCCTGAAATGAATAAACAAGCATATTTTCATTTTCTCATTATGTTTCCAACAATTTTCATAAAGTATGCTCAAACCAAGCCACGTTTACACGTTTTGGGGTTCTTGTTTTAAAATATTACCTGGCAATAAAGTATATTGGCAGTGATATAGAGAGAAAGTTGAAGAGAGAGAAAAGGGAAGAGAGAAACAGAAGACTAGAAGGGGAGATTGAGAGCCGGGGAAAATGGAGCAAGACTGAGCAAATTTAGAGGAAATTCGAAAGGATATTAGTAGGTTGGAAAATCAGATAAAGTAGAATACTTTTTATCTCTTTGCTGGCTGGCCACTTGACCTTTTCCCTCTTTATTGTCTTTTTCCCCACCCAGCTACCTACCCCAGCTCCATCTTTTCCCATTCAACCTTCTAGTTAACTAGACAGCCTTCTTTTTTGAATTCTATGCTGATTAGTGTACCTAACTCTATAAATCTTGTGAATGTAAGACTAGGTTTCTCTATGTGTAATATATATTATATATATGTATGTATGTATGCACATATGGATCATTAGGTCTGTCATTTTACAGAAGAGGAAACTGAGCTTTAGAAAGTTAGTAACCTGCCTGAAGTTACATAGATAGTCATTTATCATGGTGCCATAGACATATGGTCATAAGATCTTAGCTCTAGACCGAGGAGGGACCTCTGAGGTCATCTGTTCCAACCCCCTCATTTTACAAAGTAGGAAACCAAGGCCCAAGGAGGAAAAGTGACTTGTCCAAAGCCTCACAGGTCACACACTGCAGTCTCACATCTATATCTGTTTCTGAAGATCTTTGTGGAACTCTACCAAGGTGCTCTGTGTGAAAGTGCTTTGAGAAGTATAGAGATTATGTGAATACTAGAGATACTTATTGGTGTATTGAATTGTGTCTTGGCTGCTAGCAATTGCACATTTGGGCTTCTAGAAAATGGCCACTGTTAGAGCCTGGTACTGTTAGGGGAAGGAAGGAGGCCTATTATAGGATTTCGTTTGAGAAAATCTTAGTGGGCCATTAAATGGAAATGGTGTTTTTTCTCAGGAGGAGAAGAGGATCAGGCTGTTTTGTGTTGTGTTCAAACTGGAGAAATAAGCAAAGAAGGATGGTTTAGCTCCTGGCTGTATTTAGTCACCCAGCCAGGGCTTCTCCTAAACCAGGGCTCTTGACTTGGGATCCATCACCTTGTTTTGTTTGATATTTTGATAATTATTTTAATATCTATAATTCAGGTATGTTGAGATCCAACATATTTTCTTGTGTGCATTGACCATCATCCTTCTGAGAAGAGGGCCACTGACTCCCCAGATATAAAAAAAGGTGCATGACCTCATGATCCCTTGGATAGCAAGATAGTTTCAGGGCCTCATGAAACGAAGCTTCATGGCCTCCCAGCTGGCTTCACATCTTGACTAACCCAGGGGCAGGACTTGGCCAAACCTCCCTATTTCCATCTGGCCTGCTCCTTTGGGTTTTGCTGCTGCCTGAACTTGCAGCTGAGAGCTTGAGGCAGCTGATCCTTTGTCTTCCCCTCTTCCTGTGGGGCAGACGGCTGTGGAACTCCATCCTTCTGCCCAAAGAACCTCTACTTTGCTTTCCTCCTTCATTCTGGCCAATGCTCTTGTCATTGCTTCCTCAAATGGGGAAAATTAACCGGAGTTCCAGATGGTCAGGGCGAAGGTCCTAGAGTAAGCATCATATCAGTGCTTCTTGTGGGACTTAGCCTGTGTCAGCTCAAGATGAAATACATGTATTTTGGGAAGGAATCAAATGTGACATAAGGCTATGGCCTTTAGTTTCTGAACCAGATGGCCAGTTCAGCTTTTAGAAAATCCATATGTCTTTGATGAACACAGAGACAGACTAAAGCAAAAAAATCATATCTGGATTTGAAAATTGACTTTTAAAGAGAAGACAAGATGGGTCCCTAAAAGCTGAGGAGGGTCCTTTCTGTTGCTAGGAAGCCTGCGAGATCAAAGGTTCCTAGATCAAGAACTGGAAAGGACCTCAGGGGCCATTCATATTTCAGATGGAAAAATTTAAGCCCAGAGAGATGAAAAAGCTTGCCCAAGGTCACACAGATGCTCTATGTTCATCATTGAGCCTGAATTCTAACTTAAAACATTTGTATATCCATGAGCTAAGCTTGAAATTAGACTTATCTTCTCAGGCCTGCTTCTGCTGTTAAAAAGGGTTGGCATTTTGTAAATTGCTAGGTAGGGCTTAGGCAAAGGAACCATTTGCCTCCATTTTGTGACAGCAACTCAAATCCCACAACCCAGCAAGACCTCAAATTGTGTGTGTACAGGTCTGCTTTCTTTTTTCAGCAGCTTCTTGGAGGTTCTGAGTCTCAGATCTGAGCCACAAATGCATAAAGCACAACAGTGTTCGTACTTGTTCTCTGAATTATGAATTATTTATAAGGGTTTCCAGCATCTCACATAAGCCTGGTACATAGTAAGCATTTCATAAATGCTTGTCAGTTGATTGATGACATTTATGAAACGCTTTTTCAAAAACATATCATCCTTGAGGACTGCAAAGTTTGAAGAGAAATATATTATCTTTTGAATTATTGATTTCTCACATTACATGTTTGAAAAGCAAGGTAGAGTGAATCTAGAGTTGAGCAGACCCAAGTTCAAAGTCCATACTGGCTGTGAGATCCTGGGCAAGTCACTTAACCTCAGTGCCCCCAAGCAACCCACTCAAATCTGAAGTTTAAGTGAAGGTGCCAGTGGATTTAGCTCTGATTTCCTCATCCTTTCACATCTCTCGGAAACGTGACTCCATCCAAAACAAATGTGCAGAAACTAACATATCTACCTTCTATGTTATATTTCTCTAAGGTATTCTAATTTATGCCTTTGGGACATATGAAATTTCCACTGGTCCAGGAATAATCTCCAAACTGAGATTCCTGCCCTTCTCTCCACTGCCTCCTACTATGAGGATGATCTGTGCTTTAATGTACAAGTTTACACAAGTAAAGACACCCTAAAATAAACATAAGGGAACCTTTTTTTAACTGGACCCGTGAATTTATTCATATGGGGATTCCCTTAGCCAGCAAAAATTGGTACCGTCTCTTCCATTCTTCTCTTAGATAACTTGAGAAGTTAAGTGACTTGCCCAAGGTCATACAGCCAGGAGGTGTCAGAGTTGGGACTTAACCTCACCAAGTCTTCCTGACTCTGAGGCTGGTTTTTTAGCCACAACTCCGGCCTTATACAAGGTAAATTAAGCATCTGCAACTTCCTAGTATATTGAAAAGGAATTCTGTGCTTGAACCCCTCTGAGCAGACTTCCTGAAGGCTCTGGCTGCAATGAAAAAAGAGTCTATTCTCTGGAGCTTTCATAGAGCTGAAAAAAATCTGAAATTGAGAGGTTTCTAAAAATCATGGTGGGGGATGTTTTAAGGAGAAGGAAGCAAAACAGGAGTGTAGTGTGGGGGTGGGGAACCTGCAGACTTGAGGTCACATATGACCTGCTAGGTCCTCAAGGTCCCTTTGACTGAATCCAGACTTGACAAAACCAATCCCCTCTAGGTCCTCAAGTGTGGCCCTTTGACTGAATCCAAACCTCACAGAACAGATTCCCTTAATAGAAGAATTTGTTCTGTAAAATTGGACTCGGTCAAAAGGCTGCACCCGAGGACCTAGGAAGTCACATGTGGCCTCAAGGTCAAAGATTTCCCACCCCTGGTATAGTGTCTGAATAAGTTCTTCATGGGGTGGGGGGGCGCAATTTGGGGAGGGGAGAAGAAGCTCTAGTTTAAGGCTTGAGAGAAGGGGGTAGAAATAGGGATATGGGTGAGAGGGAAGATGGAAGAGATCCTAGAGGCTGGCTAGTCTAACCACCTCATTTAACAAAAGAGAAAACTGAGGCCTGGGAAGAAGTGATTTGCTCAAGGCCGCAGAGAGGATCCTAAATATAGAACTGGAAGGGACCTTAGAATCTCCATAGTCCAATCCCCTCATTTTACAGAAGGGGAAGCCAGGACCCATTGAGATAATATAACTTGTTCAAAGTCATGCAAAGTAAATGGCAGAGTAAAGATTTGAGCTCATGTGTTCTGCCTTGGCATCCAGTGCTTTCCCTCACTTCAGTGATGGGACAAAACCTCATTGTGTTTGGGAGTTGGAGGGGGCAGATTTGCTCATCTCAAGCCTGTGGTTTTAAATACTACAGTTAGGTTACACGAAGCCCTTCATGGAGATGGGAGCTGCTTACAACATGTGCCTGAAAGCACATGAGTGACATCATCTAGTGCTCTCTCTCTTGATCGGATCACCCTGTCCATCTAGCTCCTCCATAGGCCACTCCTTAATGGTGAAGAAGGAAAACTATGAGGCTAGATGAATGGATGGATGATTGAATGAAGATTTATTCATTTGGATTGTCCAGTACAAGTCTTGTCATCATTTCTCTCATGTCATGGTCCTCTTCGAAAATGAAGGACGAACACAACAGCAACTCGTGCCACTTTTTTGAGGGGTAGATACAGATTAGTCCTATTAGTGAGAATAATGAATCCTCCTGAAGTGATTGCATGATTTGAATTTGCCCTGAATATTTCCATTGAGATGGAACCAGTTACCATATTTAACCTAACTATCGCTTCGAACAGTGGGACTTCAGATACATGTAACCAGGGGATTCATTATTCATACTAATCAAGACCTACCCATGTTGTATCAGGACCAAAGAAATATTCCAGAAATCTACTGCTGATATGAAAAGTTGGAGAGGCCTAAGAAATATGGTGTTGCCATAGCAGTGAATTTGACTGGGAGTTGTAATACATGGGTTTGAACACGAGTTCTGCTGCTACTTGACAATAGAACCTTTGTTGCTGTTCAGTCATTTGCAGTCATGTCCAATTCTTTGTGACTCTTTTGGTGGGTTTTCTTGGCAGAGATACTAGAGTGGTTTGCCATTTCCTTCTCCAGCTCATTTGACAGATGAGGAAACTGAGAAAAACAGGGTGAAGTAACTTGCCCAGGGCATACAACTAGTAAGTGTGAGGCTGGATTTGAACTCAGGAAGAGAAGTCTTCCTGACTCCAGGCCCAGTCCTCTATTCACTGCAGTGCCACCTAGAGGCCCTCAAAAAAAACCTTTGTAGTAGGGTATAATGGAAAAAGTGCTAGATTTAGACTCAGAAAGTTTTAGTTCAAATACAGGCTCTGCCTCTTCATACTTGTGTGACGCTGGACAAATCTCTTCCCCCCTCAGGTCAGACTTGACCTCTGAGATCCCTTCCAGTTCTGAAACTAGGATCTTTACAATGGAGGCTACTTTTGAGTCTAAGAAAATTCTCACATGCAAGGTCATTGGAAATGAATGTTTAGAGTTCTTGGCTGCCACACCAAGCATGTCAATGCCTAACTATTGATTTTCTCTCCTTTTTCACCCCCATGCTGCCACTTTGTCCTATTCCATGATGACAGCAAGCTCTGGAAATGAACCTGACGAATCTGGTTAAGCGTAATAGTGAGCTAGAGAATCAGATGGCCAAACTGATCCAGATCTGTCAACAAGTTGAGGTATGTGCTGCTGATGTTTGACTGTCCCAGAGCACTTGAGACTCCATTTTCTTTCTAGGATATATGACTTCCTCTTCTGGCTAACCTTGGCATTTGGAGGGAGGCAGATGGAAAAGTGTTACCAGCCCATCACTAACCACTTCTCAAGCACCTACTGTGCACCAAGCACTGTGTGGGTACCGGGAATATAGAGACAAATTCAAAATTGTCCCTGCCTTTAATTAGCAAGGAGGTATTAAGGAACCTACTACTAAGTGCTAAGTGCCCATGATACAAAGACAAAACTATAATCATCTCTGCCTTTAATCAGCAAGCACTAATTAAGCACCTACTGTGTGCTAATGCCAAGGCTACAAAGGTGGAAGTGGAAGTAGTCCCTGTTGTCAAGGGACTCAAGTTTGTTCATCCTAAGAAACAATGAACAAGATGGGAAGGCTGCCCCTTTGGGAGGGAAAAGTGATGTGGGGATTGGCCCTGAGGTCTGAGAAATGGAGTTCCATTCGGAGAGGTGGCTGGGCCACAGTAGGGGAGTTGGGGCAAGGGTGGGGTGAGGATTGTTGGCTTAGTTGCCGGGACCACAGGTAGCACTCTCCTCTCCACCTTTCACCTCCACCCACTACTTGTCCTACTTCTAGCTTCTGCCCCTCCTCATGGCAGTTCCTGCCCTGTCATCACTCCTCTCCTCATCCCAACCCAGCTCAGTCAAGGATTGTTTCTAAAATAGGAAAAACTAAGCAAAAGATGAATGACCTGCTCTTCCCCCCTTCCCAATAGAAGAGAAAAAACTTCACTAGGCTATTTTTCTTGTTTCATTTTGATCTTATGGGAGGGGTGAGATCAGGTATGAAAGGTCATAGGAAGCCTCAGGGCAAGTACCAGGATAAAAAGGTTTGCAGGCCTGTTCATTAAGTTTTGATGGATGAGCCAGGTAAATGCAACCAGACAGGTGTACTTGGTTTTACACAATAGATATTGAAAGCAACTCCAAAGTTCAAGGCCAAATGCATTTCTGTACATCAGCTAATATCTTAAACCCACAAGAGAGGGATTCCTGTTTCCATGAGCCCTTCCAGGACTACTTAGGGAAAGCAAAGAATCTTTCTGCTAGGTGAGTAATTAATTACCTGCTCTTCGCTTATAGTGTAGATTTTGCTGGCTTGAGGTTCTGGGTAGCAGAGAGTGCCTGGGTGGTAAGTTGCCAGGGGAATGAGATCCTAGGAGCTTAGATCTAGACCCAACAATGGTGGAGGAAACCTTGGAAGCCATGGAATCCAACCCCCTCATTTTTTAAAAATTAATTTATTTGTTTTCAGTTTTCAACAATTACTTCCATATGTTTTAAATTTTCTCCCACTCCCTCCCCTCTCCCTCCCCAAGATGTCATGCAGTCTTATAAGGGTTTTACACATACATTCTTATTAAACACATTTTCACTTTAGTCATGTTGCATAGAAGAATTAAAACGAACAGGAGAAACCATGAGAAAAATCAAATGTAACAAAGGAGAAAATCGTCTGCTTCATCTGCATTCTGATTCCATAGTTCTTTCTCTGGATGTGGATGGCATTTTGCATCATGAATCCTTTGGAAATGTTTTAGGTCCTTGCGTTGTTGTGAAGGGCTAAATCTATCCTCAACAGTCCTCGCATACTGCAGGTGTTACTATGTACAATGTTCTCCTGGTTCTGCTCATTTCACTCTGCATCAATTCATATAAGTCTTTCCAGGTTTTTCTGAAGTCCGCCTGTTCATCATTTCTTATTTCTTATTCCATTACCTTCATATGCCACAACTTGTTCAGTCATTCCTCAATTGATGGGCATCCCCTCAATTTCCAGTTCTTGGCCACCACAAAAAGAGCTGCTATAAATATTGTTGTACATGTGGGTCTTTTTCCCATTTTTATGATTCTTTGGGATATTGCCTTAGAAGTAATATTGCTGGGTCAAAGCCTATGCACATTTTTATAGCTCTTTGGGCATAGTTCAACGCCCCCCCCCCATTTTACAGAGGAGGAAACTGTGGTCCAGGGAAGGGAAGGGACTTGTTCAAGGTAGCTCCTAGAATCCTAGAAAGAGAGCCAGAAGGTACCTTAGAGGCTACCCTTCTTGTTTAACAGAAAAGGTAACTGGCTCCCAGGGAGTTGAATGAGTTACCCAAGGTCACACATAAGAGCCTAATTCTAAGAGCTGGAAAGGGTCTCAGAAGCTATCTAGTCTGATCCCTTTGTTTAACAGATAAAGAAAATGACTCCAAGAGAGAGAAAGTGATTTGCCCAAGGTCACATAGGCCAAGCTGGAATTTGAACCCAAGTCTTCTATGCAGGGCTTCTTAAACTGTCATCATGACCTTTAGAGGCCTTCTAGTGGAAACCCCTCATTTTACAGATGAGGAAACCCAAGGCCCAGGGAGGTTAAGGGACTTCCCCAAGGTCACACAGCCACCAAACCAAAGTTGAAATCCATGTCCTCTATAATCTGAAGGTAGCTTGGAAGCTATTTAATTCAACCTTCTCACTTTACACAAAGGAGGCCCAGGGAGGTACAATGACCACCCAAGATCACTCAAATGTACAATTTTAACCCAGATCCACTAATTCCAGAGCCAGTGTCTTTTCCACATCAGTTGCTGTTAGAGCTTGAGGTGATTAAAGAAGGGATAGGTACCACTTCTTTCTTTCTTTCTCTTTCCTTCTTCATGTTTAACTCCTATTCCCTCCATCCCCTCCTTCCCCCCCCCCCAAATCAAAGGAATAGAGAGACACAGCAAAGGGTTTGTGAAGGAGAAGGAATTCTAGAGCAGATTTCACCTGTGTAGCAGTCATAGAATGAAACAAAATTAACTCAAAGACCAAGAAGACTGTTGCCCCTTGACTGAGCAAGAACTTGGATTGTGCCAGTGGGTATCACTGCAAAAAGGAAGCAGGATAATTGTTACAAATGGCTTGGCTTCATTCTTTACATGTGTGCTTAGGGAATCAGAGGAGGGCTGATACTGATTGTGATGGAAACCAGGAATATAGAAACCATGTTCTTGATCATTGAAAAGCTGTTATTAAGTAGAATCTAACAGAACTGCAAAACAATTAGGTGGTCTTTGGTGTTCACCTACCTCGCCACACTATCATGCCCCCCCACCCTTCTTCAGGGTTGCCTGGGTTCACTCATATTTTAATAGAAGAAAGAGCACTCATCGTATTTGGAGGCAGAGAAATGAGGTTCGTGATCTTGAGCAAGTCACCTAACCTTCATTTTCTTCATCCGGAAGATGAGAGGACTAGATAATCATGTTTAAAGTCTCCTCTAGCTTTAAATCTATGATCTTCCTATAGAATTAGCTCCATAGATGTGCATTCCCATGGGCTCTCCAATCAAAGTCTGGATTTGCTTTACTCAGGGACATGCTATTCTCTGATTTCAAGGGAACAAGTCCTTAATACATTTTTCTTTTTGCCCAGATGACTTCATTTCTATAGGGAACTATAGGTAAGGACTCTCTCTGTATCACTATGGTGCCTCCATTCTTCTACACCTCATGGTCTTGGAGAGTTGTTTGGGGACCCCGAGAGTTGAAGTCATTTGCCCAGAAATAGAAAGCCAGTATGAGTCAGAGGCTGGATTTGAATGTAGGTCTTCTTGATTCCAAAACTAGCTCTCCATACCCTACTCCACACTGTCCCTTTGTTAACTAACATGTACTAAATGCTTTCATGGTGGACGAATGACTAACTCTGCCCCTCCCAGGCAACACATGTGTGTTCTGACTATGGCTTCTGGAAAAAAAGTGGTAACTCATATCATGGGAATTTCAAGCCAGGGAGGAAAGAATGACTCCAAGACAGACTAGTGAGAGATCACTTTGGGGGCAGTTCACCTTGGGGTGATACATCCAAACATATTGGTGGCCACCTATTCTGTCTGTGTATAGGGCTACCTCTTTAAGAATTTACTTTTGTATGTCACTGTACAAAATAGAACTTGAGACATAGTCCTTGTTTCTTGAGAGTTTACAGTTTAACAGACATGCAGATCTGCATATGTGGAAAATACCAACATCAGAATAAAAGATGAAAAAAATGTAATATAGGGTGTCCCAAAAGTGTTAGTGCAGTTTTAAGTTTATTAAGGCCTAAACTGCACTAAGACTTTTGAGACAATCTGTATAATATATTACATCAACATGCTGTAAGTCATGGGTCAGTATGTTTTAGGCATTTGCTTGGTTATAGTCTGAATGGACTAGATCTTCCATGATGTTATCATCAAAAGTTAGGAATGTGTCCTGGATTGCCCAAGAATGTGGTTTGGGCTAGGATTTCATTGGTACAGGGAACTTTGGAGGGCAGAAGGTCCTTTCAGCAATGCCGATCGACAACTTTTCTGCAAGTTATTGACTGTGAGAGTTACCTAGAGTACCTCCGTGGTATATCAGGCTAGGATTTGCCCAGGGTCTCATGGTCAGTATGTAGCAGAGTTAGGCCTTGAACCCAGGTTATTGTGTCTTTGAGGCTATATATTCTGTCCCACTGCTTCTCCTGTGTCAAATTGCTTGCTGTAAATCAAGACATTTAGTAAATAGTATATTAAAGCTGGGAAGGACCCCAGAGACTCGCTAATCCAACTTCCTTATTCAGCATGAGGAAACTGAGGCTCAGAGAATGGAAATGAATGGCCCAAGGTCATTGGGTTTAGCTCAGGTCTCTGGTCTTCTAGTGCAATGAGAATACCTAAAAGTACCCATTTAAAAAAATACCCCAGAGGCTTGTAAACCTGTACAACTGAGACTGGAAGAAGAGGAGGAATTAGTGCAGTTTACCAACCATCTCTATAGTTCCTCTATTGGGCAAAGCACTGTGCTAAGTATGGAGATCCTAGGAGAATGATACTGGCTCTTGTCCTCTAATATACTGCCTTTTGCTGGGGCAACCCAAGGTGGACACAGAATAGGAAATGCAAGCTAGCCTGAGGAAGGAGAGAATGTCCCCAAGTGAGGGAGGGAGCAGACAAGGTTTTGCATTATAAGTCATGTCTGAGTTGAGCCTAGAAGGAAGCCAGGGAGTCTAAGAGGTAGAGATAAGGAAGCAAGGCATTCCAGGAATAGACTGTCTGTACAAAGTGATGCCAATGAGGAATAGACTGTCCAGTTCTGAAGATAGCTAATGACCAAGCTTGGCTGGAATATAGAGTGTATGAAGGAAAATAATAGGAAAGAAACGGGAAAGTGGGTGGGAGCTAGATGGTGGAAGACTTTAAATACCAACTTTAAGGAGCTTGCCCCAAAAGGAAGCCACTGAAGAGTTTGAAAAGGAAAGGAATAGGGTTAAACTTCAGTCTTAGGAAGATCAACTTGGCAATTTTATGGACAATGGGTTGAAGAGAGGGAAGACTGGAAACCAGGAGACCATTGGGATATGATTAGCATTAGAGATGAGAGTGGTTGCCATATGTATGGAGAGAAGGCAGTGGATGAGAGAAATGTCATGGAAGTGAAATTGACAAGACTTGGTAACTGATTAAATATGGGGGATAAGAAAGAGGAATGATTAAAGATGCCACCAAGGTAGGTTGCAGACCTAGGTGACTAGAAAAATGGTGGTTCCCTCGACAGAAATAGAGAACCTTGGAGGAATGGTGAATTCGGGAAGAGACTAGAGTTCTTTTTTGGCTAATAAATGAGAGATCTTAACGCAAGAAAGTAAATTCAGCCTCTACAGTATCCTTGGGATTTGATAGGATGTATACTGTTATGGAATTACTATGAATATAGAAGTTCTTTGATACTTCATCGGATTTATGATCTCTGCAACGTGGGTACTTCCCTCTGCCAATGCAGGTCATGACCCATTCAGACCCTTTTCCAACATTTGACTCACGTTCTTCCATGGATCTCTCATTGAGAGGCCACCCAAGGTGCTATAGACCTTTCTCTAGAGTTCTTGGCATTGTGGTGGAGTACTCAGCAGATTCTTGGTTATCCCCCTATCCAGGCTTCCCATAAGATGAGACCCCCCCGCTTTTCTGGTCAGATGATGTCTTTTATGTCTTGTGCCATCCCAGACTTTCTGTAAACTTCTTTTCCCCTGTACTGCTTCTCACTGTTTTCTGAGCTAATGTCTCTCAGGATCATCCAGCATCCTCCTACAGTTTTGCATGGGAGTTATAGTCTAAAACTGTGCTGTCTTTGGCCTCCATCTCCTTTGGCTTGGCAATACAAGTAAGAATTGGCTGGCGGAGTTGGTTCCCAGGCTCTTTTGATCTTCTTGTGGGGATTGATTTATATTTATTTTTCAAAATTCTCTTTTTTTGTCATTATTCTGAACTCCATAAACGTCATCGAGCCATGAACATTTCCATAATCCATATTTTTCCACAGAAGAACAGAAAAAGAGGATTGTGCATGAAACCATGAATCTATTAGGTTCAGCTTGCACTTTTGAAAAATGACTATCATAAATTCAACAAACTGGTTACAACGTGTCCTCTTTGTCTATATCTCCTTTGGAGTCTCCCTTTGCTCTCTTCTATACATTTAAAAATGCTGTAATGACTTTATTTTTTATTTTTATCAGTCTATCTGATACCCCTTGTCCTTCCAGATCCTCTTTCTCCATGGGAAAAAAATGAAAACTCTTCTTTTGTAGCAAATAACCATAGTTAAGCAAAACACACTTACAGATTGGCTGTTTCTAAAAATATTTATCTCAGTTTGCTTCTCAAGTCCCCTATCTCTGCCAGGTTGGGGCAAGGTGTAGGGAAAAGCTAGTATTCCTTATCCTTGGTTCTCTGGAGATGTGATTGGTCATCTCAGTGATGATGGTTCTTAAGTCTATGAAAGAAAAGAAAATTACCAAGAGCTCTCTGTTCTCCCCTTCTCCTACTCAAGTCTCCTTCATGTAACATCACTCCAACTATGTTCCCCTTTTCCTTGCCAAGACAAAGCTCTCTACATGTGTCTTTGATTCTGTGCCCTCCCTTCTTCTCCAGTAGATTGTCCCCATAAGCATCTCCACTCTCACTCCAGTCTTTAGTATCTCCCTATCTACTGTCTCCTTCCCTGCTGCCTACAAACATGCCCAGATTGCCCCATTGCTAAAAAGCACTCAGTGGATCCTAGCATGCCCACCAGCTATAATCCCATGTCTTTCTACTCTGCAGCTAAACTTCTTGAAGAAGCTTTGTGTCTCCACTTCTTTTCCTTGCTCTCTTTTAACCCTCAGCAGTCAAACTTCTGACCTCCTCATTCAATAGAAACTACTCTCTCCAAAGATACCAGTCATCTCTTAACTGCCCAATCAAATCTTGTTTTTGCTTCTCATCTTTCCTGACTTCTCCACAGCATCTGACACTGGTGATCATTTTCTCCTCTTGAATATTCTCTCCTCTCTGGGTTTTCATGATTGTGCTCTCTCTTCTCTTCCCATTTCTTGATCTCTTTTGTTGCATCTTCATGTCACAAACGCTGATTGTCAATGTCCCACAAGACTCCGTCTCACAGGCCCTTCTTCTCTTTATATTGTCTTGCTTGGTGTTCTCATTGGTTCGCATGGATTTCGTTTTATCTCTAGGCAGGTGATTCACAGATCTAATTATCTAGCCCTAGTCTTTCTCTTGAGTTCCACCAGCTACTCATTGGATATCTTGGAACTAGCTACTCTGTTGACACCCCAGACTCAATGGAACTCATCAACCACCATCTTTGTGTGAATCACTGCAAAAGCCAAATTGAACTGTCTGCTCCAAAACTCTCCCAGCTCCAACCTATCCTCCACTCAACTGCCAAGGAGTTTTTCCCCAAAGATCAACTAGGATCATATCAGCCTTTGCTCAGTAAACTCCATTGGTTCCCCATTTGCTCTAGGAGCAAACATAATGTCCTTTGGCATTTAAAATTCTTCATAACTTAATCCTGCCCTGATTTTGTTCTGATCTCTCCTGTCACCATTCATTTGTGTAAGCTGTATTCCATGCTTGAAATATACTATTTCCATGTCTTTTTGAAGCCCAGTTTAGGTACTCCCTTTTCCATGAAGCCTTGCTTTATGTCCCAGATAGAAGTGACCTCTCCATGATCTCTGGAGCTCTATTTGACCTCTCCTTTGGGATTAGGATCAGAGAATCCTAGCTCTACAGCTGGACAGCACCTCAGAAACCATCTGGTTCAACCTCCTCGTTTTGCAGAGATGGAAACCAAAGTCCAGGGAGGGAAAATGACTTGCTCAAAGCCACACAAATAGTAAGCTTCAGTGGTAGGATTTCTTACATTCTTGCTTCTATTATAGTTATTTATGGACCTATATTTTTCTTTCTACCACAAGACTGAAAAGTGCCTTAGGAGTAAGCACTCAGTCTTTGTTCATTATTGAGTCCCCCTAGAGCCCAGCACAGTTCACTTAATAAATGTTTGTGGAGTTGAACTGAGTGATGGCCAAATATTGTGTAAGACTAGACAGAGGACAAATACACAGATGACTTGAAAAGGGATCTGGGGACCATTTTCTAATCCCTAATTAAAAACACCCGAAACTTTGTTGAATGAAGATTTGTCTTCAGTGTAACTTTATTCAGCAAGTAAGCCTCGACTGACTTTCTCAGTGGTGGACCTCATTATGGGTGAGCCAGCCCAGGTACTTCTGAGAGAGCTCCAGTTTCCCTTCATGCCAAACCTGTTTCCCTTCCTTGTTGTCTTAGATTTCTCTTGTCAAAGATTGACTTTCCAATAGGGGACCCTAAATACTCTCTCCTTTCCCTTTTCTTGTCATTTTTCCCAGCCTTCTATTCTCCCTGAGACAGGAAACACAGCTACATTCTTCCCATCATTACAGAAATAGAGATTAGAATCACCTCTTGTTTGTTAGCTGAATTCTGTGCTGGATTGCCCTGCAGCTGATAGTTGCTGCCCAGCTCTTAGAAGTCATCGACCTGGCATTTGGAAAATATTTTCTGTTAGGGCCAGGGATCATGGGAATGGGGCCAAGGAAGCCCTAACACTCCCTTTCATCTCTGTGTTGACCTCGCTACTCCAACAACTTGATCTCTTTATATAGTTCTTTGTCCTATTTTTGTTTACATTTTCAAAGGAAATCCTTGTATCATGCCTATCTAGTGGAAAATGTATACCCAGATGAGTACTTCCTCTTGGCTTCCAAGATGTCTTGGAAGTGAATGCTCCTGAAAAACAACTGAGAAGAGAGATGGGCAGTGCCCAGTTAGCCAGCCAACAACATGTATTTGGATAGCCCACCATCATAGGTACTATAGATGATAAAAAAAAAAAACGACCAAAAAATAAAAACCAACTACCAAATGGCAGATGTAGTAGTGGATAAAAAGTAAATAAGTATACATGGTTGATGCCATTAAAGAAGCTTGGGTTAGGGAAACACAACTTATAAATGTGTGTGGCACCTTGCATACAGTAGGTACTTAATAAATGTATTAAATAGAAATGTTAAAAAGACTCATTGATCTCCTGGAGGATTGAGAGAGGTCCTTTCTCCATTCTGGTGGATTATCCCTTTCTCCCTACCCCAGTGAAAGCTATACCATCCATGTGATTCATAGCATTGCCGTCAGACAGGTTTTCACGAAGGACCAAGGAAAAAGGTTCACCATCAAGGTACTTCTTCCTGTTGATTGCTTCTGTGACCCCTCCCAGTTATCCTGACACTTGGAGTTATTGCTGTTTGGTTATCCTTCACACATACAGTTGCTCTTTCTAATCCCTTCTGCTGTCCTCTTCTGGTTTGTGAGCGAATTCATCCCATTTATGTTCATGGTTATGGCTATTAGTTGTGTATTTCCCTCCCTCCTATTGTTCTGTCCTTCCCCCTCTCTTTATTCCCCTTCCCCCTTTTACAAAGAATGTGGTGAAAGAGGAGCTGAAGCTGTTTTTGGTTTTCTTCCCCTCATTCTGTCCCCTATTGTGGATTTTTACCATTTTTCCCCTTTTAATCCCCCTTCATGCCCCACCCTCTGACATTAAAGTTTGTTTTGCTTATGAGTAATCCTTCACCAATTAGACTCTCCTTTTTAAAACCCCTTTCTACCCTCTCCCTGTCCCCACCTATTTCCCTGTTGAGTTTATGTATTTCTACATGCAAATCTGTGTGTTCAATCCTCCTTTGTCTAGTTTGCATAAAAATGAAGTTCACATGAACCCATTCCCTCCCCACTTCCTCCTCATTTATGTACTCTTTATCTCATGAGCTCCACTTCTGTGAGATTGTAAATTCTCTTCTTTCTTCCCTATTTTCTTCCTTTTCTTCCTTCCCTTAAGATCATCAACACAGAACAAAATTACCCCTTGGCACTTTGTCTTGGCTAATTCCACCAAACTTGAAGACTTTAGTATTTTGAAGGGATGCTTGTTTTTTCTTTCCCTTAGTAGAATGGAAGCACTTCATCATCCTTCTAGAAATTCAAATATATTGATTTCTAGATTTTTCTTGGCTACCATGTTTGCATTTCAAAGTTTCTCCACAGCTCTGGTCTCTTTATAAGGAATGTTTGAACTTCTTTTTATTATATTAAAAGTCCATTTCTACCCCTCTACCTCCTCCCTCTTTCTTCCCATACCCATAGGATTATACTTATTTTCTCAGAGTAAGTTATTCTTAATTGGAAGTCTTGATGGTGTGCCCTTTGGAATGTTATTCCAAGAGCTCTTCTCCTTTATTGTAGTAGTTTTCAAGTCTTGTGTGATCCTGACTGTGATTCCTTTGTACTTGAGCTCTTTCAAAGGGCTGTCTTGAGTAAGTTCTTTTACCTGGATGCTCTAGATTTTGCCTTTAAAATTCCTGGAAATTTTCATTTGAGAGTTTCTTTCAAGCCACAGTGAGATCAATTAAAATCCAAATCCAGTGATTTTCCCCACCCTTGTCCACTCAGTGATCTTATTGATGAAGTCTCCATGAGTTCTAAAACTTGTCCAATTCATTTCTTTTCATCACCATCTCGTTTTATTGACTGGGAGGAATTATGGGGCAGGGGGAGGGGAGAAGGGGAGTTCATAAAAGTTGTAATGGATCCTATAGCTTGCTGTCTGAGAGACATTTTACCACGTGGGTTTATGTACTATCTGTTTAAATGAATTATATTTGCTGAAGGAATTGCAGGTCATGAAAGAAACCAAGCATGAGATGAAAACTTGAAGAACAGATGAGAGGGAGGGATTCCATATTTTTTGGTAATTTAGGGGCATGCTCTGTGCCATATCTCTGGACCTCTTGAAACTAGAGTCCAATTCAGCCATACACAGATTCTAGAAAGAGGGTTAGTGGCTAATAGAGGGAAGTAAAGTAAGTACTTTTGAGTAGGCAGAATAATTGTTGGTTGCCAAACAATATACCGTACTCCTTCAGTTGGCAAATTAATTAAATAATCAGGTGACAAGTGGTGTTAAAGCTATAGCTCTGACAGCACCACTACTTTCTTTCCTCTTAGAACTCACCATCTACACGATCTCTAATGCCTAGACCTATTTTGCTTTTTTTTTTTTTTATCACTTTCTTAAGATAAGGCAATCCTTGGGAATTCATCAGGGGGCTTAATCATCTTAAGTTCAAATACCCTCCAGAAGCTACCATGCTTTTTAGAATGATTTTTGTTAATAATTTAAGTACAGGGTGCTAGGCTTGGACCCAAGAAGACATGAGTTCAAATCTGGCCTCAGGAACTTACTAGCTATGTGACTCTGGGCAAATCACTTAACCCTGTTTGCCTCAGATTTCTCATCTGAAAAAAGAGCTGGAGAAGGGAATGGCAAACCACTTCAGTATCTCTGCCAGGAAAACTCCAAATGGGATCATGAAGAATTGAACACAACTGAAAGAGACTAAACAACAAACAACAACAACCCTACAGGGGTGTGCTGGAGCCAGATTTGACCAGCTAATTATTAAATTGTGAGTATGAGCATTTATCTTAGAAATCAACAGTGGCTACAAATCTGGACTTGATTTAATGTTTTCTTGATTGTCTAGACTAGAAAGTATTAATAATGTAGTATGTACACATTTTTCTCTTTCCCAGAGAGCTGATTGTTAAACATAAACCAGCATGCCATAGGAAAGTATATGTCGAACCTATACAGAATTGTATGCTGTCATGGGGAGGGAAGGGGTAGGGGGGAAGGTGTGGGGGTATAAAATCTTAATTTTAAGGAAGTGATTGTAGAACATTTATAAATAAATAAAATAAGAATTAAAAAAAATAAAATAAAATAAAAAAAAAACTACTTGAGTTCAGCAGAAGTATACTGTTTGCTTCAATTACCTCATCTATAAAATGGGGGTGATAATAGCACCTACCTTCCAGGACTGTTATGAGAGTCAAATGAGATAATCTTTGTAAAAGTTTTTAGCTGAGTGCCTGAGGCATAGTAGGCACTATGCAAATGCTTATGCCCTTCCCTTCAGTCAGAGGTGGCAGGTGGGATGGCCAGATCTCACTTTGTCTCACCCTTTCCTTGTTCTCTCCTGAAATCAATTCAAAATGAACTCAAGCATAACTAACTCTGAGGGGAAGCAGGTTGCCTGAAGGAAAGCTCTAAGGTTTCCTGATGTATTCTTAGAGGTAGGAGATGGGACAGTGGCCATTCATCTAACTGACTGCTTATTGTTGTTCAGTCGATTAATTGTGTCCGACTCTTCCTGATTCCATGGGATAGAGCAAGCCAATGTTGTCCATGAGGTTTTCTTGGCAAAGATCCTAGAGTGGTTTGCCATTTCCTTCTCAGCTCATTTTATTGAGGAAACTGAGGTAAACTGGGTTAAGTGACTTTCCCAAGGTCACACAGCTAACACAGTGTCTGAGGCTGGATTTGATTCCAGGCCTGGTGCTCTATCCCTTGAGCCACCTGGCTACTAACAAATATTTATTGGGAGTCCCAGTGGGGAGGGTTCTAGACTAGGTGATTAGAGTAAGGATAACAGTACCTCCCACTGATCTATTAGTTTAAGAAATAAATGAGACCTGACTCTAGGCAGAGACCCTGGGTTCGAATTATGTCTTTGCTACTTAATACCCATGTGAACTTGGGCAAGATATTGAATCTTCCTGGCTTCAGTTTCCACCTCTGTGAAATCCAGCTGTGATTCTATATGTGGCAAGTTCATTTCTCTCTGGGCCTCAGTTTCCTCCTCTGTTAATAATGATGATGATGATTATAACAATAGCTACTATTTATATAGCACTTACTATGTACTTTACAATTACTTACTAAGTACTTTCGAATTCTCTAATTTCATCCTCACAACAATCCTGGGAGGTAGGTACTGGTATTGTCCCCATTTTACAGATGAGAAAACTGAAGCAACCAGAGTAACTTGTCTAGTGTCACACAGCTAGGAAGCATCGGGGTCTCCCAGACTCCAGGCCTGGGGCTGTTGGAATGGATGACCTCCAAAGTCCCTTCTACCATTGGTTCTATGATCCTATGTATGACCTTGGGCAAATCTCTTGCCCTCTCTGTGCCTCAGCTTCTCTTCTGTAAAGTGAGGGGGTTGGATTCCGTGGTCTTTGGGGGCCCTTCCAGCTTTAGCTCCTAGAGTCTAAGATCCCTGTCCACGGAGGAGGTCTAGGAGAAGAAAGGCCAAATAAACTCTAAAATCATATTTTTTTCCAGTGAGGGAACATGTTAAAATATCTGATAGTTTGCCCTCTGGCTTCCTGAGGATTCGACTTCATCCATTTTAGGTGAGACCAGGGTAGAAAAGCAAGGGGGTGGGGGCAGGGTAACAAGTCCAGACAAAGACATGAAATGTAATCAGGACTTTGTCAGGGATAAACAAGAAAGAAGAGTTCCCTCCCTTTGTATTCAAAGGGTAGTTTATAAACAGGCCCTAGCCTTGAATGTCAAGGGACTTGGTGATGGATGGGCTGCTGGGAGGAGCAGAGCCAGGAGTCACTTTATCTGGAGAGTTCATTTGGAATATGGGGATGAAAACTGAAGCTGGCTGAGAGAGGGGGAGGAGGAGGATGGGGAGGAAGAGGAAGAGGAGGAGGAAGAAAAGGAGAGGAAGAAAGGGAAGGGGAAAAGGAGGAGGAGATCAAGGGAGTTGCAGAAAGTTAAGCCGATGCAGTATCCTAGGTGAATTAACAAAAACCAAATGAAAGACAAGTGTCTGTTTGGCCTTTGTGGCTGGAAACATCAGCTGGAGTGTGTGAAAGTGGATTAGCCAGAGTAATTTGGCACTTTTAATTCTGTTTTGTTCCATGTTTTCACTTTTATTACATTTTCATAAGAGACCATCATATGAAATCCAAAGCATTTCTGAGCCAGAATAAAATTGAACACATAAAACAGCTATGTCTGAGAAAGAACAGGGCAATCACTGAAGGGCCAGACTTAAGTCTGAGCCAGTCAGAGGGGATGATAGTCATGCAAATAAGCCTTAGAGACAGCTTGAAGCTTAATAATGTCTTCTTAGATCCAGGAGGAAGTGTACTGGTTACCTACATAGTACTTTCTGGTAGTGGTTACCATTTGTTAGTGATACCCCGTTGGTATTGCAAGGGCTTGTGTGTTCATCCTTCATTGCCAAAGAAGACCATGCCATCAGAGAAATAATGACATTACTTGCAACTGACTTTGTTTTGAGTGAGGGAGGGTTTTGCATGTCACCAGCCGCACTTCTCCTCCAGAACCATCTGAATCCAGTGATCAGATATTCATCAGGATGACCGGAGATGACCCAGGATGAGGCAATTGGGGTTAAGTGACTTGCCCAAGGTCACACAGCTAGTGAGTGTCAAATGTCTGAGATGAGATGTGAACTCAGGTCCTCCTGACTCCTGCACTGTTGGTCTATCCACCACACCACCTTGCTGCCCCATTGCAAGGGCTTATCAACAGACAGGATAGATGGCCTTTCATGCTATTCATGAGATCATAGATGTAAGAGACTTTAAGGGGCATACCCTCTCATTGTACAGAGGAGGAAATTGGGGCTCAGGAAGAGAAAGAGACTTACTTGAGGTCATCCATAAATTGAAGATACAGAGTTAAAATGATGTCAAGGCCAACTAGTCCCCTCTCATTTTATAGAGGAAATGGAGGCCCAAGGAAGGAGATGGGACTTGTCCAGAAATCACAGAAGCAGGCAGGATTTGAACCCAGATCCTCTGGCTCCAGACCCAATATTTCTATCACTGCACCACATTGACTCACTATCCCATGAATACTTGCAATTGATTCTTTGTCCCCTGAGGGTCCCTGAAAGTCACAATAACTACTACCCTGCTTTAGTTTGTTATTTTTTAGTAAATTCAGCAGGACCCTTTTTGATTTGTAGTTATTTTTCCTTTATGAAATTAAAAGATACAATGTTTTGTGTTGTTTTTTTTCTCTCTTTGCTAATGTTCACCTTTAGATTTCACACACAGGCTTGTGATATCATAGCAAGGACGTCGGCTCTTGGATCAGAGAAATAATGACTTTTCTGCTCTGTGTATGTGTTACCTAATATATGACCCGGGCTAACCCCTTAGCTTTGACCTTCATTGGTCGTGCGTCAGGCAGCCCTGATTCTGCTACATTAAACATTCTATGCTTTCTCTCTCAGAAAGTCAGGAACTTGTTTGACTTTTTGCAATGACAAATTGGTTATTTTGTAGCTCTTTGATCGTCTGAAAACCTAGTTTACCCCCTCTCGCTTTTCCTTTAGTGTCCCTTTCTCAAAGAGGTGCCAACATATTGAAGGCCATACAGCTCAGACCCTTCTCTGGTTTCATCACATTTGAGAAGGTGGGAGAGGATATTGCTGGGCCGGCCTTGGGCAAAATTGAGAAAGTGACAGTGTGTGTCCTTGGGCAAGTCACTACCTACTTTGTTCCCAAGGTTGTTGGGAGGAGAGCCATATCATTATATAAATGAGAATCGTTTCTATTTCAGCAACTCTCCTTCCCACATCTTCCTGTTGCTAGTTTGTCAGCCGATTCTCCAAAGTAGTAGCTGATAATGGCTTAGGAGACTACCACTCTCAGAGGTATTTGTACTTTTTAAAAATTCTTATTTTGTTATTATGAACTTGACTAACATCAACTAATGGGAGCATTTCCATTGACAGACAGGAAGAGAAAAAGAAGATTATATATGAAACTGTAAGACATATACACACAGAGGGAGGGAGGGGGACAGAGCTTATTTTTAAGTCTATGACAATTTAACATGGTAGTTCCTAAAATGTCCTACTTGGCTGTCTTTTTCTGAATTTCCTTCTGTTTTCTTCTGTGCATTTTTTGAAATGTTTCCTTGATATGCTTTTCTTTCCTTTCTTCTCCTTTTTTGAGCATCACTGTCATTTCTTCCTCTTTCCTATCCCGTAATTTGCCCTCCCCCTCAAATTCAATTCTTTTCTTTCAATAAATAACTAATACAAGAAGAAAAAACAAATTCACACATTGACTCTGTAACTGTTCATGTCAGTCTGCACTCCTAGTCTATCCCTTCTGTGTCTTCTGGAGTCCTTCTGGGGTGGAGATGGTCACAGAGTAGGACCATAGTAAGGAAATGACTAACAAATGCAGTTGTTGAAAAGCTTGCTCTTTCTTTTTTGGAGAACTGCCTGTTCATATACTAGGTCTTATACATTTGAATCAATTCTTTATATATCTTGGATGTGAGACAAGTTTGCTGCAAGTATTTCCCTCACCCCCTCCTCATTCAACTGTTTGCCTTGTAATGTTAACTATATTGATTTTGTTTGTGCAAAAATTTTTCAATTTTGTGTAATTGAAGTTTTGCAAGTTGTCTCTAATAATCTTCTCTATCCCTCGTTCATCAAGAGTTCTTGCCCTGTTCCTAGTTGTGAAAGAATTTTCTTCCATGTTCCTTTAATTTGTTTATGATATGATCTTTCGTGTCCAGGTTATACATCTGTTTGGAGTTTGTTGTGATAGGTTGTGTGAAATGTTAGTCTCAACCTACCTTCTGACAGGAAACTCCTTTCTAGTTTTCCCAGCATGTTTTGTCAAATAATAATAATGGATTCCTTACCCCAGTAGTTGCTGTCGTCTTTATTGAACACTGTAGTACTATGGTCATTTGCTTCTGCATGTTTTATACCTAACCTGTTCTGTTGATCAAATTTTGTATTTTTTAAGCAGGATCAAACAGATAGCATCATTATGGCTTTGTAGCATACATAACCAGGACCTTTTCCTTCCTTCCCCCCCCCCCATTATTTCCCTTGACCTTTTATTCTTCTGGATGAATCATTGTTTATTCTAGTTCTATAAAGGAGACCTTTTGATGGCTATGGCATTGAACCTGTAAGCTAATTCATGTAGTATTGTCATCTTTAATCTCTCCAGTTATTTAAGTCTGTCTTTATTTGTGTAAAGCTTATGTTGCTGTTCTAGTCATATAACTTCTGTGTGTTTCTTGGGAGGTGGGATTCCCAAGGCAGAATGTCCCAGAAGCTTAAAACTGCTCTCAGACATGTGGAGCACTCTGATTTTTATATAATCTGTAGTTCTTTCGAATAGAATTTCTTTCTCTTTCTGTGGCATTAAGTTGGTAATATAAAGAAAGGCTGATGACTTGGGTGAATTTGTTTTATGCCCTGCTTTGTTGAAATTATTGCTTCAATTAATTTTTAGTTGACCCTCTAGCATTGTCCAAATGGTTCATCTGCAAAAATCAATAGATAATTTATGCTGTAATAGTGGGTTCTTAGAGGACTTCCAAAGCCTTTAAGTCTCAAAGAATTTAATTCCCACACTACTGAACATGTATCCCAAAGAGATTCATGACAAAGAAAAGACATCTATATAACAAAGTATTCTTAACAACACTCTGTGGAAATTAAAACAAACAAACAAACCTGGAGCACAGTGGAATACCTTCAGCTGGGGGGTGGCCAAACAAATGTGGCCTATAATTGTAATGCAGTGGTATTGTTTCTCCCTTGGGGATGGAGGACTGTAGCCATGTAGATGAGTAGGGCCTAAGAGAAAGTGGCCATTTTGTAGGGTTCCCTGAGGCCAAAACAAAACCTGGGTAAATCCACACACCACAGTTCTTCCTATTGTTTGTTGAGTTGTTTCAGTTATGTCTGACTCTCTGTGACCCCATTTGAGGTTTTCTTGGCAAAGGCACTGCAGTGGTTTGCCATTTCCTTCTCCAGCTCATTTTCCAGATGAGTAAACTGAGGCAAACAGAGTGAAGTGACTTGCCCAGGGTCACACAGCTAGTAAGTATCTGAGACTTGATTGGAACTCAGGAAGATGAGTCTTCCTGACTCCAGACCCAGGGCTCTATCCACTGCAGTGCCACCTAGCGGCCCATATTCTCTTATAAGACTTTTTTTCTCTCAGAATTCAAAAGAAAAAGACTATGACATGAACTTAGACACACTCTGGAAAATGATGATGTAACAGATCTGCTCTCATCAGCTCTGCTCCCACTTCAACTTTCACTAAGGAAAGCTTCTCTTGTCCTTTTTTTTGGATTAAATTCCTCTCTCTTAATCCCATTCCACACATTCATAATGAGACAAACTCATAGTAAATGGCCTTATGGTTTTAATACCAGTTTAAAATAACATAGCAATGTGAATAACCAATTAAAAAAGTAAAACTTCCAAATGCCAAACTGCTTTGGCTGCCGCCAATAGGGAACAAAATGGCTTTTCTTCACTCTCCTCCTCCCACTAGGTCTGAGGGGAAACAGGAAGTGAGTGGTCAGACAGGTAAACAGACAGTAGCTTCCCCCATCTAGGGAATAACAGGCCTGCTATTTTTCTTGATCTCACTACTTCACTGTACTCTCAATTTATAGTGTTCCCTGTCCTCAACTTGTGGGTCCCAAGTGAGCAAAGGCAGCTTTGACCATCCCGCCATTCCTGTGCTCTGTCAGGCATGAGAGAGTCCAAAGTCCTCATCTGAATCTCCCCATGGCTGCCTTCAAGTCACTAAGGAAGTCCCTTTCAAAGCCATCTGTTTTCAGAGTGACCCATGTTCTCTCTAGCCGTTGGACTTTCCCCGTCTCAGGGGCAGTGTCTCTGAGGATAGGGTTATAATTTCAACCTAATAAATAATGAATACAAGGAAGCCAGAGAAATATGGGGAGACTTAAGTGAACTTCCCCAGGTTTCGGTTTTCTCCTCGGTAGAAGGAGGGCTTTGCATTTGATGGCCTCTGAGGAATCTTCCAACTCTAGATCTATGAGCTTAACGGCTGAAGTAAAAACAAGGACAGTGATGATGATGACATAAAGTAAAAACTCCCTTATAGGCAGCTGAGCCTAGAGGAGATGCAGTGGACAATATTGGTTCCAGAGAACACAGCCTACAACCCACATCCCTCCTCTCAGTCGAGACATTGGGGGACTGTGGGTACAGAAGCTAGCCAATGTTGTCAGACTTAATTGCTTTGTTGGCTGATTATGCTTAACTGTTTCTCTTTGTTACAAGAGAGGATTTAGTGATTTGGAGAGGGAGTATATTGGGAAATGATGAATTAAAAAAAACCCCCACAAACTAACGACCATAAAAACGGTAGGGAAATCTCTAGTGGTAGGCATCTATTAAGTAGATTCATAAATTTTAACCTAACTTGCAGTGCCACCCCACCCCCACCCCTTCCCCAAATCATTAGTGATCAGAATATTGCATAAGAGAAAATCTGGATGATTTCTTCTGGCCCTACTTGGTCTGAGTCCTGACTGCTCCATTTATTAACTATGTGGTTTTGGGTAAGTCATTCCACCTTCCTGGCCCTCAGTTTCTTCATCTGTAAAATGAGAGGCTTGATGTAGGTGGTCCCTTTCAATTCTAGATCTATGACCTTAGACAAGTCCCTTCTCCTCCCTGGGCCTCAGTTTCCTCCTTTGTAAAATGAAGGAGGTGGAATAGATGACCTCTGAGACCTCTCCAACTCTAAGTTCCCTGACCTTATGATGTTGGATTTTTTTTCCAAGTAGATTTCAAAGCCGGAATGGTTCTGGTAGTGCTTTCAGGGAGGATAGATTTCATGAGGTTCCTTAGTTGTACCAGCTACATCCAGATGTAAAAAGGACAGGTAAGAGTCTAGGGCCCTCTGACAAACCAGCTATCACAGAAGAGATAAAAGATCATCAAGGTAAAGCTGGGCTGCTCTCTAGCCAGCAGGTGAAACATCTGTGTAAACAAAGAAACTGAAGCCCCGTAAAATCCAGCAGCTTATCTGTACCCAGAAATGTTTTATTCATGCCATGGAAACAACCTTTCCCTCGATAATCTCTCTATCAGAAAACATGGTGGACTTCAAGATCTCTGGGCATTTAGGTATCTCCTCACTTGGTGAGATTTTGAATCTTTTTAAATTATTATGAACTCAGCACGTATCAACAAACTTGTGCATTGCCATATGCAAAGAACAGAACAATTATATATGAGATGATGAATCTCTATTATGTATAGCTTTTTAAAAAAAAGTCTTTAAAAATTTAACACAGTAGTACCAGTACTGCCCTGCTTGACTCTGACCTCTTCTGAAATCTGAAAGGAAGTTTTAATTTCAAGGCATATCTTTGGTTTGCAGTTCTATCTTTCCCAACTCTACCAAATTTGCATAATTTGTCTCTTTCCTTGCCTCCATCCCCACGCCATATGAATGTAACAGTGGCCCAAAATGCTACCCAAGAACTTTGGGTAGCTTTGGGTTCAAAACTACTCACAGTATTACTCTAGAGCCCTGACCCACTGAATCTGAAAATCCCATGATCTGAAATCATGGTGAAAGCAAAAATGATTTCCTTAAAATAGAATATGTAGTATGGGATGAAAAAGTGGATAGCTAGGATGCTCCACTGAAATGTCAGGAGAAAGCAAGGAAGGTCTTTGGCACATTGAGTGGAACTGCTGTAATGAACTTTTGGAAAGACATGGACAGGCATCACAGAAGAAGGATAAGCATGGCTGAATTAAGATTCTGCATCACTGAGAAGACCTTCCAAATGGACGAGATCACAGATCCGTTTGGGTATTTTAGTATGTGAAGAAGTACCCAAAGGATCTGTGATTTCGTAAGTTTGGGGAATTCTACATGTGGAGCCCTCTTCTATGAATGTCTGTGTCTTCAGAAGCTTCATCAGAGGTAAGTGATTTGATCAGGCTTATGAAGCTCTGTCCTAAGTATCAGAAGCAGTATTTGAACTCAGAAGTTTCCCAACTCATAAGACCAGCAATCCATGCATTGTGCCAGGCTGCCTCTAGAATGCCAAGTAAATACTTGACCAATTCATTGACAGAAACCAACTCCCAATATGAATATTTCCTCATAGACAGGAAGTATTAGTCTCAGTATACCATATGTTGAAAGCACTCTGGGGTTCCCCCTTAACATAGTAGTCAGGCAAAGCGGACATCGAGGTCATCTCTTCTCTGATCTTTCTTTTCAATCAGGTCGTTCTTCTTGGTCCTGGAAAGCCATAGGCCCATATAGCAGCTACCAACTAGAATCTCCCCAGCACAGAAGGGGTAAAGATCTCACAGGATTGTCTAAGTCCAACTATGCCAGAGTTCTCATTCTAAAATACCTTGAGTGGAAGAGTATTAATAATGGCATGACCTTGGGACAATGAGACATGATTTGTGGAATGTCCCTCCATGTGGACCATTGTGTTTCTTTTTTTTATTTCTGCTATTGCCATCTTCCTTTCCTGCTCAGTTTTAAAGTTGGTGCTTCTCATCTTGAATCTTCTGCCCTTACCCTCTATTTCGACTTTAAAGTAGATTTTGAACTTTAAGATAAGGGCATCCACCTTCCAGCCAAACTCTCCCCAATTATAGGGTGAGTTTATTGAGAGCAGCCTGGCTACTGCTTCTTTCTCTGTTCCTAGTTAGTTCCCTATCATATAGCCCAGTGCTTGGCACATAGCAAATGTTTAATAAATGCTTTCTTATTCACTGATTGACCAATAGGCTAATACTGAGGCTATGAACACTCAGGCTGCATCAGAAGCTTCCATTCATTAATGGTAGCTGCTAGAGCATGTAACCTTGAGCTACCCCGGGGCTTGTTCTATTTGGGGATGCCCTCTTTTTCTCACATCATCTTATCAAAGGGGAAACTTTTAAATAAATGTCAAATACGTTTTATATAGGCTCTGTCCCCCAACTTCAGAGGTTTTGAGGTTGATTTTTCCACTGCTATTTGGAAAAATATTCATCCAGCACTTCTTGATGCACAATGGGATAGAATAGGGAGCAATTATTAAGCATTTTCTATGAACTAAACTCTGGGGATAGAAACAGGAAAATGAAGGAATACCTGCTCCCTTGGAGGGGAGACAGCAGATGTAATTAGGAAGATTTCACTGAAGGGTGAATGGGGGTGTGCGTTTACCAAGCTGATGGCAATGACTAGAGGTCCTTGCTATTGGGAAGGAGAGATCTTGGTTGGATTTGGAGGGGTGATAGAATTCAGGGCAGGGCCACTGGGGAAGATCCCCCTACTTGTCCAGTCTGCCATTCAGTACCTCATGTTGGTCATGGGTGGGTGGGCAGGGTTCAAGGATGGTCAACGGGAGACACTTAACTAGGTACTATGAAAAACACATGGCATCAATGAATCTGGTTGGAACACCAAAGAATGCATCAGTTGAGTAGTAAGCAAAGGAGATGCTCTAGAAATTCTGAGTGAGGAATTCTCCATGTGGGAGAGTGGGAAGTGGGGAGCCCCTTCCAGAGTAGATGAGTCTTGAAGGACATAGAAGGTACAAGTAGACAGAGGTTTGGTGGGGAGTATGGGGTTGAATTGAGTCATTCAAAGTGAGAGGAAATGAGGAATGGTTTGGAGGTAGAGATGCACCAGGAATATTCCACAGAGTTAGCAAAAGTTTGGGTTAGATGTTCTGTAGAAGATAAAGTTGGAAAGGTAAGTTGGAGCCCGAAGGTAATAGAGAGCCCTTGAGTTTGTGCATAGTGATGCTCCTCTGCTGAATCAAATGATTTTTATGCCCAATAAACCAGCACAGTGGGATCTTGTATTTACACCTTTGGTCAGTTATGTAAACTATGCAGATGCCTGCTGTAAAATATAATTTGCAAAAGTCAAATGTTCCCTGCTCATTGGGGTTAAAGGTGCCCTTGGTACACATATAGACCATTCTTATAAATATTTTATAGAGATGATAAAATTAGGCGTCTAAATTGATAGTTTTTAATATCTTCTTAATAATATTTTGTGGTAGTAGTAACATTGACCCACATCTACTCATATCTTCCTAAAGGATAATAGTAGAGACAAATGACAGATGTAGATGGACTATAGCTTATTACCAACTAAGAACTGTATCCCAGAAGCATCATAAAAGAGATTATCCAAGAAAAGCAAAACCCTAAGAAGTGGGCTATTTGTGTGGTAATGGGATTCCTGTCACTTGAAGCCAAGGTTGAAGGACCACTTGTTGGCATAGTAGAGAGAAGAGATTATCCAGAAGGAGGTAATCAGCACAGCCAGTAGGTTCAGAAAGATGAGAATTGAAAAAAGACCCACAAATTTGGCAGTTAGGAGATCATCAGTGACTTTGGAGAAATCAGTTTCAATTGAGTGATGAAGTCAGAAGTCAGATTGAAAACAATTAACGAGCAAAAGGAGAAGTAAAGGCAACAATTGTAGATGACATTTTCTAGGAATTTGACTGAAAAAGGGAGGAAAGAGAAACGTAGGTTCTTGTCCAGTCTTTTCATTCCTCCCTCACTGATTCACCCTCTGACTCCCCACAGAGATGATTCCAAGCCTTTCCTCAAGCCTCTCACACCTCTCCCTACCTGCCCCCTGCTTAGCTGAGGACCTGGTCTCTTGGCAGAAAATGGAAACCATTTATAGTGAGCTCCCTCTTCTCTCCTCATACCAGAACTCCTAGGTACTGCCCATCCCCCATTCCCTCCTTTCCCTTAATCTTTGACAGTGGGCGAGGCAAGACCAGACCTTGTAGATGTGTTCTTGATCCCATCATCTACTGTTTCCTTTAGCAGATTGAATCCCCTTCTTCTTCTGTGTTCTCTACTATGATCCCTGTCCCATAATCTTCATTCTTTTCCCATCTATTCATTCTTCCCCTGCTGTCTACAAACATATCTCCCACATGCTTCAAAAACCTTCACTCATCCCAACTATCCCCTCTGTATCTCTCTTCCCTTTCTCAGCCAAACTCCTAGAAGAAGCTGTCTTTACTTCTCACCTTGTTCCTTAATCTCCTAGAAGAAGCTGTCTTTACTTCTCACCTTGTTCCTTAATCTTTTTCAATCTGGCTTCTGACCTCATCACTCAGTTGAACCTGATCTCTCCAAAATAGCTGGTGATCTCCTAATTGCCAAATCTGTTGGGGTTTTTTCAGTCTAGTCCTCATCCTTCTTAGCCTATTGACTCCGTTGACCACCTTCTCCTCCTGGATGTTCTAGGTTTTCAGGATGCTACCCTCTCTTCCAACCTGGTTGCTCCTTCTCAGTCACCTTGGCTAGTCAAGCTACCATATTATCATGGCCCTAACTGTGAGTGCTCCCCAAGGTTCTGCGTGGTGCTCTCCAAGGTTCTGTGTAGGTCATTCTGTGCTCTCTCTTGGCAAATTCATTGGCTCCTATGGACTTAGTTATCATTTCTATGAAGATGATCCACACATCTATATATCCATCCTCAGCCTCTCTCCTAAGCTTCAATCCTCCATAACTAGTTGCCTATTTGATGTCTCAAACCAGATGTCCTAGAAACATCTCAGACTCACAATTGAACTCATAATCATTTCCCCCAAAATCTTCCCTCTTCTAAATTTCTCAGTTCCTGTCAAAGGTAGCCCCATCCTTCTAAGTCTCCTGGGCTCATAACCTTAGCATTGACCTCAGCTCCTCATCCACACTCACTTCACATATCCAATCCCTTGCCAAATCTTGTCATTCCTACCTCCACACCATCTCTTGCATCTGAGCCCTTCTCTGTACTCATAACTATCACACAAGTCTACACAGAACCTTGGGGAGTACCTACAGTTATGGCCATGATATGGTAATTCAACCATTAAAGAAGTCTGAGAAGGAATAGTCAGCTTCTCACCTTATTTCAGGCCTTCATCATTCTTGCTTAGATTATTGCACCAACCTTCTAAATGGCTTCCTCGTCTCAAGTCTATCTGCATTCCAATCCATCACATATATTACTGCCAAGGTAATTTTCCTGTGACTCCCCTACTCAATCAACTACAATGGCTCCCTGTTGCCTCTAGGATAAGATATAAACTCCTCTGTTTAGTTTTTAAGCCTTTTACAATCTATTCCTAGCCTGTCTCTCCTGCTTCTTTAAATGTTACTCCCCTTCTTGTACTAACCTTTTCCCTGTGCCTTACACATGACCCTTTGTGTCCCATCTCTTTGCCTTTGTACTGGCTGTTCCCTATATCTGGAATGCCCTCCTTCTCAACTTATTCCATAGATTCACTCTTCTTTCAAGACAGCTTAAGTACCATTTTCAACAGGAAGCCTTCCCTGACACCCCTCTCCAACTAGTAGTACTCTCCCTCCCAAAGTACCTTGTATTTAACTGCTTTGTTATTTATTTGGGTTTATACTTTGTATTAATTCATCTTTATTATCTTCATATCCTGTATGTATTTATAAGTGTACTCATCACCCACATTAGAATATACATTCCATGAGAGATTGTTTCATCATTTGTCTTAGTTTCCCCATTGCCTGGCACATAATTTGTGCTTAATAAATACTTACTGATTTCTTTCTGGCCTCTACAATCCTTTGAGTATTGAGATTCTGTGATACTTCTGAGAAGCAGTATGCTATGATGGAAAGATTTTTGGACTTGGAATCAGAAAACCTGAGTTCAAATCCTGTCTTTGCCACCTAATTACCTCTGCAACTTTCAGCTATGTCACCTCATCTCTTTAGCCTCAGTTCCCTCATCCAGAAAATGAGGGGAGTGGATCTCTAAGATCCCTTCCAGCTCTAAATCTGTGATTCTAGGATAGCTGTCAAGAGTGAGTAATGACAGATGGACAACCCACATCCTACATTAATACCCACATAATGTAGGCCCCCCACTTTGTTGGATGGTGTCCTTGTGGTAGATTTATCTAAAGATGTGGGCATGAGTTGCATAGGAAGAGATGACATGGATGGGTTGTGACCTGATGCCACTGGCTGTTCGTTACTAAATGAGAACAGAGGTCCCCTGATATTTCAAGCAAATGTTCATTGAAATGTTAAAAAAAATAAATGAATGAACTACTTTGTGAATTCTTTAGCCCATTTTTTGAATATTTTATTTTCCCCCGGTTATGTGTAAAAACAATATCTAACATTCATTTTTAAAATTTTGAGTTCCACATTCTTTCCCTTCCCTTTCTCCCCTCCCCTCTCCTTGAGACAGCAAGCAATTTGATATCAGTTACACATGTGTGATCATACAAAACATATTTCCATGTTAATCATGTTGTGAAAGAAAATACAGACTAAAAAAAAACCCAAGAAAAATAAAGTGAAAAAAAAAAGTCTGCTTCGATCTGCATTCAAACTCTATCAGTTCATTCTGTGGAAGTGGATAACATTTTTTATTTCAAGGCCTTCAGAATTGTCTTGGATTGTTTGTATTTCTGAGAATAGCTAAGTCATTCACAGTTGATCATCCTATAATATCACTGTTATTGTGTACAATGTTCTGCTTCTGCTTATTTCACTTTGCATCTGTTCATATAAGTCTTCCCAAGTATTTCTTTAGCCCATTTCTTTAGCAGCACTTCCATAAAATGTCCATACTTCTAACACAAAGTATGAGATATATATATATATATATAAATGAGAAAGAAAGGAGATAACGCATAAAAAGCTTTGCAAACCTTTAAGTACTATATAAATGCCAGCTAGCATAATTATTATCTAATTTCTAGCATTTCATATATACTTGTAATCCCTTGGTTATGGTCATAGTTGTAACCCCTTCTAAGCATCACCCCCTTTGCATTTTTTTCATTGTTTTTAACTATATTTGCATACTTTAGCAATTGAGAGTTAACTTAGAACCTCTAGTGAACTCTGATTTAGAAGATCTGGGTCCAAATCCATGTTCTGCTGGTTCCCATCTGAGTGACCCTGAATCAAATCACTTGACCTCTCTTAGCCTCAGTTTTCCCAGTGATAAAATGGGAGTGATAATACTGGCACTAACTACTTTTTTGGAAAGCACATTTTAAGTTATTGAAGGGATATTGAGATGTGGCCTATAATAATCAGGAGAAATTGAACATCATGTTAGTGTTCATTCCTACTAGTGAGAGGTACTAGCTTTGGATGTTAAGGGTAATTAAATGTTCTGGAAATATTAGGAACTTTTTGAACTCTGATCCATTTTCTTGACACCATAAAGCAGCATATGACTGCGAAAATATGAATTACATACCCCCAAGCATTGGCATACCCAGTTATAAACAGTTACAGGCACATCATTATAAATATTTACATATAGGCTCCAGTCTTCTTCAGACTTTTGACTTCAGAAGCTTAACTAAAGGACCTTACAGATCTCATCTACTATTCTAATTGTATGTTTCTGCTGCTACATGGCTACTTCCCCCACATGAGCCTGAGATGCTAATTAAACAGGTATCTACTTAAGATGCTACTTGGCATGTAGTAAGCACTTAATAAATGCTTGAAATGAATTATGTTCCTAAAGTTCCCTGAACATTGGCACCTCTGCAGCTTTGATCACTGGATTCAGCCTTCCCAGAATGCTTCCTTCCTTCCTTTCAGCTTATCTAAGTTCTGTAACTCATTCAAGATTCTGCCCCAGTTTTCTCTCCTCTGTGAATCACAAAGCCATCCATAGAATGTTAAAACTAAAAAAGATTACAGGGAGAGCTTGGTACAACTTCCTCATTTTATAGATGAGCAAACTAGAGCCTAGAGGAGGAAGTGATTTCTGCAGCGTTACATATTGATTTGTGACAGAGGACAAAATCAATGCAGTCAGGATAAGAAGAGAAAATGTCGATTGGAACAACCCCCAAACCTTTGTACCAAATATCTCTGTTGTTCCAGGTATATAGGGAATTAACACAAATATGTAAGATAGAAAGCCATTCCTTGAAAGACGTGATCAAAGAATTACCAACTAATAATTATGAAATCATCCTCCAAATCACTATTATTAAAAGACATAAAAATAAATAGAAAAATAAAAACAACTCTGAGGTTTCTTACCCAGCAAATGGGCAAAGACAATAACGACTGAACTAGTAGATGTTAGAGGGGCCTTGGGAAGATAAGGCACACTGATGTTCTATTGGTGGAGCTGTGGATTGGTCCAGCCATTTTGGAAAATAATTTAGAATTACAATTGAAGGAGAAAAAAGACTAAAATATATATTCCCTTTGACCCAAAGATCCCACTGGTAGGCATATTCCCCAAAGATATCAAAGACAAAAGAAAGACCTCATGTTCCCCCCAAATAATCATAAGAGCCCGGTTTATGGTAGCAAAGACCTTGAAACAAAATTAGATACCCATCAATTGAATGGTTAAACAAATTTCAGTATATGAATGTAATAAAATCTTGTGCTGTATGAAACAATGAAAGTGATCAGTATAGAGAAGCATGGAAAGGTTTATGTGAACTGACACAGAGTGAAGTAAAAAGAACCAGAAAACCACTATACATGATGACTACAGTAATATAAGTGAAAAGAACATGGGCACAAAGACAAACACCGTGTCTTTGTGAGGACCATTCTTGATCCAGGAGCAGAGATGAGGAAATGCATTTCATTGCAGAGGTGGGGGACACTGGGTATGGAAATGTTTCACATATTGTCACACATAGTTGCCTGTAAAAAAAAAATTACATAATAGAACTAGAGAGAACAATGGTGCTCCAGGTGGCAGATGGGATTCTGGCCTAACTCAAAACTAGCAGATCCATCCTTCATGAAAAAGCCGGTTTGGGTAGAAGGGAGTAAAACCTTCGGTTACAGACAATTGAGTTTGAGTTGTTTGTGGGTTATCAAAGACAATGTAAGTAGCAGGTAATTGGAAACACTCTTATTTATCTTCCTGACCTCTTCCCTAGTGAGAAAGGGAAGAAAAGAAAAGGAAAAGCCAAACAGAAATGGAGAGTGATCAAGAATTCAAGTACAAGATTCTGTTCTATCACTTGGGGGCTAAGTCACAGCAAGAACATTTACTGGCAGGGTAAGGGTTGGAATGTGGGTCTAGCCTAGGAAAAGTATATACAGCCACAAAGGACTGTGACAAGAGAGAGGATGGTCATTAAAGAAAGGCGATAAGTTTCATCCTGTGAATTTCACCTGGAACATGCCCATGTAAAGGAAAGGCACTTTTCAGAGGAATAAATTAAAGCTATCTATAGTCATATGAAAAAATGTTCCAAATCAGTATTGATTAGAGAGATGCAAATCAAAACAACTCTGAGGTACCACATCACACCTATCATATTGGCTAATATGACAAAACAGGAAGATGATAAATACTGGAGATGTGGCAGAGTTTGAACACTAATTCATTGTTGGTGGAGCTGTGAACTGATCCAGCCATTATGGAGAGCAATTTAGAACTAGGACCAAAAAGCTATAAAAATGTACATACCCTTTGACCCAGCAATATTGCTTCTAGGGCTGTATCCCAAAGAGATCATAAAAATGGGGAAAGTCCTACATGTACAAAAAAATTTACAGTAGCTCTTTTTTTGGTGACCAAGAACTGGAAATCTAGGGAATGCCCATCAATGGGGAATGGCTGAACAAGTTGTAGTATATGAATGTAATGGAATACTATTGTTCTATGAGAAATGATGAACAGGAGGACTTCAGAAAAACCTGGGAAGAATTATATGAACTGATGCTGAGTGAAATGAGCAGACCCAGGAAAACATTGTACACAGTAACAGTCACAGGGTGTGAGGACTGTTTCTGATAAACTTAGCCCTTCACAACAATGAAAGGACCTAAAACATTCCTAAAGGACTCTTGGTGCAAAATGCCATCAGAGAAAGAACTGTGGAATCAGAACTGCAGAATGAAGCAGAATATTTTCTCTTGTGTTATGTTTTGTTTTTCTCATGGTTTCTCCCATTCATTTTAATTCTTCTATGCAACAAGACTAATGTGAAAATGTGTTTAATAAGAATGTATCTGTAGAAACCCATATAAGATTTCATGCCGTCTTGGGGAGGGGGGAGAGGGAGGAAAAAATTTAACACTTGTGAAAGTGATTGTTAAAAACTGAAAACAAATAAATAAAAAAAGAAATAAAAAAATAAAGTAAAGGTACATCCCAGTGCAGTAACTCAGGGGTGGAGAACCTGCTATCTGGAGGCCACATGTGGCCTTCTAGGACCTCAGGTATGGCCTTTTGACTGAGTACAAGTTTGACAGAACAAATCCTTTTATTAAGGGAATTTGTTCTGTAAAGTTTGAATTCAGTCAAAGGGCCACACTTGAGGATCTAGAGAGTCACATTTGGCCTCAAGGCTGCAGGTTCCCTACCCCTCTAGAGATAGAACACAGAATTTATGCAGTAGCAGAGACCTTGGATATGTCTCATGCTGCCTCCTCATGATACAACTGGAGCAAAACTGAAGGCCAGAGAAAGGAAGGGACTCACCCAAGGTTGCACAGTTACTTAGATCCAGAACTAAAATTAGGGTGTCTGGACTCAACAATTCAGTGCTTTTCCTATTCTAATAAGAAGAATCTAACTGAACAAGTAAAGGAACATGAGAAATTAGGGCAGATGAAAGGGAACAGGACGCAGTGAGGGACAAGTTGTATCGGGGTGGGGTTTTTTTGGGGGAGGAGTAAAGAAGATAGAATCCATATGATCCTACATCTAGAGGGGACTTCAAATGCCATGTAGTCTAGCCTCCTCATTTTAGAGATGAGGAAACTAAACTAGAAGGAGGGAGCTTAAGTGACTAGTCTAAGGTCCCACAGTAATACTCATCAGAGGTGACATTTGAACCCTGGTTTTCTGACTCAGCATTGATATGATACCCCTTCTATAGTATGGCAAGGACTACAGATTAAAATTCATGTATGTCCTACCTACTACAGGAACTGTTGCTCCCAAACAGCCCATGCCTAGTTGGATTCATGTAAGCCTGTGACTTTTGAGTATCTGCCATTTTGAACATAGAGTTAACTCTTACAATGGTTGTACTTACCTATGTAATTACCCTACATATTGCTAAATGAAACAGGGACTCCTCAACATCTTCTCCTTCTTCCTCCTCTCCACTCCTTTCCATATGCCCCAGGGACTCTTCTTCTGAACCTCCTACTTTATTATCTTGAGGACCTACTATTACCATTCCCCTTCTTCCCCCACCCCAGGACTTTATGCCACACTGTATAGTTAACAACAGAGGTGAGAGGGAGGCATTATGGTACAGTGGAAAGAGCACTGGGTTCAAACCCCACCTTTGGGTCTTACTACTTTTGTGACCTTGGGCTAATCACTTCCCCTCCTTGGGTCTCAGTTTCCTCTACTGTAAAATGAGAGAGTTGGACTATATGCCACTGAGGGCCCTTCCACTTCTTAATTTATGATGCTATAATTTATCCCAAAGCACTTAGCCTCCCTGGGTGTCTGCTTCTTCATCTGCCAAATAAAGAGATTGAATTGGAGTCTTTGAGGTCCCTTCCATCTCTGTGATCTTATGTTACTTTGGCAACTCACTTGAAATTCTTGGCTTCAGTTTCCTCCTTTGTAAAAGAAAGGGGCCTGTGAGGTCCCTTCTAACATTAGAATCCTATGTGTGTGACCTTGAGCAAATAATTTCTCTTCTCTAGGCTTTAGTTTCCTTATCACTCACTTCCTCCTGGTTCAGGCTCCACTCATCCTGTTATGCCTGTTCAGCAAGCTTCTCCCACGACATGTGATTTAGGCCTCCAGGTGGTTCAAGCAGGTCAAATGAGCCTATTAATAAATGAGGAAGATCTTTCCATTTACATTGCTATTACATTTGGCCCCAAGATCTTTCATATTCATTTACATATGTTGGGCTAGATGGCTTCTGAGGTCCTTTGCAGCTTTGATCCTATAAAGGATAAGGATTGTGGAAATAAATTGAGGCAAGTCTAAAGGAGATGGGGACAAGAAATGAAAGAAAACCAACTGGATGGTTAGGAGAATCAAAAAAGACTGGCCAGATATGTGGGCGGGGAATTACTTAGGAACAGCTCTAGGGCTATGAGATTTCCAAGTTACTGCACATGGTGAGCCACAGTGGGGTCATCAAAGAATTGACTTTGGAGTCATTGCAGGGATGCTTCCTACCTTCAGCATGCATATCCATGACATAGGATGGGTCCATCCTAGGAGGGTTCTGTGAAGAAATACCCCTTCCTTTACCATTGGCAGGAGTGGTATAATTCAATTATGTGTAGTCTCAGAAACATATATGAATAATTTCCAGCTCCCTTGAGAGCCAAAAAAAAGTACAGAAGAGGAGAAAAAGACCCTAGGTAGAATAGGATGGGACTGGGCTCCTTTCTGCCTGGGTTCTTGTTCCCCCACTGATCTCTAGCCTACAGACTTCTAATATTATTCCCTTGCCCTGCTTCTGCTCTATGTCCCTTTCCCAGTGTTGTGTTAAAGAAAGTAGAAAATGAAAGATGAAAGAAGAGTAGGTCAAAATGTCAACTCCTTCCCTTGCCTATCCACTTGACCTTTGACCCTGGGATTGGGACATTTTGCTGTCAAAAGTTTATTACATCCAAATCCTAATGTATCTAAATGAGGTTTCCCCTTCTGCAACATAACTTCACCTAGAAAAGGCTTGGAAAAGACAGATTAGTGGGAGTTAGCCACTGGAAATTGCATCTCCACATTTCATCCATCCCTCTACCAACCATTCATGAGCCACCATGACCTAACAGTGATGTTCTGAATGCTTTGAACTCATCAGTGCCCAAATTAATGTCCCTTCCTCAAGGAGCAGACCTCAGAAGTAAAGAAGTACATTCCTGGACATTAGTTCAAATGGTTCGGTGATAGCAGAGCATCCAGTGCTGGTTCCCTGTGTTTCACAATGTAACATCATGGACTTTCTTGGCAGGTGAATACTGCAATGCATGAGGCCAAGCTTATGGAAGAATGTGATGAACTGATGGAGATCATCCAGCAGAGGAAGCAGGCAATTGCAGTCAAAATAAAAGAGACCAAGGTGAAGGATGGCATTTCATTGAGTTGGCGGGATGTCAACCTTTCAAATGTCATTTGCTATAACCAATAAATGATGGGTTGTAGGGATTGGGATTCAAAAATAGCAGTTTTTTATATGATGCCATTCCCCAAGTGGATTACTTGAGTCTAGAATGATGATACTCAAATTTCATTGGTTCACAGATTCTGGAATGGGGGCAAAAGATGAAAGGGAGTGGGAGAATTTGCCAACTGGGAGGGCCAAGAGGATATTAACAGCACCAACCACATTTTCATTCTTCTCTGTTGTTGCAAATGTGAAAGTGCCATAGAAATTCAAGTTAGTATAATTTTCTTGTTCTCATGTTTTTTCAGTGGTTGAGTGTATAGCATTACTGGATTTGGAATTAGGAAGAACTTGGGTTCAAATTCTGCCACTGACACATACCACTGAAAAGTCACTTTGCCTGTTTGTAAAGTGAAGTGCTTGGATATGACCTCTAAGGTCCCTTCCTGCTCTAAATTCAGAATCCTCTGAAACAGTTTTGGGACAAATCACTATCTTACTTTTATTCTTTGAGATATAGTATTCTACAGACTGTTACAATAATAATAACATTTATTATTAACAATAGCCCATGAGTGATGATAGAATTTGGCTGCCACACTGGGATAAAGTGGGCTTTATTCACAAGTTGAAGGAAAACAGTGTCCCCCACCCCAGTTCAATTAGACAGGCATTTGTTGAGTGTCTCCTGTGAACCTCGTACTGTGACATGCACCTTGTCTCTCAAGGAGAGAAAAGACTAAAGCACAGGAAAGCTAGAATACAATGTAAGATAGCATACGAGAAAGTGACAGTGTAAGATAGCATATAATAAAATGTTTCATTGAATGCAACCAAATGCTAAACTGTATGATCCAGCTAGTAAGAAATAGGGATAGTGACTGGTCCTGTGATTTCATGATAAGGATCTCCAAGATGAAGAAATTCTAGAAATCTGTCTTCTCAGAGATCTTCTGGGGGCCCTCAGAGGTTAAGTGACTTGACCCATGTCACAGAGGCAATATATCTGAGGTAGGAGAATCAGGAAATAAAGAGGGAACTAGAGACTGATTGGGGAAGGCTTTGTGTTGGACTTGGGAAGGACCTTTGGGCTGGTGGAAGAGAGTGAAGGAGATCATTCTTGGTAAGGGAAACAGCTCGGGCAAAGGTAGCGGGGTGGGAATGAGTATAATATATATGGGGAATGATGAGAGACTGGCCTAACTCTAATGGTAAGAGTTAGTTGAGATACAATGAGTGATTATGTTGAATAGGTGATGTGAGAACTGATTATAGAGAGCTATGAAGGACAGTTGTGGAGTTTGGACTTGATCCAATAGGCAGAAAGGAGCTGTTTTGAGTCCCTGAGCAGGAGAGTTACATAATGCTTTAAAGCAATGTTTCAGGAAATATAACTTTTATAATGTCTGAAAGACATTTCCATTAGGAAGACCATTTAGGAAGCTACTTTCAGGTTGTGGGCATGAGGACAAGAGGGCCTTAATTAAGCTCATGGTGCTGAGAATAGAAAGAAAATATGAGAGATATGAAGATGGATAGGAGTCAAAAATGATTTCCAGATGTTTAGCCTGCATAATGGGAATAATTGGGCTGACATATTATGAATATATCAAAATGGGGCTGATATTTTGAGACTGAGTCTTTGTGTTTTTATTTTTCTCAGTCTGACAGTAACAATGTAGGTGACTCTGTGCTCATACTCTACATACAGTAAGAGAAGCCACTAATGAAGTGTTTGTTATTGACATAAGATGACTTTATGCCTTGGGGAATGTTTCTAACCCTCACAGGCTCTGAAATTACTAAAAGCACGAATATTATACATACATACATTCACATAAAGGAGTAAATAGGTGAGAATGCATGACATACTGGGTGAATGCTTGACCTATATAGGTTGATGGGAGAAGCAGGGAGCTGACTGAGAGAAATTGAAGAGATAGATGTAGTGAGTGGTCAACAGTTTGACCTCAGGAGTCCTATCTTGGGGATTCCCCAGAGATTATATTTCATTTGGGTTGTTTGAAATGGAGGGCCTCATGTTTTCCCTTTTTCACTTGACTCATTCTTTGAAGGTGATGAAGCTGAGGAAGTTGGCACAGCAGGTTGCCAATTGCCGCCAATGTCTAGAACGCTCAACAGTCCTCATCAACCAAGCAGAGCGCATCCTGAAAGAAAATGACCAGGCACGATTCCTACAATCTGCAAAAAACGTCGTGGAGAGGTGGGGTCTCTATGGTTCTCTTGAAGCAGATGTCTGGTCTTGTGAAAAGAGGCCAGTTTGTAAGCTATTTATCCCATTCAGACATGTCTGTTAGCAGCTGCCACCTGGGCATTGCACCAAGTCCACTGAGAGCAAGGAACAGTGCCGTTCCTTGTTCCCAGTTGCTTGTAACTATACGAGTAACAGTGCTGTTCCTTGTTCCCAGTGGTGAGCCCTGTGAGTCATTGGAGGCCTCTCGTCCAACACCATCTGCCATTCCTCTGCTCTCCAGTCCAGCACGCATCTACCTCCAGCAGCTACTGCCATAGTTTCCTGATGCTGGTCTGTGGCCGGAGTTGTCTGAGCTGGTACTGGAGTAGAGGCAGGGGGAACAGCTGACTTTGACTTTACCTAACTATAAACCTTCTCCTTACCTTCATTTAGGGAATACCCATAATACTCCTTTCTAATGGTACATGATCCATTTACTTAGAGTAATGTGGTAGAGAACAATGACCATGTGTCTTGAGTACTAGCTCCTAACCAACTGTGACTTTGGACATGTCAGTCTTCTCTGGCCTTTACTTCCCTCACCTGTCAAACAAAGATGATGGTATTTAAATTTTCCGCCTCACAGAAGTACTGTGAAACACTGGAGAAATGTGAGCAATGATTCCAGTGCCCAAGGCTCAAAAAAACCAAAGCAACTTGTCCAATGATAAGTTGGTGGCAATGCCAGGAGAAATCACAAGATGATTTTCCAACTTAGTACCACAGCAGTAAGGAGAACATTTCTCTTCTTATTCATCAGACTTTGCATAGAAGTTGTGTGGTTTGTCCTTCATTCTCAAAGAGGATCATGGCATCAGGGAGATGATGACATGATTTGGAATTGACTTTGTTTTAGTGAGGTCAGGCTATGCAGTCACCACCCTCACTTTCTCCTCTAGAGCCATCTGGGTCCAGTGGCCAGGTATCTATCAGGATGACTGAAGATGGCCCAGGATGAAGTGGGAGACCTTGGCCCTTTTAAGCTATGATCTTTTCAGGTTCTCACTTTGAGTGAGGCAGTACCCATTGGGGCCCCTTTAAGAAGAGTCACAGTTTTTGCTTTCATCCCTTTATCCTGGCATTAGCTTGTACCCAGAGCTGTGCCTATTTAGGGGACCAGCCCCAGGAAGCAGAGTCCTGCAGTGTTTGCATTTGTCTCAGTGATGTGATCATGATGGTGATGGTAATATGGCAGTGATGATGGTACCAGTGACACATAGGGATGGTGAGTGGCAGTCTTTCCATTGGTGGATGTGTTGATGTAACAGTGAGGATGGGTTAGATGTAACACTAATAGCATTGGTGGTGGTGATGGGACACTGACAACAGTGTCAGTAGGGATGGTGGTGCCAGTTGCAGTGATGGTGTTCCCATTTACAATGATGCTGATGTTGGAGTGAAGGTGGGGCTGACATAGTGGTTTTGGTGATTCCTATACCACCTGGCAGTTGTGATGTGGTAGTTGTGGTGGCAATGATGTGACGGGGACAATAGTGATGGTGATGACAGTTTTGGTAGTTCTGATATCAAATCAATGTTGTTCCTTTTCGTAGCATTATGTTGACAACAGTAGCAGTCCTGATCTAATAGTGATGTTAGTGGTGATGTGAAGGTGATGGATGATGGTGCTTAGGTGAAAGTAGTGGGGGGTGTTGCTGAGAACAGTCACAGGGGTGATGACAGTGGTGATGGGACATCAACTGTGGCATTACTGAGAGCATTATGATGGTGGTACTGATGTGATGATGGAGACATTGATATCATGGTGATGCTGGTGCCCATGTGAACATTATTGTAGTGGTGCCATAATAGTGATGGTGCTGCTGATGGCATGGTTGCCACTTGCTGCCAATGTCCTCATCAACCAAGCAGAGTGCATCCTGAAAGAAAATGACCAGGCAGATTCCTACAATCTGCAAAAATCATGAAGAGGTGGGCTCTCTCTGGTTCTCTTGAAGCAGATGTCTGGTCTTGTGAAAAGAGGCCAGTTTGTAAGCTGTTTGATCTCATTCAGACATGTCTGTTAGCAGCTGCCACCTGGGCATTGCACCAAATCCACCGAGAGCAAGGAACAGTGCTGTTCCTTGTTCCCAGTTGCTTGTAACTATACAAGTAACAGTACTGTTCCTTGTTCCCAGTGGTGAGCCCTGTGAGTCATTGGAGGCCTCTCGTCCAACACCATCTGCCATTCCTCTGCTCTCCAGCCCAGGGAAACTGAACCCTGCAGTGTTTATGTTTGTCTCTGTGGAACATGGGATAGGGATTTGAGTATGTGCCCTTTTCCAGCCCCTTGTCCTGCTCTGCAAGAATTTGTGTACTAGCATCCTAACTGTTTTCTCTGTTCCATTTTCTCCCCATTTTAAATAAATCAATTCAGCAAGCATTTATTAAGCACATTTTGTGTGCCAGGCACTAGGTATAAAAAAGACAAAACAAACACTGTCCCTGCCTTCATGGAGCTTGTACAGATATACATGTACTGATAAGTTAATACAAAATCTATAACTAGTAACATTAGCTTTTGAAATGAGGAATCTGGAGAGATGGGTAAGGGCCTTATGTTAGAGATGGTGATTGAACTGAGTCTTAAATGAAGTTGCCTATTCAAAAGATGAAAGTGTAGATGAAATATTCCAGGTGTGGGTCATGGAAGTGTGTACATGAGAGACGGCATGCCCTATATGACAAAAAGTAGTAACTCGTGGGTTGACAAGATGGAAGATGAGACACTGTCTCTAATCTTTACAATCTTCTCAAATCTTTCAAAGATAGTAATTATATGCAAGAGATAAAGGAATTGTAGCTGTGTACATGGTCTCAGACACCAAGAGTCCTAACTAAGCAACAACCACAAGTGAAGGTTAATCCCTGCTTACTTAGCACTTTCTCCGCTCCCCGCACCAGCCACTACACTGTGCTAGCCCCTCCCCACTTCTGCCTCCCTGCTCAGGGAAAATCAAAAGCCCAAAACTTGCTCCGACTGAGATTGTAGTGTGGCAGGGCTCTATGCTGCAACAATATTCAGCTGGAGAACTGAGGAACAGAGGGAATGGGGAGGCATGCCAGCACGTGTTTTGCTCCACCAGGCCTGAAGCAAAGGGGAATGGCATGCAGCTGTGGTCAGTTCTATCTCCTTAAAAGTCACTTGGGACAGAGGCCAAGGCCAGTGAAGCCTGAGTTGTCTAACATGGGAGAAGTCTGAGAGACCTTTGAGGTTCAGCCCCCAGAAAAGCTGCCATTAAAGAAGAAGGAGTCAGAAAGGGAACAATATAAGAGAGGAAAGACTGAAATTATCAAAGGTCAGAAGATGAAGAAAACTCATTTAAAGACTTTGAGTGCCAACAGATAAACCAACAGGGAAGACAATAATAACTGAAGGAAATAGGACCTCCAGATCATTTTAAAAAGTCTAGACATCTGTAAATAAATCTGCCAAAAGAAATAGAAGGAAAATGAATGAGGAAGAAGACCTTGTGGATTCCTGAAAGGGCATGGAACCACAACAGGATTCTACTGAACAGTTTAAAAGACATAAGAATTTTGAAAGCAGAATTTGTACCCTGCACAGCAGAAATAATCAGCAGATTAGAAAAACTAGAATCCATTATGGCAAACCTTCTGAAAGAAACAAAAGAGAGAACAAATGATTGTGAAGGCAAATACACAGAGGTAAAGGATGGTTTGGAAAGAAAAGAAGCAAAATGTAGAAACATTAAAAGAAAATAATCTCTGTGCAAGGAAAACATGTTGAACTTGAAGACAGCATGATGAGAGGCAACTTAAGGATTATAGGTATTCTAAAAGAACATGACTAGTCAAAAGACCTGAACACCATGATTCAAGAAATAATGCAAGAAAACTGCCCCAAACTTCCAAACAGAGAAACCAAAGTGCCAATTGAAAGAATCCACAGATCACTTCCAGAAAAATTCCTGTGCTGCCATCTCTAAGACTCCAAGTTATTAACTTTAATATTTTCAATGATAAACAGCAAATTTTGCAGGTGACCAGGAGCCACTTTCAAATAAGAAGGAAAGAAAACTAGAATAACACAAGACTATTTTACATCCACCAGAAACCACAGAAAATAATGGACTAATTTAATTTGCAGAGAGCAAAGATGCTTAAGAAGCAACGTAAGGTGACTTATCCTGCAAATTGTTGAATGAAAAAGCATTTTCACTATACCTACAAAGAAAACTATACTTGAACAGACTATTTGTTTTGCAAATACCCTAGACAACAGAAATATAAGAAAGGTAAACAAATACAGTGACCAGAGAAGGCATAGTGATGAAATAAGGAAAGACACTGATGGGGTTAGCAGCACCAACAGCAAAGTAACAACAGGGACCATTAAGTGATTTCTTCCTAAAAGTATAACAGGAAACATAGGTTAAGGCAGAAGATAAATAGAAGGGCTGGTGGCATTTTGACTGGATCATCTATTTTTCAAACCTTTTCTGTCTTCAGACTTCCCATGGCTCCCCCTTTCCCCACTCTCTCAATTGAGGATCTTGCCTAAATCTTTACTGAGAAAACTAAACCTTTACCTCCCTCTTCTCCCATCATATTCTTCTCACATCCTTCTGATTTTATTCCCCACTATCTCTCTCTCACAAAGAGGCAGTCTTTCTCTTTACCATGATGAACCACTTATGTGTTCCCTTGATCCCATCCCCTCCAGTAGATTGCCCCTATTATAATACCCCCTACCCCCTTAGCAATATGTTCCATCCCTGCTGCCTACAAACACAGCAAACTTTCCTCTATCCTTAAAAAATCTTTACTTAATCTGTCCATCCCTAATCAATATCATCCACTATCTCTGCTCCCCTTCTCCATCAAATTATTTGAAAAAACTAACTACATCCAATGCCTCCACTTCCTATCCTTTCACTTTCTTCTAAACCCTTTGTAATCTGGTTTCCTACTCTATCAGTCAACTGAAACCAATCTCTCCAAAGTTGCCTCTAGTCTCTTAATTGCCTAATCTCATGGCTTCCTTTCAAACCTCATCCATTGGGGCCTCTCCACAGAATGTAACATTGTTGATATATACCTTTTATTTTGCATACTGTCTGAATTTTTACGACACTGCCATCTTGCTTATCGTCTTGATTGTTTACTCTTCCTCAGCATCCTTTGCTGATCCATAATCTGTATTTTAGCACCTAACTGTAGGTGTACCTCTAAGACTGTGTCCTAGGCCCTGTAATCTTTTCTCTTAACATTCTCTGACTCAGTAACATCATCAAAGCCCATTGGTTTAGCCCTTATCTCTATGTAGGTCACACATGTACATATATGTGTATTACATGTGTATGCATATATGTACACATACATGTTAAATATACATATTAAGAAGTATTTATAATATATACATATTATATACATATAAAACATATATGTATACATACATATTAAGAATTATTAAAAGCTAACACTTATACAGTGCTTACTATGTGCCAGGCACTGTGCTAAATTCTTGGCAGTTATCTTATTTGATCCTCAAAACAGCCCTAGGAAATAAGTGCTATTATTATCCCCATTTTACAGATGAGGAAACTGAGGTAGATAGAGGTTAAAATGGCTTACCCAGGATCTTACTGCTAGTAATTGTCTGAGGAAGGATTTGAACTCAGATCAATCTCTCAATCCTGTATCACCAGTTAGACTTTTCAAATTGGATGTATCAAAGGCATTTCAAAATCAACATACCCAGAAGTCCGCATCTCTCTACTAAACCTAGTCTTCTTCCAAGCTTTTTATTTCTGGCAGGGGCTTTACCATCTTTCTATTTGTCTCATCATCCTTTACTTCTCACTGTGCCTTATCCAACCTATCCAAAAGGTTGCCAGATTTTGTCATTTCTCTTTCACTACCATCTCTCCTCTCCATCCTCTTCAGTTACACAGCTACCTCCCTAATTCAAGCCCTCATGCCTGATCTATGATACTAGTCTTATGGTTGGGCTGCCTGCCTCAAGATTCTTTCCACTCCATCTGCCACATTGATGCTATGTTAATATTCTGAAAGTCCAGATTTTGCTACACCTCTCTCTCTCTCTCTCTCTCTCTCTCTCTCTCAAATCTGGCCTCATACACTTAGTAGTTGTGTGACCCTGGGCAAGTCACTTCACCCTCAGTTTGCCTCAGTCTACTCATATGTAAATTGAGCTGGAGAAGGAAATGGCAAATCACTCCAAGTATCTTTGCCAAGGAAACCCCAAATGGGGTCAAGAAGAGTTGGACATGACTGAAATAAACAAACAAAATTTGACATTTAACTCTCTTGAAAACCTGGCCTCTTCCTATCTACTTAACCTTTTAACACATTATTCCTCTCTACGTATCTTATAGTCTACCCCAGGAGTGGGGATCCTGCAGCCTTGAGGCCAATTGTGGCCTTCTAGGTCCTTAGGTGTGACTTTTTGACTGAGTCCAAGTTTTACAGAACAAATCCTTTTTTTAAGGGGATTTATTCTGGGAAATTTGGATTCTATCACAGTGCCTCATATGAGGACCTAGAAGGCCACAGGTGACTTTGAGACTACAGGTTCCGCACTCTTGGCCTGGCCAAGCTTGCCCTCTTGCTGTTCCCTCACACATAGTACACCACACCCATTTTTTGCACAAGTTGCCTCCAATTCCAGAAATACTCTCCATCCTCAGTTCATTTCTTTGAATCCTTAGTTTCCTTTGGGACCTAGCTCAAGGACCACCTTCTACATGAAACTTTTGCTGGTTCCCCCGGCCTTCTCTGAAGTCACCTTCTACTTTCTCCATGCTCTGTATGGACCTATATCTATGCATGTTGTCTTCCCACTAGAACGGCAGTTCCATAAAGGCATTTGTCTTTTTCTTCCCAATGATCAGGACAGTCCCAGATAAATAATAGTTCAAGAAATGCTTGCTTGATTGACTTTAATTGCCAAATGAAGAAGTTTGGATTTTTTCCTGGAGCTACTAGGGAGCCTGAGAAAATTTAAACAGGAGAGTGACATGGTCAAGCTTGGATTTTCTGAATATTGATTTGGCAGCTTTATGGAAGAAGGACTGGAGAAACAAGAAACTACAGGTTCGTAGAATGATTAGGAAGCTATTGTAATATTGCTGATAATCAGTGATTCTGGGTTAACTGAAAGGGTAATGATGCCCTCAATAATAAAAATGAAGTTTGTATAAAGGATGTGTCTGGGAGAAAAATGAGTTCTGTTTTATATATGTTGAATTTGAGATATTTATGGTTCATCCAATTTTAGATATTCAATAGACAGTTGGTGATACCAAGGCAGTTCAGAAAGACTAGGGCTGGACATATGTGTGTGTAGACCAGGGGCAGGGAACCTGTGACCTCAACACCATCTGTGGCCCTCTAGGTCCTCAAGTGCAGCTCTCTGACTGAATCCAAACTTCACAGAACAAATCCTCTTAATAAAAGGATTTGTTCTGTAAAACTTGGACTCAGTGAAAGGGCTGCATTCAAGAACCTAGAAGGCCACATGTGGCATCCAGGCTGCAGGTTCCCATCCTTGGTGTAGATAGATAGATAGACAGACAGACAGATAGATAGAGATGTAAATGTACCTATATTCTCATCTGTATAGGGATGATAATTGAACTCAAGGGAGCTGAAAAGATCACTCAGAGAGAGGAGTGTGCAGAAGGAGAAGGGATGATAGTGGTAGGTAGAGACTTGGGTACACTCACAGTTATGTGGATAATAGTCCAGCAAGAAGATAGGCAGAAGATGAACCGAGAGAGTGAAAACTCATGGATGAAAGGACCTGGGAGGAGAGAGTAGTCAACAATGTCAAATGCTGTAGAGAGGACCCAAAGGATGAGAACTGAGAAAAGGCCATTGGATTTAGCAATTACAGGATCACTGATAACCTCAAAAAGAACAGCTTCTATTTATCGATGAGGCTGGAAGCCAGATTGCAAGGAGCTGAGAAAAGAGTGAGAGCCAAGAAACAATTAATTATAACCAAGTTGGATTTATACCAGGAATGCTAGGATAGTTCAACATTAGCAAACAATATAATGAATCATATGAAAAATAAAGACATCCACAATTATGATTTTCTCACTAGATGCAGAAAAAAGCCTTTGTGAAATACAACACTCATTTATGCTTAAAAAAACACCCCTGCAACATATAGACGTAGGGGAATCTTTTTTTTTTTTAACAATATAAAAAGTGTTTAAAGCCAAAAACAAGCATAATATACAATGTCAATATATAGTAGGAGCTTTCTCAGTAAATAAAATAGTAGAGCAAGGATGCCTACTTTCATCACTTTTATTTGATTTTATTCAAAAAATTCCATCCATAAGACAAGAGAAAGAAATTAAAGGTGTAAAGATAAGGAAAAAGATTATACCTATTTGCTGATGACATGTTGGTTTATATAGAAAATCCTAGAGCAGGGGTGGGGCTTTGACTAAATACCAACTTCACAGAACAAATCCCTTTAATAAAAGAATTCGTTCTGTCAAACTTGAATTCAGTCAAAAGGCCACACCTGAGGACCTAGAGGGCCACATGTGGTCTTGAGGCTGCAGGTTTCCTACCCCTCTCCTAGAAAATCAGTAATTATACTCATTGAGATGATTGACAGCTTTAGCAAAATTTCAAGCTACAAAATAAACCCACATATATCAACATATATCAATAGTATCTCCATATAATAATAACAACATCTTAAAAGTCAACAATAGACAGGTAAATATGCTACTAAAAGCGACTACAAAATGCATAAAATATTGGAGGGTGGTGGGATCAATTCACTAAAGCACATTCAAGACTTGTAGATATTCCATTCCAAAGTATTCCACCAAGAACAGCTGAAATAGCTAGAGTAGAATTCAATGTCCATGGCTGGGGCATGCCAATATAATAAAAAAAAACCAGTATGACCAAAGCTAACTTACAATTTTAATGCTATAGTAACCATCACAGTGATACTTTACAGAACTCGATAAAATAATAAAATATTCAGCCTGAGAAACAAAAGATCTAAAATATCAAGGGGAATAATGAAAAATGGCATAAAGAGAGAGTAGCCCTTCGTAAAGCAGCTTTCATCAAAACCATTTGGTAGTGGTTTTAAAAAAAATAGAAAATTAGATTAATGAGACAGACGAGACAGGAGAGAATCAGAAACAATGGAACTCAGTCATCCATTGTTTGATCATTTCTGCTAGGCTGCTTTCTGGTTTTTCCTACAGTTTTGTTTTTTTTACCCAAATAGCAAGTTCTTTCCCAAGCAGTTTATTTTTTCAAGTTTTCCATCCCAAGTGTTCATATAGACTTGAGATAGAGCCTTCTGAGCTCGTATTTGTCCGATCAGTCACAGTCAGATGCACTGTATGTTAACCCCCACATCATATCATTTTGGTCCTCTTTAAGCACAAAGGACCACCACCAATATTTTCAATTTTGTGGAAACTTGGAATTATGACAATGATGGTTGTGGTGGCATTGTGACAGTGATGATAGCAGCTATTTATCATTAATGATGCTGATGATAGAATGTGACAGAAATAGCTCAGTGATGATTTGGATTATAGGGAGAGTGTTGTGGTTGATGGTGGCAATATAAGCAAGGTGATGGTACTGATGGTGGAGATGATGTGGTGCTAGTTGTGTGACGGTGCTGGTGGCACCAGTAATGTGACATTGATGACGGTAATGACAAATATTATTTATTATAATAATGATGGTGACATGACCAGGATGAGGTTACTGATGGTAGATAGTCTCCTGATCAGTGACTAGGTGGCGCCATAGTGGATAAAACGCTGGGCCTAGCTTCAGGAAGAACTGAATTCAAATCTGCCTTCGGACATGGGTGACTCAGGGCACGACATTTAATTTGTTTGCCTCAGTTTCTTCATCTGTAAAATGGGGATAATAAATAGCACCTACCTTCCGGGGTTGTTGTGAGGACCCAATGAGATAATAATTGTTAATCACTTAGCACAGTGCCTGGGACATAGTAAGGGTTATGTAAATGTTAGTTATTATTGTAATTATTAATTATTTTAACAGTGATGATGGTAGCCATTATACTATTCTGACAGTGATGCTGGGAATGGAACAGTGATAGTGGTAAGAGCAGTAGAGATTTGATGGTGATGATGGTGCTGATGGAGATAGTATTATGACAATGATGGTGGTAGGGATGGGACAGTGTTATTGGTGGAATTTGGTCATTAATGACTGTGCTGAAGGCAGTAGCTTTGTGTTAGTATTGGGGAAGCTTCAATGTTGATGGTGTATTATGACTTCTAGAACATTGGACTGGATCTATTCAGATGAAATTCAATAAGGTGCTGTAATGTTAATGGGAGTTAAAGATCTTCCCTGCCCATTAATAGGCCTCACATGGAGCCCATTGGGAGAAGAACTGGTTTAAAGGGAAAACTTGCTTAGGAGAGGCTTGCTTGTAGGAAGGCTTCCACACGTTTGGGTACTAAGTTCATTAGGCACTGAGTCACAAGGATTGTGATGCCTTCTGGCTCCGAGAAGTGTATATATACTCTGAATTGGCATTTTACTTTGATTCTTACTCTTTGGAAACAGGCTTGTGTGCCAGATGAGATGCTGGGTAAGCTTTAAGGAGCCTCCCCGACTTTGAAAACCCAGCTGTTGGTGCTTATCTCTGTGGTAACTATGTGTGTATGTAATGGTCAGTTGGATCTATCTGTTGATCTGTGATGTATGTATTGCTTATGGTCAGACAGAAGCCCTGTATATTGGTCTTTATTTCTCTGCTTGTATTTTTCTGTTGCTGAATGTAATTAAAGTAGATTGTTGATCCCTCAAAAGTCACTTTCCTTTTAGAAAAGCAGATCCAAGAACCTGTACCAGGATGCCATCCTGGACATGCTAGAGTGCTTGCTGTTACAGGTGCAAAGTGTGTGGGCACAAAAAAATCAACCCCACAAATATAAGATTTATGAAGTATGATAGGCAACAGTTGTTCTAAAAGAAGATCTGGGGGTTTCAGTGGACTACAGGTTCAACATAAAGTAGCAATGTGATTTGGTAGCCACAAAAGCTAACGTAATCTCTGATTGCATTGAGGGGCATAATTTCTAGGAATAGAAAAGTGGTAATCCACTATCCTCTGCCCTCATCAAACTGTGTAAAGTACTATATTCATTAAAGAAGAATATTGATGATCTGGAGAGTGACAAAAGGGGGGCAGCCAGGATGGTGACAGGCCTTGAGTTCATGACATTTGATGTCAAGAAAAATTTCTAAACAATGAGAGCTATCCACAAGTAGACTTCTCTTGAGAATTGGTGGGTTTGCTCTGCTTGGACATCTTCAGGCAGAAAGCAGACAACCATTTGTCAAGTATGTGATAGTAGGGGATTCCTTCCTGGATGGATTGGACTCTTTGGCCCTTAAGGTCCCTTCTGTTTTTTAAATATGTGATTCTCTGGGATATGACAGTGTTAATGGTACTGATAGGTAGCATTATTATGACTGTATCAATGGTGTTAATGGGAGAGTGACGGTAATATTCGTGACGGTGATGTGACAGTGTTGGTGGTGATGTGAATGTGATGATGGCACTGTCATTGATGGGGATGCAACAATGTTGGTGTTGCTAACAGCATTACATTGTGATGGTGTTGATGGTGCTGATATAACAGATGATGATTGTAATGATAGGACAGTGCCGGCAGTGCTGGTGTTGATGATGCCTCCTTAATTCTGGATGCCTGACTTCTGACTTCTCTTAACTTGGCCCAGGATTGTTTTAACTGTTTTTGCTTGCCACATCATACTGCTGACTTATATTGAGCTTGTAGATTACTAAACTATTGAGAATTATTTTTAAAACAAACCATTGCCTCCCTCATCCTGGATTTAAAAAGTTAATTGCATAAACCCAAGTGCAAGATTTTACATTTATCCATATTGAAACTCATCTCATTAGATTCATCCCAATGCTCAAGTCTGCAAATATCCCTTATCCATACCCATTTTCCTGCCATGATTCTTATCCCACCAAGTCTCACTGATACCAGTGCAGTCAAATTTGTTGCCTTGCATTTGGGTCTCTGGCTCATCCAACTTGTTACCTGCACCATGTGTATTTACGTATAGACATCTGAGGTCATGGGTTAGTTGATTGGTTGGTTTTTATTGGCTTCTCTCTTGCATTCTGTCTCCTGTGAGTTCCTAGATGTCTCTACTGCTTATCTTTTTCCTGCTTTCTCTCTATGATATCTCTCGGTGGATTGCACAGCTAGTTTTCTCCCTACCCCCTTCCTTTTTAGTTTATCGCTCTTTTGGTTAGATTTGCAATGCTTTAGGAAAATACATTCTTATCAGTTCTTGTTAAGTACATTCCATCTCTAGTCATTTTTATATTTGATATTTTTATTTATATTACAGTTATATTTTTATTTGTAGATTTTGAGCCATGATCTAGATACCCATATCCAATTCTTAGATGCCAAATTCTTTTCCTCTCTGCTGTATTGGTGCCTTTTGTTTTTATACCACTGTCTCTTCCCAGTAATACCTCTTCCCCATAGAACCTTCTCTTGAAATATAGAAAACCAATTAAAATAAGCCATTTTAACAACGACCTCTGACATGTCACCTATGTGACATTCCATTCCTACACTCCAACATCCTTTTCCTGAGACAAGCAAAGTGTGTATCACTCTCTGAAGCCAAGATTTGTCCTGGTGTTTCATCTGAACTCTGATGCTTTTGAATATTTTTACATTTGTTTTATTGTTGTGTATTTTGTGTTCCTTTGGTTCTACTTTCCTCACTCTTTTCATTTCATAGAAGTGTGCCAATGTTTCTCTGAATTCTTCATATCCATTATTCTTTACAATGCAGTAACATTCCATTATATTTATATACCACAGTTTAGCTTAATAAACAACAATGCTTTTATTACCATTTCCTTCCCTAGACAGCCTTAGCTTATTCTGCACTTTAGTCTGTCTGAAACTAATTTTACAGGATCATGCCATATTTTTGCATTCACGCTGTGTTATCTGCTCTTGTCTTTATCCTTTGTACCCATCATTTAAAAATCTAAATAGACTGGTGAGTTCCCTGTGTATCATATCCATCTCTTTAGACAACTACCCTTTTTCTTCCTCATTGAATTATTTCTCTTTCTGTCTTTCAAACTTCTTTCTTTAGAGTTTTCCATTTTTCCCAGGACTATAAAATTTGAAGCCATGGGATCCTGTCCAGCCTTTCCCCGAACACTTCAAAATTTGTTCTCCCAAAATGGTAGGAGGAGAACATTTCTGGTGACTCCCAGCATTCCTTACCCCTATCCCAAATTCAAAATCAGATCTCTCCATAATGAGATACAAACTACATACTCTAGAACGGGAAAGTCAGAGATTGGTATGAGCTGGATTATTGATATAGTTAGAAGCTAGGGTATTGAAATTGACAGGGCCCTTGACTTGAATTCAGGAAGTTTTTGAATCCTGGCTTGGACATCAACTTTCTGAGTTACCTTGGGCAAGTACCTTAACCTCTTTGAGCCTCTTTCCTCATTTGTAAGAAGGAGACAACATTTAATCCATTTACCTCACAGAATTCTTGTGAGAAAAGTACTTTAAGCATTAACCTTCAAGCTTGAGAGAAATGTAGGCTGCTGCTTTTCCTTGCCTAGCTGAGCCGTGGAAGTTAGGTGTTTTGTTTTCTTTACAGCATTGCTACGATTGGTCTTATCAAACCTCCTGTGGATTGACTGGTCTGGCATTGTTGACAAGTGGCAACCTGACAAATTAGGAAAGATGAGGAGGGAAAAAATCTGTTTGCTTCTTAGAAGTAAGACGGGGACGGGGGGAGGGTATAGATTAGCCCAAGAATCTCAGAGCTGGAAAGGACTTAGCCCCATTTGGTCTGTATCCTCTCTCCAATCTCTCTGACAGGATGTCATCATTCGATGACAATGTAAGAGGAAATATGGTGTATGCCCTAATTGACCTCTGCTAATTAAAACACAAATTGTTGGGCTCTATCAAGAGAACCACTTCTCTTAAGCGATATGATGGGTTAAGCAGGCCCAACATCCAACTACAAGAGTTTTTTTTGGGGGGGGGGTGTTGTTGTTGTGTTTTACCTTGCTAAATGAAAAGTCAAATAGATAAAAGTTGCAAACCCATTTTGATGTGTGTTGATATACTTTCTTCTCTTTCAGGGTTGCCATGGCAACTGCATCCTCTCAAGTTCTCATCCCAGACATCAATTTTAATGATGCTTTTGAAAACTTTGCTTTAGATTTTTCCAGAGAAAAGAAATTGTTGGAGGGGCTCGATTACTTAACAGGTGTGAAAATAGTTTTCTTTCTTATTTTCATCTTGTCTTTTAGGGGTTATTTTCCTTTGATTTCTTCTAGGAAGGAAAAAGTAATGTTTAAACCTGGACAAAAATCTGACCTGCCCTCTCTTTTTAATGCCAGAATTGACCCTGAAGCAGAAGAGAGAGATGTTTGGAACTTTCTAGATTGAGAATATTTCTGATAAATCAATGAACAGCTGTTTAACCCTCATTGTGTGCTAAGTGCTGGGGATACAGGGAAGGTAAAAACAGTCCTGGCTCACATTGAAATGGAAGAGACCACCTGAAAGCAGTAAAATTCTAAACTATAAATGAGATTGTATTTTCCTTTGGGTCAATCCAAAGTTGGAAAGGATATGAGAATCTAATGGGAAAGGAAGGTAGAGTGGAGCACAAACCAAGGGTGATAAACTGCATAAATATTGTTAAAGTAATTGACTTCAGATTTTCTCTCCTAGATTAAGCTGAAGGGCATCCTAATTGGACTTGATGTTTTCTGAGGTCCCTTTTAGCTCTAGACTTAGAATCCTATGTATGATCTTGGACAAGTCCCTTCCCCTCCCTGGGCCTCAGTGTCCCCCTCTGTAAAATGAGGGGGGTTAGACTAGCTGGTCTCTGAGATCTCTTCCAGCTCTGGATTTAGCAGCCAAATATGAATGCCAAATATTTTTGGTCTCCTTTATCTGTTGAACTATTGGAAGGAAAAACATCAGCTAAGGTATCTCCTTATTAGGCTAGCAGTGACATTTTGCTATTTTCATAGTGATATTTTAATTAAAGGCCTGCATGTGCAGCCTCTATATTAGACTTTGAACATAACTAGACCAAGAGCCATGGGTCTCTCTATTCAGGGGATAATAGATTTTGAGCTGGAAGGAAGGCCTTTGAGTGTAGCACCCTTGTCTTACATCTAACAAAACTGAGGCCTAGAGCTGTAACCTCCCTTGACCAGGATAATGCAGGTGGTAGAGCTGGACTTTGAACTAGGGTCCTCTGACATCAAATCCAGTTCCCATTCTGCTGTACCATGCTGGTTTGGGCTGAAGCATAAGGTTTCGGTACTAAGGAAATATTAATATAGAATTTGTGCTTTGGGTAAATTGAGGCATTCAGAATGTAGCTGAGAACCCAGAGACCAGTGAAAAATAAGGTCCCCAAGTGGTTTCTTAGCAGCCAAAGTAGATGTCACAAAACCCACACACTTTATATATTGCACCTGGTTCAGAAAAGCTTGCTTATGTGGTTGTCTCCATAGCCTAAAGCATCAAAGAGAATGGGAAAATCATCAAAAGTAGGTGCCTCAGCTACTATAAGAAGTAGCAACTGATGGTCAAACAGCAAAGGAGGAGATTAAAACTACTGAAAGAAGATCCCAAGCTCAAAAAACTGCATCAGCCTGGAGCCATTCTGCATTAGGTCAGAGGCCCCATGTCCCTCAGTAGCCCAGATGAGAACTCTGGCTGTAGTACAGCTCGGTATAATAGAGCTAATTAGGACAGCCCCGAGTCATCAAGAAAAGGTTAAATGATGTTCATTGTGCCCTGTCTGAGAGGGGCAGTAATTTTGGAAAGATTTTAATTAAAAATGGCCAAATGAATTAAGAACATTCATATAGCCAAAAGAGCAAGCTCTCCTCATCCGGAAAATTCCCTCCTGTCAATTTCCTCCTGGAGGATGCTCATGGCTACTCTCTAGCTGCTAATGCCATGCATCTTTGTAAGTTGGTTGGGGAGAAATAGGAAGGGAGAGTGGGCTGTTTGCTTTGAAAACAAGGGAAATGGATACAACTACTGAATGATTCATAAAAGTTTTTGAAGTGGGAGAGAGGGATGAAAAGAGAAAGAATCAGGAGTTTTAAAGGACTGCCCCCTCCCAAAGAGACCCATATGTTTTAGTAAAAGATAGAAATCATTCAGTAGTTTGGAGAAAACGAAGTTTCAGGGAGAAATTAAGAGCCAGATGGTAGGTGATTTTTAAAAATGAGGGGGTGGGTACACCAGATAGTGCCTACGCCATCGACCAGCAGAGTCTCAGGGCAGACATGTGATAGGAAGGACAGGAATTCTCCTTCTGTTTATTTGTATCCATTGGGGTTGGCTGTTAGTGCCAATAAGGCAACTCTATGGAGCGAGGGAAAGTCAGCCCCTCGGTGCCCTCAGGCAACTCTGGGACTCTAGTTGCTGAGCAGGTGTTAGTCTGCACTGGTAAAGGAAATATCCTTACTAGCAGTTTGGTATGCCAGTGAAACCACAGGTGTGTACCATGATTTTGAAAGAAAAGCAAAACAGAGATTTATTCTGAAACAGGAAAACAAATCTCAGCTGTTTTCTTTCCTCCAATAGCTGTATCCATCAGATCCCCTCATACAGAGGAGGAAAATAAGGTTTATTTTGGGCCCAAAGACACTTTTGCCTGAAATCACTAGGTAGTTGAGAAAAAGCTTTTGGGAGGAGGAGGGGAAGAGGAAGGAAGGTTACTCCCTAAGCATTCTCCATAAAGAAAATGAATTCATCAAGAAGATGAGAGACTGAATAGTGTTGAAGGAAGAGCTTTGGCTCTGGCATTAAAAGACCTGGGTTCAAATCCCAACTCTCCCATTTACTACATGTATAGGTTTGAACAAATTACTTCCTGGGTCTCAGTTTCCTCCTCTGTAAATAAAGGGTTTGGGCTAGCTGGGCCCCAAGTTCCCTTCTAGCTCTCTAGAACTAGGTCCTATGTTGGCATAGGCAGTATGCCAATTCCAGAAACCCTCACCCTCACTCTTTGTGTTCTTTCCCTACAGCCCCCAACCCACCGTCTATACAAGAAGAACTTTGTACTGCTTCCCATGACACTATCACCGTCCACTGGCTCTCTGAAGATGAATTCAGCATCAGTTCCTATGAGCTGCAGTATACCATATTCACTGGCCAGGCTAACTTCATCAGTAAGTCATGGTGTGGTTGGGGCCTGTGGCCAGAGATAAGAAAATGTAAGGAAGCAGTAAGCTGCTCAAGATTGGCCGGGGCTACACGAGGCAAGTGTTTCCAAACTGTCCTGTGTTGCTGAGCCCGGTGTTTCTCAGGCAGTGTGGGCCCAGAAGTGGGAAGCTCCCGCTGATGTGTCATTGCACCTTCAGCTCCTGCCCTCTGGCGGGTTGTCCCCAGGGACATCCCTGCCTCTGTGGCCTTCACTTCCCCACCCCCTCCAATCCATGCCCTGCCACCTTCCCTGGCTAGACCCCCAGCTCGGAGCTTGTCTCTGAGGTAGGCAGTCTGGGCCATCGAAAATCATGGGGGACATTGCTGGGTTGGGGATGCATGTGTGCCTTCCTTGCTCTGATCCTACCTTTTCATTGTTCTGGTCAAATATGCTTTGCAAAGCTCTACCTCTCCTGGCTCCCCAGTTTTCTTCCTTGGACACAACAGTATCCTTTCCCTCTGTTACTTTTCTTCCTTCCTCCCTTCCCCTCTCCCCCGTGAATTTTAAGAAAATTACAAATGGGCCACGGGATGCAAAGCCGTGGTTTAGTCCCAAATGTGTCATTGGTTCTTTTGAATTGTGTGTCTGTTCAGACGTCAAGCTTGTTAAAACAATATGGCGCCAGGACTCATCAGTCACCAATTAGGGATGTTTGAAAGAACAGCAAAGGGGAATTAAAGTGTGTGTGTTGTGGGCAGGGGGGTGGAACCAATTTCCATGGAGAGGTGGCCCTCATGGGACACAAGCATTGTTTTTCCCATTGTTTTCATCTTTATGTTTCTGCCTTCTTGGCTTATGTTGAGGGGAGTTTCCCAAACAAGAGTCACTGAATGGGCTGCCAACCTTGGGGAATCCTGCAGATCAAGCTGAAGGCACTCAGCCCAGGCAACCCCCCAAGAAGAGATCAGGCAGCTTTTAAATAGGTCAAAGGTATTTTTGCTTTTGCTTTAAGGACACATGGTGTTCTGTAGAGGAAGCTTTTCACTAGCAGTAAATCTAAATCTAAGTAAATTTAAAATTAAGTACCTACTATGTGCCAGGCACCATGCTGGGCACTGGTGATACAAGTACAAAAAGTGAAGCCATCTCCAGGAGCTCACAGTCTAATGGGGAAGGAGGAAACAAACATGTATATATATGAATATATTCAAATACAAAACAAATACAAGATAGTGAGGGAAGGAAGGTACTAGCAGCTGGGATGAGGAAGGATTTCATGTAGAAAATGGTGCTAAAACTGTGTCTTGAAGAAATAAAAGAGAGAGACTTGAGGTAGCAGGGAGGAAGTCACGGATTCCAAATGGAAGGCATAGCCAATGCAAAGGCATAGAAATGGGAGATAGAGTGCTACGTATAAGGAGCATGCTGGTCTATGGCTTGCTATAACACCAGCAAACTATTGTGAAAGCAGCCCCTGTGGTGCAATGGAGAGAAGGCAAAAGTTGGAGTACTAGTTGTGTCACTTCCTAGCTGTGGGACCTTGGGCCTGACCACCTAATTTCTCTGAGTTATTATCTCATCTTTAAAATCAGACTAATTTGAGTGAGTCCTGTCCTAACCATCCAACAAAGTCATTGTGAGAATCCTAAGTGGGAATGTATATGAAGGCACTTCCAAAAGCATGTGTGGAGGGGTGGTTATTGACATCTGTTTTGTCATATCACCTCCAGTTTTCTCCTTGCATCTAACCTTCTCCCAGAGCTGCTGCCAAGTGGCCCAGTGGTCTGATGGAAGTTTCTGTCCCTTGCCTTGGTGCTGTCCAACTTTTGCCCAAAAGACAGATGGCAGGAGAGAGGAAGGGAGACTGACTGACCCTTTGTCAGGACTTTAGCTTTTCAGTGACTCTGTGATCTTTTCAGTATGGGTATATCCCTTCAGAGGACATGTCTTTATATCCTCTTGCCAAGGCCCTCCTTTTCTCCATTCTCCTTAGAGGATGTCCCCAATGTACTGGTGTCCTTCTACAGGTCTTTAGCCATGTCTTCACCATGTGCTCAGCCCACCTTTTCTGATCATACGTTTCACAGAATCACTGACTCTCAGAGTTGGAAGGGACCTTGGCAGCCATCTTAGTTTACTTCTTGAACAAGAATCTCTCCTGACATCCCTAATAAGTGGTCCCCCAACTTTACTTGAAGACCTACAGAGAAGGGGAATCTACCACTTCCCACAGCAGCCCATTGCACTTTGGAAGATCTCTGATTGACCAGAAGTTTTGCCTACTACTTCATCTGAAGCCCCATCTACCCATTGCTTCTAATTTTGTCTTCTGTATCTAAACATTAAGTTCACTTCCTCTCCTATAGGAGAGTCCTTCAGATACATAAGATCATAGATTTCAAGCTGGACAGTCCCTCAGAGGTCACCTAAACCAACTTCCTTATTTTACAGATGAGGCAACTGAGGCACAGAAAGGTTAAGTGACTTGTCTATGGTGACACAATTAGTAAATAAATAGTCAGGCTTGAAGACATCTGCGTTGTCTTCTCCAGGTTAAATATTATAATTTCCTTCTCCCAGTCCTCACATAGGATGATCTTAAGGCCCTTCCTTCACCATCCTGGATGAGTCCTCTGGACCCTTTTTAGCAATGACCTTCCAAAAATGTGGCTTCTAGAACTGAGTAGAGTACCCCAGATAAAGTCTGAACAAGGCAGAGTACAGTAGGCTGATCAATTGTCTCATTCTGGACACCACAGCTCTCTTAATCCAACCTAAGATAACATTCACATTTTCAGCTGTCATATCCTACCATTGGCTTATACCACATCTGCACAACCTGTAGACTTCTTTGGGCCACAGATAGGTTAGACTAGAGAGAGACTGACAATGGTTGGTTGCCACAGGTCATATGACAAACAGGAGAGAGTGCACAGTGACAACCCTGCATTTTTGTGGGCCACATGGGCCATATGTTACGTGGCCTGGCTTATTACTAATCTTGCAGTTCACTAATGCTCCACCTCAATCTTTTTTATAAAAGGAATGTTCAGTCTCACCTCTCCTATACTGTACTTGTGAAGTTGATTTTTCAAAGTGTAAGACTTTATATTTGGCCCTATTAAATATCATCTTGGATTTGGGTCAATCCAAGCTTTGTGTCATCTCCAAATGTGATCAGCCTGCCACCTATCTGTTCAGTGGTATCTCTGATAAAAATGACTGACAATTTGACTTGCAGATCTCTCATGACAGCAAGTTAAGTGTAGTGAGCAGAGCTGGACCTGGAGTCAGGAAGACCTGAGTTCAAATCCTACCCCTCTTATTAGCTGTGTGACCCTGGACATATCACTTAACCTCCATCAACATCAGTTTCTTCATCTATAAAAATCAGGGTCAGAAAAGCATCTACTTCCCAGGATTATTGTAAGGGTCAAATTAGATAATGTTTGTTAATTGGTTAGCAAACCTTAAAGCACTATATATCTCTCAAGCTTGGGCCCCAAGAAAAGCATGAGAAATTTTGTAAATTTTCTGCCACTTCTTTTGTGCACTCTTTTGGGACCACACTGAGGCCAGATAGATCCATTTTTCCATTACTTTCTGGATCATCTGCAATTTTTGTTCTTCTGAGATTATGGAGTTGTGTGGTTTGCAGCTATATAGCCTGACTGGAACACTATTGGCATTAGAAGTACCAGAGAATTGTTTAAACTACTATGTAGTTTCCTACATTCAGTTCACCCTGCTTTCTTTCTCGGCTTCAATTCTTGACTAAATTCACATGTTCATCTGCAATGAATATAAATTGATAGATGGACAGCTAGGTGGTGCAGTGGATAGAGCACTAGTGCAGGAGTCAAGAAGACCTGAGTTCAAATTTCACCTCAGACACTTGACACTCACTAGCTGTGTGACCTTGGGCAAGTCACTTAACCCCAATTACCTTATCCTGGGTCATCTTCAGTCATCCCGATGAATATCTGGTCACTGGATTCAGATGGCTCTGGAGGAGAAGTTAGACTGGTGACCTGCACAGCCCTCCCTCATTCAAAACAACATCAAGTACAAGTCATGTCATTATTTCTCTGATGGCATGATCTTCTTTGGCAATGAAGGACGAACACACACACAAATTGATAGACTCATTCATTGGGCTACCCATCCAGCAGTATATCATAGTTTAGCCAAATAGATATTCATCATCCACTTAGTTTTCCTTGTGTGGATAGTTAGGCTGAACTATTTTGAGAGATTAGGGAAGGTCTGCAGTGCTTTGGGGACTGATGGAATTAGCATAATTTCATCAGCAAATGGGAATATCTGAAGGGACCCACCATCTATATAGCAAACCCTTCTATTTAGACTCTCCTCCACGACAGTGGTGAACACCTTTGGTGAGTATCCATCACCCTATTTCATGCCTTGCTTGATATAAGTAACTAAAGAATCATTGCACAAAGTTTTGCCATGGATGTCGTGTTATCAAGGAATCTTGTATGACCCTAACATATGCTTGGGAGATACTCTCTTGAAGGAAAGCCTTTATGGTGCCTTATTGTTCCACTGAGGCAAGTGTTTGGTTATTTTTTAATGATCAAACAACAAACACAGGTCTTGTATTCTTGGCACCTTTCAATTGTGTGACTGAAGACCGGAACATGTCGCAAGAGATTCTTCTGCGAAATCATGCCCATTCTCTTCTCATGTTTTCATCAAAGATATCCTTGATAGAAGTAGTATGGCATAATCGTTGGAGAGATCCTGGCCTCAAAGCCAGGAAGAACATAGGTCAAGTCTTGTCTTTATGTAGTCTAAGCTGTGTGACCCTGACCAAGTAACTTTTCCTTCGAATGCTCTGGACAACTCTCAGACACAAGAAGTTGCAGGAGAGGTGATAGCCTGTATTAGTAGAGGAGTTTCCTCATATGAGAACTCTCTAAATAAACCCATGAAGTCAGAAGTCCATCTCTGATCACTATTCTTGACACCTGCATAAGCCATTCTTCTAAAAATTTCATAGATATGAGAAAGACATATACATCAATAGTTTTGGTTTCTTCTTGATCTCTCTTTATATAATACACTATATTAACAGATTAGATATTAAATATAAATATATTTACTATATTAATTTTTATGCAATATATTGTATTAATACTATAGGTCTGGGATTTTTTCCTACTTGTATACTGTATTTCCCCTTTTCTTCTACTATCTCGAAAATCAGTTCCCCCATGCTTTAAAATTTGTATTGCCTTTATCCCTGACTTCCTCTGGATATACTCAACATAGTCTAGCTGGCCTCTTTCATTTCCTAATTCTGAATAATATTTTCCAATATTTTTTGCCCTCCTGTCTGCTGCCCTCTTCTGTATTGATTTTGCTGAGTTTCAAGGTATCCATTAACTTGGAGGGTCTTGTCAAAATCTTCAGAGAATTTCTCTGCCTTGTAGGCCTCATGTTAGCCTTTTTGCTTATGTTCACCATAAGCACTGCCAGATGACATGACCAGGTATCCTAGGAGATGGTGTTTCTTGCCACCTTTGAATGCACAATGAAATCAGGACCAGGGAGCTGTCCTCCCACTTAGCTATAGCTTCCTTATGTCTTCTGGTTTCATTTAGAACGAGAAGACCATTATTGATATGACTCAGGTCCTCCAAGTAGTATGTCTTTCTGTCTTTTGACAAAGAATTTACATTTATAACACCAACAGTGAATTTATTTTTGAGAGATGATCCAAAATCAGTGTGATATCTAGCATACTTCTTCACCTTTTCTACTACTCTTCTACCATCACTGAAGGAGCCAAAAGGGGCTACATAGGACTCGGGCGCCATTTGGCAGTTTTTCTTCTGGATAATCCAACCAACTAAACCACTCATGGCCTAGGGCCCTCAAGGTCTCTGGGTTTACACAGGTTGCGTTCTACCCTAGGGACCTAATCCCAGGGAATCCATTTCTCTCTAAGTAACAGCTGGGTGGTATAGTAGCTAATGCTGATTCTGGAGTCAGGAAGGCCCAAGTTCAAACCCAACTTCAAGTTTTTACTAGCTGGATGATCCTGGGCAAGTAACTTAACCTCCCTTTGCCTCAGTTTCCTCATCTGTAAAATGGGGATGAGAATAACCCCTAACCTCCCAGGATTGTTGTGAGTTTCAAGTGAGATAGTAAATGTAAATCACTTAGCACAGTACCTGGCACATAGTAAGTACTATATAGATAATGATGCCCTCACCCCAGAGAAAAACTCCATAGAAGTCTCCAAAATGCAGCTTAGGTATAGCTCATACATAGGACTTTCTCATAGGTGGGTGGCAACGTCCCTTCCCCCAAAGGTACATAATGTACCCATCAGGTATGGGACAGCATTTACTTCACCCACAGTAGAAAACTCATGACATGAGTTATGCAGTAGAAACAAAGCATTCAAGTAGCCCGTTATATTCACGAAACTACCTCTCAAAAAGATAAAGACTCTTCATGGAACTAGTAAACAAAGATTTCCCACTTGCCTCAGTCTTTACTGTCTGAGCTGCTTACAGCAGTGTCATGGAAGGTTGGCTAGGCCTCCATCACCTACCCCACCATTGTATGGCTTCAGTCCTTAAGCTGCCAAGTCTTTCTGATTAGTTGTAGTTCCTCTGCCCCAAGAAGCGCACAGTTAAGGACATCTTCTTGTGGGCAGCTGGTATACGACTCAAGAACTCTTGAGCTCAGGATACCCCACCCTCTCCACCTCAGGAAGGAACTATCCATTCTCAAGATCACTTTTCTCCAATCTGTACCCAGAAAAGGAAACAAAAGGATAGAAGGCATCCAGGAACTGAAGGCCCAGAAACTCCAGTTTGAAATTTGCCTGGGCAAGCATTGGAGTAGGGTGGGGTGAGGAGACAATCCCCTTTCCTCCCTTTCTGCAGTTAGGTCAGGAAGTCCAAGAGAGAGAAAACAGAAACACAGAAAGGTGAAAGAGTAAGCCATTTCCCATCTTGCTTTTCAAAATCACCAAAGGGGTAGTTCTGCCAACCAAAATCTGTCTTCCTGAGTCTCAGACAATTTGAAATCAGGAAACAACCCCATTCATGGGGGAGCAATCAGAGAAATTCCCTGCATCCTTTCAGCAAGGTCCTAGGACATGTGTGTAGTTCCATGGGAGATGCCCCCTTCTGACAATGGTTCACACTGTGCAATCACATCAAATTGATTGGGGTGGGAAGGGTCAAGAAATTCATCAAACTGACCAGAGACAACTCTCATTATACCTTCTTTGGTTCAATATTTGCTGACCAATAAATTAAACCGGAGTGCCTTAGAAAACATTAGTTCATATCTCCAGTTTTCAAAATTTTCCTAGGGAATGGAGGAAGCCCCAGTATTGGCCTCTTCCTGCATGTGTCCCCTGCCTTGAGGCCACCACTCTCTAGGTTCTCAAATTCCACCCTTTGACTGAGTTGGCTTTAGTCAAAGGGCCACACTTGAGGTCCTAAAAGGCCTTGAGGCCACAGGTTCCCCACCTCTGTACCTAGGGCCTTTCACTAAAGAATCTCATCAAAGACCACAAGCTACAGTTCTTAAATGTCTCTTGAGGGCATGCAGATCTTAGGCATACCCCAAAGTATTTTATAAGTGGCTAGATCATCATGGGCCTGGAGGTTACACTCATCTATCAAATATACCTATACACATGCTACAAGCAAACAGTATCTTGCATTGTCTTGGTGCTTCTTAGGGGCTTGTCCTAACCCAAAACAATTAGGAAAGAACACAAAAGAAAACAACTACAGAACTGTCCTCCCCCCCAAAAAAAATAAAGAGGAAAACAAACTTTGAACCTCTAACCACATTAGATGGGAAAAGCTAGTCTCGGATCAGATCCCAGGGACCACAGAGTTCTCCCACCAGAGCCTGGGGGCCTAGGGATGACTGGAAATCAACTCCTCACTTAATGAAACTAAACTGTATCAGGTGAAACTTCTCCCACTGGATCTCTGCAAGTATACCAGGCAGCCCAGAGTGATTCCAAACAAAATTTCTCTAGTGGATCCCTACAATACATAGAGGCAATTCAGGTGTGTGTGTGTGTGTGTGTGTATGAGAGAGAGAGAGAGAGAGAGAGAGAGAATACATATATGTATAAATGAGAACATTTATTAAGTAATTACTGTGTGCCAGATACTGGAAAGGGGTGGAGAGGAAACGGTACCTCCATGGGTTCAAGATAGCTGGTGGGGAGGTAGAGATGAGTTGAGCTAGGAGTATTGCAAGCAGCATGGAGATCTGGACCTACCACACACTAGAGACAGAAGGCTAACTCAAAAATCAAACTCAGATTAACCCCAGAGATATGTGGTCATCCCAAAAAAGGATTAAGCACTTTGGGTAAATTAACAATCAACTCCTGAAATATACTCCAGGGTTCAGGGGTGGGGAACCTGCAGCCTCAAGGCCACATGTGGCCCTCTAAGTTCTTGAGTGTAGCCTTTGAACTGAGTCCAAGTTTTATAGAACAAATCCTTTTCTTAAGAGGAATTGTTCTGTGAAGTTTAGATTTAGTCAAAGGGCCACATTTGAAGACCTAGAAGGCCATGTGTGGCCTCAAGGCCACAGATTCCCCACCCGTGGTCTCAGCAATTCACAGCACTTTCATGGAGGGGTGGCAAAGTTTAGATCTGCTCTGGCCTCAAGTCCTCTTCTCCTCTGAGAAACATGCTATTAAGGAAATCTCCCTTTTCATGACTTGTGCCTGACTCAGGAACTCTTAACCTCAGGATTCCCCATGAGACCCAATCCGGAAGGCTAGCTAAATCAAGATCTTTAGTCTCTGAGCAATGAAAAGCAGAAGAAAGTAGCCAGGAACAGCTTCTAGTCAGAGGCTAATAACCATATGCTCCTTCTTCTGGAAGGCACCATTTTCTTGTGGGCATTGGGTATAGGAGCCCAGGCAGCAAAGGCCATTTTCCACCCATTGTGCTCAAGTTTAGAATTCTGAGGAAGCAAGAACATAAAAGGCTTTAAAGGGAGGGACTAGTTCACAGCTCAGTCTTAGGGATCACAGAGGGGGCACCATCTTTCACTAAAATCTGTCCTCCCAATTTTCAGTCACTGGGGTGCAGTTAGAGAAGTGCTCTGTATCCTCTCCGCAACAGATCAGAACTTTAGTTGAGTTACCACCTGGGTAATCTTTATAGAATGGTGGCATTTTTAGCACACTCTGCCTCACTCTTCCACCATCACTGATAATGTAGAAGGGAGCCACACAGGAGAGTATGGGAGACTATTTTTCATTTTTCTTCTGCGTAGTATGTTGTCAATCATCACCAAGGGTCCCCTGAAGACTGAGATTATGGGTAGAGACTCATGAAACTGAAGAAGGGCTCCCTTGATCAATTCCCATTATAAGGAGAAAAGCAGTCCCCAGCTCTCTGAAACTTAGTTGCACATGTTTTCTTTTCTTTCTTTTCCTTTTTCCTAATTCAATTCAACAAGCATTTATTTATTTTTTCACATTTTTTCAATTATGTACATTTTCCAAAAGTCTGTTTCTGCATTGTTATCATTAGTCTATACTATTAGTTCAGACAGTCTAAGTTTTCTCAGGATGGAGAACTGCTTTCCCAGAAGCTCAAAGGTTATCACTAATTTATGCAGCTCTGGGTTTCTGGGCCATTCAACCCTAAATGGGACTTAGGCTCAGTATGGGGAAGGTATGGGTAAAGCTAAGGTGGGGATGAAGAATTGGCATGTTGCCTTCGTAATTGAACCAACTCTTGGATTTTCCTATGATACCTATCCTGGAGCCCACCTATCCATCCAGGTAGGAATGAGGATGGAGCAGGAGGGAAATATATCTGGAAGACAACTAGCTCTTTATAACCCCAAAGAGTGGCTGGCTGTCCATAAATTGGCACAGCTAGAACAGACATGTTCTTTACCCATATGGCATGATAGAGCAGAAAGTCAGAAGATCTGAATTCTAGTCCCAGCTATACGACATTGGGCAAGGCCTCTAGCTTTCCCAGGCCTCAGTTTTCTCTGCTATAAAATGAGGAAGGTTGAACTTGGAGACCTCCATGGTGCCTTCTATGCCCTGATGCTCTGTGTTTTTCCACACAGAATACCTAGAGAGGGCTACTCCACCTGCACATGGGCTATTCCCCACAGCTTCCAAATGGGATATAACTAGAGTGTCTTGGAGGTAGACACCAAGGAAGAAATGCTGATTCAACCACTTGGAGAGTGGCCCCTCATGTATTCTTGGGTGAACATTTGTGAGACCAGCATTTAGGCCATAAAACTTTCTAGCAGCTGCATTGGGTGTTTGTAGCAAGGAGCTGGGCATAACCGAGTGAAAAAAAGAAGTACCTAGGTGGGTGGGGATATTCTCAGGGGACCTTCTAGAATGCAGAGGGGAAAACTGAACTCCTAGAACCATCTGTAGGCTTGTGATATGTTTGCCTTGTGATTATGTTTCTCCCCCCTACCCCCACCCATCTTGATTACCTGCTGGTTAATGTGCTTATTTCCCCCCCCATATCTCAGGTCTGTATAACTCTGTGGATAGTTGGATGATTGTGCCCAACATTAAACAGAACCATTACACAGTTCATGGCCTCCAGAGTGGGACTCGATACATCTTCCTTGTCAAAGCAATCAACCAAGCAGGCAGCCGGAACAGTGAACCGACACGACTGAAAACCAACAGTATGTTCTAGGGATCCCTCTGAACATATGCTGTTTGCCCATGAAGATGGGAGGGTAGGGGGAAGTGGAAAGACTGATGTGAAAACTGAGCAATAGCCGAGTTCTAAAGTTCTTTTGTTCTACCAGTAAGCAACATTTAGCATTCAACTACCCTTATGTTTTCCTACTGAAATATTCCAGTCTTTCTTTCCTCCCACCAAAATGCCCAGTTGCATCCCAACGCAAAGCAATGTAGGATAGAACAAAATTCAAGAAATGCTAAAAGGGGAGCATGAAGGTGGAAATATGACCCTTCCCTCTTCCCTTTCTGCGTTCAGTTTCCTTTTTTCATTTGTCAGTTCGGTATTAAGAAACCAGTCATCACCTGTGTTTTTCTTCTTTAGCTCTCAAGGACTGGCAATGTAATTTTTTTTCAGCAATATGCTTACTATTACTGGTTGTTGGGGGGTCTTTTTGGGGGGGGATGTCTGGACCTTTGATTTCATTGATGTAAGGGGATCTTCACTGAGGCAACCCTCTCTATCAATGCAGGTTGGCCCTGGCTCTGCAACTTCTAATCTTAAAGAGCTACTTGGGAGAGGTGATTTGCTTAGGGTTTCTTAGCCAGTATGTGTCAGAGGAGCACCTTCCTAACTCCAAGGCCAGCTCTCTGGCCATTTTGTCAGTCTGCCTCTCATAACAGCTCTCTATAAAAATATGGTGGTCCATGAAGTTCATTATGACAGATCTAGTGCTCTGTTTTAATGAATATAAACTCTCTGAGAGTAGAGATTGTTTCATTCTTTGTTATCTATACCCCTAGGCCAGTGCTTGGTACATGGTAGGTACATAGGAGATATTTGTTGATTCATTGTACCTTCTGGCCTACTCTCATGTAATAACTTAGCAATCTAAAAATGGCCAAATTAAGCACTTAGTAAAGCAACATGATATAACAGAAAGAGCTTCAGGCCTAGAGTGAGTAGAGATCTAAGTCTGAATCTCACCTCTGACACTAGCTTTGTTAGCTTGGGCGAGGTGCTTTATAACTTTGGGCCTCAGTTTGCCCATCTGTAAAGTAAGGAGATTGTACCTGATAACCTTTGAGATACCTTCCAACTCTAAATTGATGAACCCATGAATCTCACCTCTGGTACCTAGCTGAGTCACTTTACTTTTAAGTCATATCTATACGTCATTATCTATAAAATGGGGATTATAACACTTCCCAGGGATGTTGCCAGTGGGGTAATGTATGTAATCAACTCATTAACTTCAAAGAATGTGGCAACCTGACAAACTATTGCTTGGGGTTTAAGATATTGAGCAGTGACTTGGTTGGAGTCCTTAGCTGTTTGATTGTGCTTGACTTTCTCCTCTTCCATTGGCAGGCCAGCCCTTTAAACTGGACCCAAAAATGACTCACAAGAAGTTGAAGATCTCTAATGATGGCTTACAAATGGAGAAAGATGAAAGCTCTTTGAAGAAGAGCCACACCCCAGAAAGATTCAGTGGCACTGGCTGCTATGGAGCCACAGGGAATGTATTCCTTGACAGTGGCTGTCATTACTGGGAAATAGTCATGGGGTCATCAACCTGGTGAGTAGCTCTGCCTTGAAGATACTCCTTCCTTCCTCTCACTTATGGCCTCATTGTCAGACTCCTGGTAGGGTGGGATAATAGCCAATGCCATAACAGTATATCTGAGAGACACAATAATAAAAGGTCCATGGCTAGGGCAAAGGTGGAGAAAGTTACAAGAAACATTATAAAAGTTACTTCAGAAAATATTTTGCAGCTTTTTCTCAAGTCTAAGAACAACATGTCATGTAAATAACGCACCAGATGGCAGCATAGTACTATTGAAAGTACCCTGGATTTGGACCCCAAGGGCCTAGTTAGCATCAGGTTAAGAATCTTGCCTCTGATTTTTTACTATCTGTGTCAACTTGGGCACATCATTTCCCTTCCATGGACCTCAGTTTTGTTGGACTAGGTGGCCTCTAAGATCCCTTCCACCTCTATGTCAGAACTCTAAGTCAGGAGTTCTACTCCAGCTCTGCTATGTACTACCTCACTGTGTAACCTTGAAAAAGTAGCTTTCCCTCTTTGAGCTCTGGTTTCTTCCTCTGTAAAATGGGTATAGAATAATCTACCATGCTTCTTAAGATTATTATGAAAATCTATAAGATCATAGAATCTAAGAGTTGGCAGAGACCTCATAGCCTCTCTAGTTCAACTTGTACCTGAATTAAAATCCCTTCTACAACCTGCCAAACTGATTGTCATTCAGTCTCTTCTTGAAGACCTCCAGTGAAGGGGAAACACACCACTTCCCAATGCAAACTGTCCCACTTTAGGAGAGCTCAAATTGTTAGGAAGTTTTTCCCAATATAAGTTTGCCTCCTTGCACCTTCCACCCATTCTGCCAGATTCTTTCCTCTGGGACCAAACAGAACAGGTCTAATCCCTCCTCCATATAACAGTCATTGAAATACTTGATGAGGGCCATCTGGTCAGTCAAATCCTATTCTAAAACAGCCTTTTAACCAACTGTTCACTTCCCAAATCTGTCTTTTCTGGAGCCCCTGCCTTCAGTCAGCAGCAGTGATGAAAACACCACCTGTGCCCCTAATGTCTTCTTGCCAAAGACTTAATCATTTTAAACAGAGCTTTCTAGGTTCTTTCTGGCAGGATTATTTTGTATTAATCACCAGAAGTGGGTAGGTGTCATCCAGTTGATATTGTATGTGCTGAACCAAAGCATACTTTGAGGAGAAAGTAATGGTAGCTGGATTCAGAGCAGAGGTGACTGAAAGTAGGACTTGAGCAGACTTTTTGGCCTTTGTTCATGTTCCCTTATCAATCTGGTGAGGCCTATGGACCCTTTCTCAGAATAACATTTTAAAATGCATAAAAGTCATAGGATTACAAAGGAAATCAGACACTGAAATAAGGCTATCAAAATATTCTTTAAAAAAAATTCAGGTACTTCAAGTTAAGACTAGCTAGACCAGAGAATTGAATGTTAAAATCACTTTTCTGGTGGCCTGAATTAAGGCAGCTTTCAAAAAGGTAATCTCCAATTACTTTTTCATGAGCTGATATGGGCTTGTAATCCAACTGGAGGTCATCTTTATCCTTTATCCTTCATCTCCCAAAAAAACTTTTTGGATTTTTAAACTAGCTAAAATAAGCTGATACCTCATTTTCTGGTTTCTTGTAAGTTAGGAATGCTGACTCTCTGTACTCAAAGATCCCAGAAATCCTCTAGCAATGAATTCATTTCCTTAATTTGATCGAATACGATAGTATCCATTAAGTATTTTATAAACCGCAAAGTGCTTTATCAACCAATTAGCAAGCATTTCTTAAGTATTTGCTCTTACTAGACTCAAGCATACAAAGAAAAAGAGAAAACACAATTCCTACCTTCAAGGAATTTATATTCTAATGGGAGATGAGGTAGGGATGGGGTGAAAAAACATGCAGATCAATAAGTATATTATTCTCTCAACAAACTCCTTCCAATGATGATATTTTATAAATGAGATCACCCAGAGAATATTGAGGAAAGAACCCAGGATAGAGCCTTGGGGAATATTTGCATTAAGATGACAAGAGGAGGAAGAAGACCCAATGAAGAAAACAAAGAAGAAAACGAAAAAGAAATTCACTGGGTATATTTCTTTCTTAGTAGGGGAGATAAGCTAGACACAGATGATCCCAGATAATGAATTCATAAGAGAAGTACAAAGTGCTGAGAATTTCCAGAAGAAGGAGAGAGATTATGTCAGCGTTGGGAAAATCAAAAAGGGGGCTGCATTTATTCTGGGCTTTGAAAGATATCCAATCAACCAGTCAATCCACCACCATTCAAAGGAATTCCCTTCATCTATGGCTTCTGGAGCCCAGGACCTTATCTCTAAATGGCTGTGGCATAACCCTTCAGTGACTTCCCCCTCCCCCAGGTCTTAGAGCACTCATGGGTGCAGGCCCATTCCCAGAAAGTGCTTACCCTTGCTCCCCTCAACCTACCACTAAATTCTATCTTATGTATAGATTTTATGTGTGTTTTGTATGTTGAAGGGAAATGAAGTGAGAGAGGGTAGATCCCTGGCTTCTTTCCCTTTCATCATTATTTCTTCCAACCTCAGAGACTGTTTAATAAAGATTTACATGCTTTTGGTATATACGGAAAAAAAGACTATGATATGCCAGGCATTGTATAGGATGTTGTTAACAGGCAGAGAAAAAGGTGGGGTGGGCATTCCTGGCATTTCAGGCATAGAGAATTTGGGGAGCAAAAGTACAGACTTGGGAAAAGATGTGATTGGGGGATAGCAGATAGATGGTTTATCTGGAATTTGAAGTCCATGAAGAAGGAGAGATGTGGGAGAAGCTGGAGAGAAAAATTGGAGCCAGATTTTAAATGGCAGGCTGAGGAAGATGTTATTTGGTTAGAAATGGGGAACCATTGAATTAGAATGATTATTCTTGCAAATGTACATAGGATAGATTGAAAGGGACAGGGACTGAAAGTGAGAAGATTGGTCAGGAAGGTATTGAAATAATTTAGACAATTATGTGATGAGAGCCTGAACTAGCATAATAACAGCAATAGTGGAAACAAAAAGACAGATGTGAGGGAGAAATTGCCGAGATAGAGTCTATAGGACTTGGTGACTGATTGGATGTCAAAGGAGGGAAGAAACTACACACCAACGTTTTTGAGCTTACGGTGATTGGCTAACTATTCTCCATGAATAGAAATGGAGAAGTTAGTAAGAGAAGCTTTGGCAAAAGGAAGATGATGATGTCAGTTTGGGGCATGTTGAGTCTGATATCATCACTCACCCATTAGATGGAGATGTACACTACACAAATACAAATGCAAAACTGTATCTCAATAAGGAAGGAAACAAGCCTTTATTAAGTACCTACTATGTGCGAGGCACTGTGCTAAATACATTATAAATATTATCTCATTTGAATCTCACAACATCCCTGGGAGTAGATGCTGTTATTATTCCAATTTTACAGTTGAGAAAACTGAGGCCAAGGACATTAAGTGATTTGCCTAGAGTCACACAGCTTGCAAGTGTCTAAGGTAGGAGTTGAACTCAGGTCTTTCTGACTTCAGTCCCAGTACTCTATCCACTGCAGCGCCACCTAGCTGCCTCTGAGAATTATAGTTGCAGATATAGATTTGAGAAATACATGCAAAGAGGTTATAATTGAAGCCATGAAAATTATATGACATCACTAAAGAAAATAACTTAGGGAAGAGAAGAGGGCCTAAAACAGAGCCTTAGGAAATAGTAACATTTAGGGAGTAGGCAGAGGAAAAGGAACCATTGAAGGAGAGAGAGAAGGAATGGTCAGAGAGCTAGGAGAACCAGGAAATGAGCATCATAGGATCTAGGAGTTGGAAGGCACCTTATGTGTCTTCTATTCCAGTTCATTCCTGACCCAGAATCCCTTCTGTAACATTCCAGCAAGGTAAGCATCTAGCCCTTTGCTTGAAGGGATTTCTTCTCATCAGGCTTAGGTCCTCAATCTAGTCTGTTCTGGCCTGTGAATTCCTGAACTCCGTCTGAGGGACAGGACTCTCCATGCCCCAGTTGACTTTCCCCAAGGTCCATTGAAGTAGGGTCTCTCACTACAGTAGTTGGAATGAGTGCCCTTTGAGTTGGAGTTTTAAAATGAGGAGATTCAATCAGTTTCATTTCTTTCATTTGGCAGCAAATTCTTCTCCAAATAAATGAGTATGTGGTAACCCTTTGACGCACTAGGAAGGGGAAAAGGAAACTCATGCCAAGACTTACATGTCCAAAGATTTATGAGAGGATATTTTGTACAGCCAACTTAGACCTCAAGAGGACTGGAGAGGGGAGTGGGATACTTCAGTCCTTCAAATACACATATGAATGGGGGTGGGGTGGTCCAGCACCTCCCAAGATTGCTTCCTAGCTTGCTTTTTTTGTGTGTGTACAGGAAAAATCCCTGCTCTGACATGTATTAATGAGTCTCTACTTGTCAAGGGTTCCAGCATGGCGATTGATGGGGAGCTACCACAGCTTTCAGATTTTTGTATCAGGATTTTTGAGTGAAATAATTGATGGAGGGAGATGAGACTGTAATGTTCTCTGAGTTACTCAAGGTTGGCTAGAAAGGGGGATGTGGAGGGTCCTATTTATGATTCCAGGTGCTACAGGGGTGTCTGAATCCAGAATGACAATCCATGAGGTTATTATGAAAAGAAGGGGAGACATGGCTCGTTTTAGGGGTAAAGGGAAAAAAAACAAGGAAGAGCAAAAGTTTCAGGGATATGCGCCAATTACCTTGCAGGTGCTGGGAGAGTAACCTTGGGCATTCTCTCATGTGAGGAGTCAAAGCAAGGCCTTGCAGAAATGCTCCTGGGGTTTTCCTTCCTGGGATTTTATGTGAAGAATGCTAATTCTGATACCAGTAGGGAGAGGGAATAAACTTCCCCGAACCTAAGACACAAACAAGGCCTTGCATATTAATTGTTAGTTAAGTGTCTGTAAATGTACATATGCATGAGGTTATTCTCTAGGAAGTGGTATTGATTCATTTACACTCTTCTGGATGAGGAAGGCTAGTATTTGCAAGTACAAAATTCTGCAAAGCAAAACCTATATCCTGCTTCATATCATGCAAGGAGGGTGAGAGAAACTCTAGAGACCAGACATTATGTTAAACACTACTGCGGTTAAAGATTTATTGGCCCTGCCATAGCCATTCCGTGAAGGTCACATTTTCCCATTATTCACACTGCTCAATGCTGGGGGCTGGGAATGAAAATAGTAAGAGGAGGATAGCTGCTCTTTCCCTCCCTTTAACTTCTCTTGCTGAATCTCTGCATTGGAAGGTGATTGAATGTAGTCCTCCCATTCTACAGATGAGGGAAACTAAGACCCAGAGAGAGGAAGGTATACAATTTATAGATCTAGAGCTGGTTGTTGTTCAGTCATTTTCAGTCATGCCCAACCCTGTGTGTCCCCATTTGGGGTTTTCTTGGCAAAGATACTGGAGGAGTTTACCATTCCCTTTTCGAGCTCATTTTATACATGAGGAAATCAAGGCAAATAAGGTGAAGTTGTTGAGTTGTAGGGATGCTGGGATGCAGAAATTCAAGGGCTGGTGATGTAGGTCTTGCCTCAAATTAATTCAACTCAAGCCTTCTTTCAGTCAGAGATAAGGTTTATTAGAACACTGGTTGGGGTAGGTGAGATTTTAAGAATACACATTATTGTGACACTTGTATTGACAAGAAGACCAGACTGAATCTGAGCCATTGGCCAGATTCTTAAGAAATCTGAGCAATTTAAACAAGATGGACCTTATATACAGAAACACTGTGGGAAGGATCTAGGAGTAGTCAAGTAGTCTGGGATGAACAGGAGGTAACAGAGAAGGACCCAGAAGAGCTGAGTGCCCCAGGAGAATGCCAGGGACTTGAGCCACATGGAAGGGGTGTAGATGGAATCAAGGAGTAGTGGTCTAGGGCGGGGCCAGGTGCAGACAATGAGGGAAAGGATTATTAACTGGGAAGGGCCAGGGACCTGGGCCACATGGGATAGTCCAGAGGATTTTCCTTTTTGGAGTCCAGATCCCAAAGACATGTTTCTTTCCCTTTTTGGGGTTCAGATCCCATCCCCATCAAAGTGACTTGCCCCAAGGTCACACAGCTAGGAAGTGTCTGAGGCTGGATTTGAACTCAGGTCTTCCTTACTTCAGGTCCAGTGCTCTATCCACTGCAGCACCACCTAGCTGCCCTCTACCCCTGGAAGGGACATCAAAAGCTATCTCTTCCAATCACTTCATCTTTTACAGATGAGGAAACTGAGTCACCGGCATCTCCCACTCAACGTCTACATGAGGACATACTTCACATAATTGACCTATGATTGGGCACTGACATTTTCACACTCAAATAAAGATTGATGTTAGTATCAGCTTCACAGAAATTTAGATTTTCAGTCCCTTGAGGATAAGGAAGTTCCTGTGTATTTCTCATAGTGCCTAATTCCTGGTTGGTCACATATCTGGAGTTTCATGAAAGCTACTGAGTGAATGAATGAATGAAAGAATGAATGAATATACCTCTTTCTCCCTTCCGCTACCCTTAGGTATGCTGTTGGTGTTGCCTACAAGTCAGCTCCAAAGAATGAATGGATTGGCAAAAACTCATCATCGTGGGTTTTCTCCCGCTGCAGCACTAACTTTGTCGTGAGACATAACAACAAAGAGATGTTGGTCGATGTGCCCCCTCAGCTGAAACGGGTTGGAGTCCTCCTGGATTATGACAACAACATGCTCTCCTTCTATGACCCGGCTAACTCTCTCCACCTTCACACCTTCAATGTCTCCTTCATCCTCCCAGTTTGTCCGACCTTCACCATCTGGAACAAATCCCTGATGATCCTCTCCGGCTTGCCCGTCCCGGACTTTATCGATTACCCAGAGAGATACGAATGCAACTGCAGACCCCAAGACTCCCCATATGTATCTGGGATGAAAGCTTGTCATTAAGTGTTTCTGTGACCGCTTCCCGAGGCAGAGAATAGAACACCTTGCCAGCAAGCAATCTGTCCCTGCCTCATCTTCAGCTAACCTTCAAAAACAAATAATGAAATAAAGTCCTTTCAAAACAACCAAAATAACTCGACATAATGAGTCTGATGTTTTTGCAAAATGAAGCTTGTGTGAAACTCATTTTATTGCATTGATTTCTCAAGACAGATCCTAACCTGGAAAGAGTCTAAGTTCAAGTCACATAGTAGAGAAATCGACAGACGATTGTTTTTTCCTGCCATAGAAAGTAACCAAGTGGGAATCTAACTGGCACTCCAGTGCTTTAGCGTAGGGGTGATGTTGGGAGGGCCGCCGGGACTCTGGAAGAATGTGGTAACAAAACAGCTGAAGGTGCTCAAGCCCCTTAGGATACTTGGTCTTAGATATTTGATCAAGTGGAAATTTGAACATGAACAAGTCATCAAACGCTAGGTATGAGTGTGGAAAGAACAGCCAAGGTCAGAATAAGGGAAAAGAAAAAAAAAATGTAATTAACTTAATCTCTGTCTTGAAGCTGGAGACGGATTGACCTGAGAAAGAGTCAGGAAGGATTTCTTCCAGTTCTGTTGACTTTTGTGCTTTTATAAGTAAATGTGATCCTAGTTTCTTATGAGAGGAAGAAGAAAACATATTGGATTATTTTCATTTGCTAATCCTGTAGGGAGTCATTGTTTGATCTCTCCCCCACACCTCTGTTCTCCCTTCCCCCAACCCTACTGCCATCTTCCCTATTTCTCTTCCCCCCTGCATATCCTCTCCTACTTTTCTCTCCTCCATCTGCTTTCCTCCCCCCCATTTCTCTTTCCCTGTGTATCTCTCTCTCTTGCTCTGGTCCTCTCTCCCTGTGTCATACACACACACACACACACACACACACACACACACACACACACACATACACACAAACACACACACACATATGCACACATGCACACACACACACTGGACTAGAATAGGAGAAATTCATTGGTAAGAGCATGACAGATGCTGCCAGATCAGGAGAGAAACATAATAATTCAGTGATTAAAACTAACCGGGGAGAAGGCTAGAAGGAATTCATAAAACTATGGGCTCAGAACATTTGCAAAGCATGGTAGTTCTGTGACTCTAAGGCACGGTGACTAACTAGAATTAGACTAACCAAGTGTTGTCTCTAGAGGTCCTTAGGGAGCCTGCTTTAATGAATATGTAAGCACCGAATTATAATTAACAGCAGTTCTTTTCCTCTAAGGCTTTTTCATTGTGTAGAGATGAATCTGGCCTCCCCAAGGCCTTGCCAGCCAAGCGAAGGATTTCGAAGGCTGGAAAGGCTGCCTAACAATTCAGAAAAGGCTGAAATTATGGGCCCAGCAAGGGACTGCCTTTAATAAAAGCCTCCTGCCTTCAGACTCACAAGGATACTGATGGGACTGGAGATGCCGGATGGCTGTCTGCTCTTTGATGAATGGACACAGCAACTAAGGGAACCAGCTCCAAGCTTCTGGTCTTCCGTGGTGGATTGTGAAATCCTGCAATCTAGCAAGCAATTGTTTGAGCATAAATATATTTACGTTGTCCACTTCTGAAATGTTTGCCAACATCTAAGAAGAGTGTGCTCCCTTAAATAGGTTAGATATCAAGTGAGCATTTCTCATATACCTACTGTGTGCCAGCAAGCACTGTGCTAAGGGCTTGGAATACAAACAAAAAAAAAAAAATCAACGACCCCAGTCCTCATGGCACTTACATTCTAATGAGGAGACAACATGTGCATATATCAGGATATTGTGTATAAGAAACATACAGACAAGATGGAAGGTAACCATGAAGGGGGGAGGTCCTAGCATCTGGGGGGACCAGGAGCTGAGTGGTAAAGGAAGCCAGGGATTCATTCTAGGAATTACAAGTGAGGGCGGAGGGCATTCCAGATGTCTGGGACAACCAGTAGAAAGACACAGACTAAAGGTGATAGGGTTAAGGAACACAGATTGATCCGTTGAATCATAGCATGCATGGAGGGGAGTAAGTGTGGGAAGAGGTCAGGCTGTGAAGGGCTTGGGATGCCAGAGGATTTTGTCTTCTATCCCGGAGGCGATAGGGAGTCACTGACATCAATTGAGAAGGGGAGTACGGATGTAGTTGGACCTTCACTTTAAGAAAATCGCTTTGGTGACTGAGTAGAGAGGGTGGTTTAAAGTGAAGAGAGACTGGAAACAGGGAGACCAACCAGGAGGCTGCTGCAATAGGCAGGGAGTGAGGTGAAGATGTGCTCCTCTGACAATGACATTGACCCTAGTGATTTACTTAGCAAAGTCTCTATTTGTAGAGAAATTTCATCCATCACATATTCCAAAATTTAGAGGCCCTGCTCATGTTCCTTTGACCCAGAAACCAGTCCCTCTTACTCTGTGATGTAGGGAGACTCCTAATATGACCAGCGAGCATTTATTAAGTACCTACTATGTGCTAGGCACTAGAGGTACAAAGAAGAAAATTATCCCTGCCCTTGAGTTTACATTTTAAAAGGGAAATAACGTCTACACAAGTAAACAAAAGATTTGGAAAACCATTTTTGTGGCAGAAGGCATAGTAGCTGACGAGTGGGAAATGTGTCATGGCAGACATCTTGGCTGAATTTTGAAGGAAGCAAGGGGGCTCTTAGATGTAGTGATGTACACTCCAGGCATGGAGAACCCTTTTCAAAGGCCAAGAGGTGGGAGATGAAATGAGAAGAAAAGCAAAGTGATCCATTTGGAATATAGAGTTCATGAAGTCTGGGAAGTGAGACTGGAAGCTAGATTGTGAAGGACTTCCAATGCCAAATAGATGAGTGTATTTTATCTCATGGGCAATAGGGATCTCTTAGATGAGAGCTTCTTAAATGGGGGTATCACATGGGCATGATGTTCCTATGCTTTAGGAATATCCCTTCAGCAGTTCTGAAAGAGGAGAGACTTGGGGCAGGGAGCCCAATTAGTAGCCTATTACAATAATCCAGGTGAGGGACGTGGAGCACCTAGACTGTAATACATTCTTTGTAAGTGGAGAGAAGGAGACATTTGAGAGGTACTTGGAAACTGATTAGATTTATGGGATGAGAGAGAGGAGAAGTCAAGGATGATGCCAAATTTGTGGATTTGAGTGAGTAGAAGGATGGTGGTCTCCTCAACAGTAATAAAAAGAATTCAGAAGAAGAGAGAATTTGGGAGGAAAGGTAAAATATAAAAAATACACAAAAAATTCGAGAAATACAGTTTCTGGGTAATTAATCATTTTATTAATCATGCCAGCAATGATTAATACAAGGGATCAGTGACATACTTGAATGCCATAGAGCCTTCATGAAACCCACTCAACACTTACGTGCCCTTGGAAGAGTGGATGTTCCTGAGGGGGCAACTCTGATTGGCTAACAAGTAATGAGAGAATAAATATTATAATGAGAGATGGGTTTGTTCTAATGAGGGTCTGTGGTATGTAACTCTGATCAATCAGTTTTGCTCTAAAAGACTTGTCTCTTATCCAGACTACCCCTGCCTAGGGCAATTGAAACAAAAAGGGGGTCCACTTAGACCTGGCTGAGTGGAACACAGTGGGCTGGAATTCACCTTAGGTCAAATTCTTTGTAAGGCCTTCTAGTTGGGTGGAGCAACAACCCCAACCCAGGATCTTATGGCATGAACCCTGGGATTTGAGCAACCTCATCCATCATCAATGTCTTTGAGATGCTGGCTTAGCCTAATACAGAATGAGGATCTAGGAAGGGAAAAAATTCTGGGTCTTCTCAATATTGATGAGTTATTTAATAATCCTTTCTCTCAGTAATGAGTTTTATTTCAGGAAGGTTGAGTTTGAGATACCAGTAAGATATCCAGATGGACATGTCCACATGTCTTGTACTGTGAGACTAGAGCTTAGGAGAGAGATTTGGGCTGGATATCTAGAACAGCCAATCTCCTTAACATAGAGATGGTTATTGAACCCCCTGGGAACCAACGATGTCACTGAGAGAAGTATAGAGAAGAGAGGACCCAGGACAGAGTCTTGAGGAATACCCATAACTGGGCAGGACATGGATGAAGAGTAAGGGAAAGATACTTAGGGGAACACTCAGAGAGGTGAGAGGACATGCAAGAGGTCAGTGTCATGAAAACCAACGGTTTGTTGTTGTTGTTGTTTGGTCATGTCTGCCTGTTCATGACCCCATTTAGGGTTTTCTTGGTGGTTTAGCCATTTCCTTCTCCTACTCATTTGACAGATAAGGAAACTGAGGCAAACAGGGTGAAGTGACTTGTCCAGGGTCACACAGCTAATAAGTGTCTGAAGTCAGATTTGAACTCACAAAGATGGCTCTTCCTGGTTCCCAGCTCAGTGCTCTATCCACTCTACCACCTAGCTGCCCTGAAAACAGAGAGGAGAAACTAATCTAGGAAAAAGTGGTCAGTAGTGCCAAAGGCTGAAGACAGGAACCTCATGGTCTAAGTTATAGCCTGGAGAGTGCCTAAGTCCTGAATTTTCCCTCCCTTTTTAGGTGTACCTTTGTTGTTTAACTTGACAGGGTCAGGGATCAATTCCAAGAGAGAGAACACAACAGGAACATGAAAGAATACAAAAGCTGCTCCAACAGCAGACATCTCCCACCTTCCCCTTCTCCCTCACCCTCCCTCACCAATCCATGCAACCAGACCCAAATACCCATGAAAAGGAAGAAGAAACAGGTAGTCTTTGTATTCCTCTTAGATCAACTGCCATATTTTCTGGGGGTTCCATCATCCCTGCTTACTTTATTTGTGCTTCCTTGGCCTCATCATTGAGACCCTTCAGAGTTTCACCAATTATCTCCCTCCCTCACCCCATGAATTAGGACAGGCCTACACAACCTGAGGCCCATGGGTCACTTGCGGTACACCAACAGATTTTGGGCAGAACGTGAAAAATGTAGAAAAACATACTCTACACTTTTTGTGGCCTACCCGAAATCCTTTGGTGTGCTGCAAACAACCAGTGGACCGCAGGTTGTACAGGCCTAGGATAGGCGATGGCAATAGGACAATTAGAAGTGCCCAATAAACAGCTGGCAATGAACTGGAGTTCAGGAGAGATCATCATGAGACATTTTGTTCCCTAAGGTGCCGCCCACTGTTGCCTTCTTCCTCAATCTGCCCATGTCATCATTGACCCTCAACCTCTGCCTGATACAGATAGAAAGGCCTCATCGGTGTCTCTGTTGCCTGTTTTGTTTCCTTTTGGTGGTCAGAGTAGCAGAGCTGAAGGGACCTCAGAAGTCTCTTCCTCCAACCTGACCCAGAATCCCCTCTTCAGTACTCCCAACAAAGAGTCATCCAGGCTACCCAGGTGGCCCTTCTACTCTTAGAAACTTTTCCCTTAAGCTGAACTGAAATTTGTACCATCCACTCACTTGTGGATTTTCTGGGCCCAAAAAAGGGCAAGCATAATTCCTTTTCACATGAGAGAGCATCACCTATTTCAGGATTGCTTCCTATCATGTTCACTTCCAAACCAAACATTCCCAGCTCTTTCAGTTAATGTGCACATAGCATAGCCTTGACTCTCCTGGTCATTCTCTTTCAGACACACCCCAGCTTACTCTAACTACATTTAAGGTTTGTAAACTGCTTTGTAAACATTACCTCATTTCATCCTCACAACAACCCAGGCAGATAGGAGCTATTATCATTCCCATTTTGTTTTTGTTCAGTCATTTCATTCTTGTCTGGCTCTCTGTGACCCCATTTGAGGTTTTCTTGGCAAAGACACTGAAGTGGTTCACCATTTCTTTCTCCAGCTCATCTGATAGATGAGGAAATTGAGGCAAACAGGGTGAAGTGACTTGCCCTGGGTTGCACAGCTAGTCAGTGTTCGAAGCTGGATTTGAACTCACAAAGATGAGTCTTCTTGACTTCAGGCTCAGTTTTCTATCCACTGTGTCACCTAACTGTCTATCCCCATTTTAAAGATGTGGAAACTGAGGTTAAGTGATTTGCCCATGATCACACAGCCAGTAAGTGTCTGAGGCCACGTTTAAACCTAGGCCTTCCTAACTCAAAAGTCCAGCATTCTATCCAGTGAGCTGCCCATGCATGCAATGTGTACATTGTTTGATACTGTCTTCTTAAATCCCTTGAGGGCAGGGCCTGGGTCCACATAGTTTACTTTACATGGCAGCCAACACTAGGTCATATGAAATGATGTTACTGCTGCTCCTGACTTCCGAGCCACTCCCCTCCCCCTGCTTTGGCTCCTTTCTCTTAGTGACTATTCATTCCTGCAACTTATTACAGTTGCAGACTCTTAAGGTGCACTTAGAAAAGAAGGGTCCTCATGCTATCCACTAGACCTAATTGACAGCCTTATGTCTAACCAACCTTTCGAAGGGCTCTGGGGAAGAAATATGGTAAGGCATTATCCTGGGAATCAAAAGAGGCCATGGCTCTTGAAGGAGTTTATCCCTGTGGTGAGAGACAGAGACAGAGAGACAGAGACAGAGAGAACGAGAGAGAGAGAGAGAGAGAGAGAGTGAGAGAGAGAAAGATATGAAAGAATGAGCAAGTATTTATTAAGTTCTTTCCATGTGTGGGGCACTGTGGGGATGCAAATACAAAAGCAAGACAATGTCTGCCCCTACAAACTTACATTCTAATAAAAGAAGACAATGCATGGAGGGGAATGGTGAATAGAAGAGAGAATCTTGGTCAAAGTAGTTCCAGAGACAATGAGTAGTCATAGAGCAATTGAATGACATGTCCTTCCCAGGAATGGCAGTGTTTTCTTGATTTTGGTGATCATTTTCATAGGAAGGTCAAGGGTCAAGTAATCTAATGGGGGAGACAACATGCAAACAAATTTTATACACACACACACACACAGGATAAATAGGAAATAATGACCAGATGGAAAGCCCTGAAATGAAGAAGGGTTGGGGAAGACTTCCCATAGAAGGTGGGGTTTGGGATAAGACTTTAAGGATGCCAGGAAGGTCAATACTGGAGGAGGAAAGGTATTCCAAGCATGGGGGACAACCAGAGAGAATGCTGGGAACCAAGAGATGAAGGATCTTGTTCATGGAGCAACCAGGAGACTGGGGTCACTGGAACCAAGAGTACTTGTTGGGGAGTAGATGGAAGAAGACTGGAAAGATAGGAAACTAGGCAGTGAAGGACACACTTGTAGACCTTTCATCTAGAGAAGTTTGGTTAGTGATCGTACAAGAGAAGAGAAGAGGTGGCCGAGATCCTTCATTCCCTTCTTCTCCACAGCCTATGGTATTCTTCAGCCACTCATGGACTCTGCAGAAATAACAACATTTCTCAAGAGATGGCACCACATTCTCCAAACTACTCCAATGGCTTTACAAAGAATATGGAAGACTTTATGGGAGAATGAAAAGTTATCTCCAATTGTTCACTCACCCTCTCCCCACCCCTTCCTCTCTCCTTTTTCCCATCTGCACCCTAGTCTATTCACTCATTCACCTGGCCCCATACTTCACATGCATGGGCATGCTCACACAAACACATACACATATTACGGGTGTAACTGGGGGGAGTAATAGCAGCATGCTTTGTGTGTTCCTATACTTATGTGTACTTTATTACGCATCTACTTTATTAAGTGTGTGTATTTGCAATTTTATGGGAGTGCCTCTGTGTCTACATCTCTGTTTGTATATAGGTGTAGATCTGTGGGTGGATCTGTTAGAGTTTGTCACCAACAATGGCCTCTTGGATGTGAGCCAGTTCAACAAACATTTATTAAATGCTTACTATGTGCAAGGCCATGCGCCTAACACTGGGTGTACAAAGATGAAAACAATACCATCTCTGCTCTCAAGCAGCTCCCATTGTGTTGGGAGCGAATCCAGTGTGTCCATTGACAGTATCAGAAAAATAGAGGTAGCAGGGAATATTAACAGCTGGGAGTGAAGGAAAGGGAGAATCCAAGAAGATTTCATAGAGGAGGTAGCACATAAGCTAAGCCCTGAAAGTCACCAGAGAAGATAGCTTGTTCCAATCAATGCACAAAGGAAGGCAATAGAGTAGCACATTCAGAGAACTGGTGTGAAGTCTAGTTCATATGAGAAGTAATATGAATAAGACTAGCAATGTGGCTGGAGGCCAGACTTTGGAGAGCCTTCAATGCTACACTATGGAGTCTGGATTTGATCCTAGAGTCAGTGGGGGAGCCATTGAGCAAAGGAGTGATGTAGTCATACTTGTGTCTTAGGGGAAAAATGGTTTTGGTGGCTGTGTGAAGGAGAAGGTTGGAGAAGAGACAAATCAGATCACCGTAGTCTAGATGAGAGGGGATAACTCAGGTGCTGCCATGTGGATAGAGAGAAGGACCAGTATGCTGGAGACATGGAAATAAAAGAGACAATTTAACAACTTAATACCCAACATTACTAGACACTATGGGATGGAAAAAATCAAGCCACCAGAATGCAGTCACTTTAAGGTATGAATGAACTTTCAGTGTCAAGATAAAATATTTCTTATTTCACCTTCTAATTTAAATTGTTCATGCCACAAGAATGTGTGTGCCCATGTGTGCGTGCACACACACACACACACACACACACACACACACATACACAGACACACAAACTATAAGATGCCTTTGTAGGTGGGGTGTTGATTGTGTGCTGTGTTTGGGTGGTTACCTAAACAAACATACCAACTTCCACATTTTATCATCACTGGCTTGTTTCCTTGTTAAGTTATCTGACATTATTCTGGACCACTCATTCGCCCTTATCCCACATGTCCAAATTGTATTGTTTCTCTCTCTACAACATCTCTTACTTCTGTACCTTTGTCTTCATTCCTATAGCTACCACCCTGGTCCAGGCCCTCATCACCTCTTGTCTGGCTACTATAATAGCCTCCTTAATGACTTCCTTGTCTCTCTACTCCAATCTATCATGTGCACAACTACAAAAAATGATTTGCCCTAAATGCAGATTTGACCCTATCAAGCCCCTGTCCCATGATAAACTCCAGTGGATGCCTGTTACTTCTAAGATAAAATAGAAAGTCTGTTGTTTGGTTTTAAATTCTTTACAGCCTGGCTTCAACCTACCTTTCCATCCTCATTATATATTATTCCTCTCCCTACGCTCTGTGGTCCAACCCAACTGGCCTTCTCTCTCTCTTCCACATGTAGGATTTCATCTCCTATCTGTATGCCTTTGCCTTAGCTGTCATCTGTGCTCCTTCCCTACCTTCCCCTCATAGAATCCCTCATTTTCTTCAAGACTGCCTTTTCTGATTCCTCTACTGCTGATGCCCTCTCTATCTAACTGCCTTATATTTATTTTATATTTCATTTGTATATTGTCTGCATATACATACATGTATGTGTTTATATCTATGGCTAACTGTCTGGAGTGGGATTTGATGCATGCCCAGATCACCTAAGTTGGAGGTACCCACCCATGTAGGAGATCCCAGGAACCTGCTTCTGGGATACAGGAGGACTGGCACATGCATGGACATTCCACCTTGGCCTACCATGTAGTTGGCAGCAGCCTCTTTCCATTGCTTTCTCTTTTCTGAGTCCAGAGGTAAGGACTCCCTTGATCAGAAGTGATACCACATAATAAAGCAGTGGAAGGAACTGAGGGCCATAACCCCCAAGCTGTGTGGCCCAGAAAAATCAGTTTGGGCTTTCAATATGTTTCATTAGTTATTTTTGGCTCTAGGTTTGAGCTGTGGGGATCTTGGAGCCCAGGATTCCAGAATAGATGTTGCAACCAGCTCAGCAGGGCAGCCCTAAGAAGTCAACGTCCACAGGGACTTGGGACTTGAATGTGGTGTGTCCAAAGCTATATGTGACCTGAATTAATCTGTGGTCCTATTTGTTGCTCCCCTGTGGTAGGTCAATGCAAAATGTCCATGCTCAGGTCAGTCTTCCTGTCTCCCATGAGCAGGTCCCAGTGGTCTTCTATATGTGTTCCTCCATCTTAGGTGATCTAAGCATTCACCAGCCCCATCTATCTATCTATCTATCTATCTATCTATCTATCTATCTATATTTGTATCCATCCATCCATCCAAATAACATTTATACAAACACTCAGCACAGTGCCTGGCACATAGTAGGCACTATATAAATATTTATTTGCTTCCCCTCTACTTGTCTCTTCTGGTAAAATATAAGCTCCCAAAGGTCAGGGTCTAATTCCCTTTTGTCTAGCACAGTGTCTGGCACATAGTAGGTGCTTAATAAATGTTTTGTAAATTGGTTGATATTGTTTCCACCTAGTAGCACATGAGTTCATTGACATATTTCACTTTTGTGTTTCTATGTCCAAGGAGGTTCACAACACCTGGCACCTAGAAGGTGCTTAATAAATGTTGTTGATTAATTTATTGATCAATTAAGAGTCTCCTGTGGTCACAAGCAGGCTGGTGTATAAATATCCCAGAGATTACCAAGACTGAAGAAATTCTCTCTTTACTTGACTCAGCCCCCATCTCAGCCTGAACTGAGGAAAACCTCCTTTGGTCTCAAATCATGGCTTATAAGACTGAACACAAATTATTGTGGATAATCATACACATTAATAGCTGCTTCGGGAAGCATAGAAAATGTAAATATATGTAAATATCAAGAAAATGTAAAACAAAGAAAATGTAAAATTAGGGAATAGGCTCCCACTTGTAGGACATGATAGCCTCTTCCCCCTTAGATCCAATCACAGGAGAAAAAGGAATTAAGTGGTTGGACTGGTAGATGGAAGACTGCCTCTCCATCCTAGGGAAGCAAAAGGGAGAAAAGCATTATGGACCAGATCTCAGTAGCTGCTGGCCTAGTCCATCCATCTCTCCTAAGGTTCCTGTGCCTCACCATGAAATTTCAGCCCCATTTGTTCTTCCTACTTTCTGTTGCAGAGGCAGCGGTCAGTCTTTTGGTTCCCTCCTGGATTGGCAGAAAAAGCATGGGAAGGAGACTAGGGGAGGAACTGGTGTAGCCCAAAACTAAAGGCAGGACCACTTCCCTCTTCCCTGTCTCTCCATAAGACTTTTCTATATTATCTCTGGTGTGTGGTTTTCAGGCAGAAGCAACTTCCTTCCAATGTCAAAAGTCCACCCCTCCCCCATAACTGAAGGAAATTTAAACAAAATGCATGCTTACCTATGGCAGTCAATGCCCTCCCCCTCCCCCCTTCCCAAGTCTCCGTGATCACTTCTCTGAGGAGGTGATATGATTTGGGTGAGAGTAAGTGTAAAGGGGATGATTATATGTGAAAATGCCTGGACTGATAAATATCTGTATTTGTCAGTCAATAATAGTATCAGGCTAATGCAAACAACTATTTACAAGACAGCTGTGTGTGTGTGTACACATATACATATGCACACACATACGTACATACTTGCTCAATTGGAGGTAATTTCAGAGAAGAAACAGTAACATCAAGGTGGTTTAAGGGATGGATGGATGTAAACACATGGGTTGGTACCTGTATATATTTTACGAACAATTTCCAAATTGGCCCCTAGAGCCCATAGACCTGCCATCCTTGTCTCCTACAGTGCCCATAGCAGGGGTGGAGTTCGCTGTTTTTGGTTGGGAACAGAGGTTCCCAAGAATCTGTCTCAACATGTCTCAATCTCCTTCTCTGTAGAACAAGAAAAATAATAAGGAAGTGTAAGGAAAATTAATCAGTGTCCTGAAAAAGGACCTATATAGGAGAGGAAATATGTTGTCACAATAAAAGCACTACATTAAGAGTGAGAAAACCAGGGCTATATTCTTTATTCTGACACTCGGTAAACACGATTGTATCTCTTTACTTTCTGTGCCTCAATTTTATGACCTATAAAATGGGTACATCTAATCTTGAAGCAACCCTGTTAGTCCCATAGAAGATACACCACTCACTTTTCCATTAAGGGAACCCAGGCTACCCAGTTTAGACCAGGTCCAGTCTGGAGAGGAACCTGTCTTTAACAAAAGGGGTTAGGTTCTTTGTTCTCATGTTCATTTGCTCATTGTCTCCCAGTCTGGTTCCCTACAGGCTGTTTTACTTATTGGTTAACATTTATAACTTCCTTCAAAGAGGGGAGGGTAGTAAAACAAGGTACTCAGTGACTCAGATATGAAACAGGTAATTTACTCCTATACAATGGAAGACCCAGCCCTCATGAGTATGCTCAGGTTGGAAAAGTTGCTAGCAATTTTTGCTTAATTTATTTGCTATTCCACTCTCCCTCTAAGTCCTATTTAGATTTCTAGTAGTTTATTCTTATTAGTACCATGAAAAGTTGTCTCTCATCCCTGGGGTCCACTAAGCAAATTCATTCTTGTCCATGTTCTAAGGAGGCTGATTGGAATGACCAGCGGTACATACTTTACAAATTCAGCATTGAACACACCTGAAAGAAAAGCAGTAATCTGAATGGTCTTCCCCACTCCCATCTCATCTGCCAAGAAACCATGTTCTTTTTCATTCTATATCTGGGCTACCAAGAAAAGTCATAACTTCCTTCCAGTGATCAAAAAGTTAGTCATGCAGTTCTCAATACAAAGTGCTAATAAATCTATGAATTCATCATCTCCTTATATAGCTAATTCTTCCAGTCTCCCATAGTCTGGGGATTTTGCTTAAAACATTGTCATTGGGGAAGATTGCTTTTCCCAGGACAGGTTTCCATAATTTTTACAGAGTGCCATTCTCGGTCATTTGCATATTTCCAGTAATTGGCTACCTACTCTGGCTTTAGCGCCTGGTTAGCTGTATTCCCTGTCTCTGTGACTTGTGGCCACTATCACTGGTGATCACTGCTTTAGTCTTGGTCTCAATCTTAAGTATTTCTTGTCACCAATAAACAGATATAGATAAAACAAGCTCACTATGGTCTCAGGATGCAGCTAATTATGCCGATCTGAAGACTTGACCTCCATATCATTATGGCCTTTTTTGGAGGGAGGGTAAGTAGAGAGGCAAGGGAATAAACATTTCTATAATACCAACTATGTGCCAGGTGATTTAAAAATATTTCATTTGATCCTCACAGCAACCCTGCAAGGAAGGTGCTGATATTATCCCCATTTTACAGTTAAGAAAACTGAGGCAAATAGGCATTAAATGACTTGCCCAGGGTCACACACCTATTAAGTTGTCCTCAGTGTTCCCATTTGTAAAATTAGCTGAAGAAAGAAATGGCAAACCACTCCAGTATCTTTGCCAAGAAAATCTTAAAAAGAGGTCATGAAGAGTTGACCATGACTGAAATTGACTGACTGATGGGATCCTGGAGCTAGATTGAATGCTGACATTAGCCAAATTCCCATATAGTTTGTCTTTTTTTTTTTCTAGAAAGAGGCTATCTCCAAATAAATGGCAAGTACTTAGAAGCTCACCCAGGATGTGGATAGTACTTTCAAATAAATTTACATCTGTAGTTTTTCCAAAATGCAATTCTGCCTTCACTCATGCCTTCCTTGATTTTTTTCAAAACCTGACTCTTTCTGAATTTTCATTTCTGTCATTGGAGAAAGCATTCCTTGTCTACCTTATCTCACAGGAACACTGTCAGGCAAGAAGAAGCCACATAAAGAGGAGTAAAGGCTGTGGTCAGCTGGTACTTTCTGAATACACCCCCAGTTCTGATTATGCAGCCACATCCAGTCAAACAGCTCCTGTTTGAAACCAGTGACAGAATGGCTATCTCTACTTCTAAGCGTTCCATTCCGCCTCATCATAGCTCTCCTGGAAGCATGCTCTCCAGCTTCTTCCATGGGGAGCACTGTATTGGCAACTCCCTGTGCCCATAGGGCCCCTATTACAGTTGGACACAACCCTATCCCCCCCCCCCCCCGCCAAGATGGGTAGTTCTACCCAGTTTGGAAAGAGAGGAAATTAGTGTGTGATCAGACTGGAGACTTGGGAGGAGAGAAGAAAGGTAGCTGTCCCATGGCAGTAACATAACTGGGGCAGCAGCCAGTGTTTGCCATGTCTGCCCTTCCCTTTTACAACATCATAGGATATGATCTCTATCTAAATGGACAAGCTAGAAGTTGTGCATGACTACATGTCTATTTTTTCTCAGGTGTCATCCTGAGAGAAACAAGCGAGGCAGAGCAGGATCTCCCCAGCCCCAGCCTTATTTCTATTTGTGTTTTTTTTAATGTATTCTGTTAAAGAATAGATTTGACAGATTTAACATTATGTTTTCCCTAAACATTTGTGGAAAAAAAAGAAAAAACAACATTTATGGTTGAACCTGTCCATACGTTGCCCAGTGTATTTTTGTTGTAAGAGGACACAGTAGGAGACACAGGAGAGAAGGATCTTTCCAAGCACAGGGATGGGAGCTCATCCCCCATCCCATTGTTAGAAAGTCTTGCTCTCTAACTGGGGGCCTAAGGCAAAGTTATTTCATAACCACCTTTATAGGAGCAAAATCATGATGAATTGGAGCTCTATTTTATGTCTACCTCATCATAGATGACGGTCAAGGTTGCAAAAGAAACGCTAAACACAGAACACTTGTCAGACACCATTTGACCCCAAATAAAATAGGAATCAGCACTTTCATTTATAACTACCATTAGAATCTTCTTGGAGGTTGATAGAGTCAGTCAATTCATAAACATTTATGAAGCACACCCTAGGTGCCAAGTACCATATTAAGTATTGGGGATACAAAGAAAGGCAAAAGACAGTGCCTTGCTCTCAACAAGGTCACCATCTAGTAGAATGTAAAAGGGTTTGCAGGACTACTCATTTGTCAGTTTACATTTCACCTCAGATCAGCACTGAGTTGTTTGGACAATTCCCCTTATCTCTCTGCTAGTAAAATAGCTAGGCTTGAACCAATCCTCTGACCTGTGGCCATCTTCTACTAGAGCCCTGGAGCACTTTTCAGGGCCTCCTTCCCTCTCTCTCTCTTCAGCTACAATCCAACATTCCAGCTTCCCAAGCATTCAAGGTTGCCTTTACTCTAAGATATATCCATCTTGGAATAGGTATTTATTCCCCCCAAATCAGAAAGAGCTAACACAGAAAAAGTAACCCAAACGCTAGCTTGCCTAGGCAGAAAATATACTTTAGTTGACATGCATGGTAACTGGGGTTAGGGAATAAAGTCAGCAACCTCTCCCTCACCCATCTCTTGAGAAATAGTTCAGAACAGTCCTGCCATACTTAGTTGGAAAGGAAGAGAGAGTTGAGGGGGCAGGCTTCCTTCTATACATTCTGAGTCATCAACTCTTCCAGCCTCATGGCCAATAGTGAGAATCTTCACCATCTCAAAATGCAAGTCTCTGAGTCACACATGGCTGGATGTAGCCCTTCTGCCACCCCCAGAGCTACCATATGGTTGTCTAGATCTCAACTCTAAGCATGTTCCATGAATGTGGCTCTCAATACATGGATAGAATGATAATACCTGCCCTACTTACCTCACAGCATTGATGGGAAAAAAAGCACTTTGTAAACCATTCAGTTCAACACTTATTAAAGAGAAGCAACATGGTACAGAGGAAAGAGAACTAGATTTTAAGTCATAGGTTCATTGTTGTTTCTGAGTCCTTGCAATCATGTCCAACTCTCTATAACCCCATTTGGAGTTTTCTTAGCAAAGATACTGGAGTGGTTTGCCATTTTATAGATGAGGAAACTGAGGCAAACAGGGTGAAAGGACTTGTCCAGGGTCACATAGCTAGTAAGTGTCAGGTGACAGATTTGAACTCATGACAAGTCTTTCTGACTCTAGGCCTGGCACTCAATCCTCTGTACCACCTAGCTGTCCCCAAATGCCTAACATTTATCAATTTTGTTTTTTGTTGTTTAATTGTTTCAGTCATGTCTTACTCTTCCTGACCCCATTGGGGTTTTCTTGGCAAAGATCCTGGAGTGGTTTGCCATTTCCTCCCCCAGCTCATTTTACAGATGAGAAAACTGAGGGAAACAGTGAAGTGACTTGTCCAGGGTCATGCAGCTAGTAGGTGTCTGAGGCCATATTTGAACTCAGGTCTTCTTGACTCCAGGTCAAGTACTCTGTCCAAAGTTTAAATCTCAGATTTACTATTTATTTACCTCAATGACTTTGAATAACTTACATCATCTCTCTGGGCTTGTTTCCTCCTCTATATATAATTAGATAATTAGATAAACTATGGTGTCTCTTCCAGCTCTAGATATATGCACCTATATATGACCTTGGGAAAGTCACCTTATCACCCAGGGCCTTGGTTTCCTCCTCTGTAAAATGACAGTTTGGACGAGATGGCCTATTTAGTCCCATCCTGCTCTAGATGTATGCTCCTATGACTAGAAAAGCTCCCAGTTTGTTTGTGTTTTCTCAGCTTTAGAACTATGCTCCCATGGCTATGTGGCCTATAACATTCCTTCCAGCTCAATATTTTATTTCCCCTTTTCACCAATTTCACAACAGAAAACAAATATTTTTGAAGTGCTTACTATGTGCAAGGGACTACCATAAAAAAAAATGACTGTTCTTCTCCTCAAGAATCTTGCAGTCTCCTAAAATAACCTTCCCAACTTTCCCTCCAACACTATCTGAATGGGACAGCTACCCATTGAGTTGTCAACACTCCAAGGTAGGGAAATTTGTGGTGCAATGGGAGTTTTCTGTGACCACATGTGGGTAAAATACTTGAATGAGCGAAGGGTACATGCTGTGGACATTTTCAAGAAGAGAATAAATAATTCCCTCTTGTTGAATGATTTCAACATTCACTGGTCATTCATAGGGCTGAACCACATCATCTGATTCTTTTCCAGCTCTGAGACTGTTACCTCCTTAGTTGCTGGAGTCAGTTAAATGACAGCGGATGCTACTGGGTGTCAATAAGCATTTTCTAGAAGCAGAAATGACTTCTTTAAAAGAGTGTGATTCTAGGAAACCCCTTAAAAGCAACATTTTGTTGACTGTAGCAAAAGATGGATTTGGTTCCAATGGAAAGGGCCCAGATTCCTCACAGATGGTGATGTTGTAGGGGACTTTATGGAACTGGGCACATGGGCAGCCATTCCAAAGTTCATGCTGGATCGAGCAGTGAGAAAGCTTTTTTGGGGCAGATTTGACAAAGAAATTAGTCATGTCTCTGGATTCAGCCCTGCTGATTGGTTTTCTAAGAACCATCCTGATAAAAATAGACCAGTTCAGTTTAACTCATTCAGAAAGAGATATGGAGTCATGCTTTCAAAATGACTGAGGTTCTTACCTTCTGATGCATAGATCCTACATATACCCCAAGGAGGTCAAAAACATAAAGAATGGTTCTGTATTCACCAAAACGTTCCTAGTAACACTTTTCATGTTAGCAGAGAACTGGGAACCAATAGATGCCCATGCATTGCAGAGTAATGGAACAAATTGTGGTATGTGAATATCATAGAATATAATTGCACAGTAAAAAATAGCAAATTTTTAAAATTCCAAGACATATGGGAAGACATATAAACTGGTGAGAAATAAAATAAGCATGAAAGAATATATACAATACTTATGATAATGGAAATGGAAAGAACACAAAAACTGAAATTAAATGTTATGTAAGTATATGACCAAGCTTGGCTCCAGAAAAGAGTTTAGAAAATGGAACTCTGGTCCTTCACAAAGGTGGGGATATTGCACATGCTGGCAGACATGGTTGATGTATTAGTTGGTTTTATTGAAGTGATTTTTTTTCTTCATTGTTACAAAAGATTACTTGCTGAATAGGGAAGGGGAAGAGATATATTCTGAAATGAAGATGATGTAGACAGCAAAATTAAGGTTTTCTAAAAATAGATCACTTCGGGAAATTTGGATGAAATCAGAAAGATCTGCCTGCTCATTTTTGATGGACTTCCTGAGATTGTGTCTCTTGGGTAGCCAAGAAAAGGACAAGAATATCGAACCAGAGTAAAAGAAGACAGTGGTTGTTTCACACAACATCCCTACTGATAACTCTCCAGGAAATTACTCTCAGGAAACTTTAGCCCTTGTTAAAACATTCCATCTGGGCAAAATCCTATGATTTTCAGAAGCTGACAAGAAAGAGTCATTCTTTAAGTAATATGGAGATGCAGATATAGCAATGGAAGTTTCCGGTATTGTTGGATGCACAGTCAATTCATCAACTTGTACTTTTAAAATGAATGCTCTGAAGATGTAATTGTAACGGTGACCAGTCTGTGGCACATATTTGGAGGTGGGGGAGTCCTCTCCCTTGGCCATTTCCAGGACATGTCCTGGTAAGAGTCGCTACAGTGATATACCTGTACCTTGTCCATTTGAGTCTCCGGTGTGATTCCACATCTGGAATTGCTCCGAACCTGAGAGTTCAGATAAACAATTCCTTTAATAAAAACACATCCAACATCCCCTTTGTAAAAGTAATCCTCAAAGTGTTTTTTAAAAGCAGTCCCAGAAAGTAAAATCAGAGAAAAGTCACCAATGAGGAGATGAAAAGTAATCACAGAGAGTTCCCTGGGACCTAAGGGTCTCTCTAATACATTCTGCAGCTGTCTTTATATCTTCCTTGCCCAAAAGGCCCACAGTGGGGTCCGACATAAATCTACCTAGAGGCAAAGTGAGTTCAAACTGCCATAGGGCTGCTGAACAGTCTTGAGTTACACTAGTGTTGGATAGTGCTGTGGGAGTGTGAACTTAGGTTCCACTAGTGGCCTGGCCCATTGTATACTTCCTGAGAGACATATGCTTTGGCATAAAAAGTCATTCACAACCAGAGGTTTCTACTTTGTGTCCCTGTGTGGTCCCTTGTCCCTACCCCATGGTGTTACATCAAGAAAGATTCACCACTAAATAGCAATAGTCCTTAAAAAAGAAAGATGATTTCCACTCACTCTCCTCTTCTGAATGTATTGTTTGAGACTCTAAAAGTTCTCCCTTGGAATTCTTGTGGGAGGGAAGTAAAGGATGCCTACATGTGGCAGAAAGCACACATGCCAGCTAAGAAGAGCCTGAAATTGAACCTCAAGTCTCTACTTGCTCTTCTGTATTATATTTCTCTTCCTGAACTTGGATGATCCAACAGGGATCCTGAGATAGGTATTTCTAGCATTGGTGGCAACATTGTGAGTTGCTCCACAGTCTAGGTGCTGGTTACCCAGTGGGAGGTGTTTCCTGTAGCCATTGCAGTGAATTTTGGAGGAGAGGATGTGACCAGCAACATGAGGATGAGCCACCAAATCTTGGCTCCCTAGAGGATATGGGCCTTGAGGAAGTTGTTCAGAAAGGGAAGAGTCAAGGTGAAATTGATATGCTTGTTCAACAAGGTGTTTCACATTTTAATATTTGGAGCATCAAACTCTTGGGAAAGGAGAATGATGACAGATTATTCTATCAAGTTTTGAGTCTTTGTCAAGGTGTCTTTACAATTCTTTGAGGTTTTAAGCATTTTTTTTTTGTGACATAAGAAATCAATAGTTGTGCTAAATCTGATCTAGTCAGGTAGTCAGTCAACAAGTATTTATTCAGTGTTTATTTTGCTCCTGGCATCATGCTAAGTGCTGGGGATGCAAAGCAAGTCTCTTCCCTTAAGGAGCTCACGTTTTAAAGGGGGAGACAATATGCAAACAAACTGTTATTGAGTTGTTTCAGTTATATCCTACTTTTGGTGACCCCATTTGGGGTTTTCTTGGCAAAGATACTGAAGAAGTTTGACTTTTCCTGATCATTTTACAGATGAGGAATCTGAGGTCAACAGGGTGAAGTGACTTGCTCAGGGTCACCCAGCTAGGAAGTGTCTGAGGCCAGATTTGAACTCAGGAAGAGGAATCTTCCAGACTCCAGACTCAGCACTCTATCCACTTCAGTGCCACCTAGCAGTCCAAAAAATAGCTCTTTCTGGAAGGTAAGTAATCACAGAGGGAAAGCACTAGCTGTAGGAGTGCAGGTAGGAAACCAGGAAAGGCCTCCCACAGTAGTTGAAATTTGAGCGTAGTATTGAGGGAAGCCAGGAGGTGGAGGTAAGGAGGGAAGGCATTCAAGGTATAGGTGGTAGGATCTGAAGGCATGTACAATCTCAAGATGGATTGTCATGTGTGAGATTCAGTTAGAAAGTCAGTGTTGTTGTATTATAGAGTATATGGAAGGGAGTAAAGTGTAAGAAAATTGGAAAGGTAAAAAGGGATCAGGTTGTGAAAGGCTTTAAATACCAAATGACATTTTACATTTGATCTTGGAGATAATAGGGAACCACAGGAGGTAACTGAATAAGGGAGTTGCCTAGTAAGTTGCACTATCAGAAAATCACTTTAAAAGCTGAGTGGAGGGCTGAATACAGTGGGGAGAGACTTGAGGCTGAGAGACCAATCAAAGCCAATTGCAAGAGTCTAACTAGGTGGCGCTACACTGGATAGAGCCCCAGGCCAGGAGTCAGAAAGACCTGAGTTCAAATGTGACCTCAGATACTTACTAGCTATGTGACCCTATGCAAGTCCCTTAACTTCTGTTTGCTTCAGTGTCCTCATCTGTAAAATGAACTGAAGAAGAAATGACAAACCACTCTAGTGTCTTTGCCAAGAAAATCCCAAATGGGGATCACGAAGAGTGGGCCACAACTGAACAACAACAGCAGAGAGGTGATGGGGACCTGAATGAGGGTGGCAGTTGTGTGAATGGTTGGTTGGTTGGTTGTTGTTCTTTGTTCTTGAAGAGGACCAAAATGACATCACTATGTTAGAGTTAAAGTACCATATGTCCCATTGTGGCTGATCAGATCAATATGAGCTCAGAATGTTCTATCGCATGTTGGGCACAAATAGTCCATGTGAATATTGTGAATGAATTCTCTAAATTTGTGCATCTTGCATTTCCTTTGAGCTGTCTCAATTCTGCTTTGTTCATGGAGTGCAGCACCTTCTCTGATGAGGGCACACCATGCTGTGTGTGCCAGTACCTCCCATGTCACACAATCAATTCCAAAGTTTTTAAGAGAGACCTTGAGAGTGTCCTTGTATTGGCTGTGTGAATGGAGAGATACTATTATAAGGGTAGAAATGACAAGATTGGCAATAGATCACATTTGAGAAGTTAGCAAAAGAGTGATGTTGAAGAGATTCTGGGTGACTGGGAGCATGCTGGTGCCCTCAGTAGTTAGGGAGGAGTTTGAGATACAGGCAGGTTTTGGGGAAAAGTCACTAAATTCTGTTTTGGACATGCCAATTTTAAGCTATCCATAGGATATCCAGTTTGAGATGTCCAAAAGGCAGTTGGTGATGCCAGAATGGTGCTCAGAAGAGAGATAAAGGAATCATCTGCATAGATATGTTGAGATTACCAGGATAGTATAGAGGGAGAATAGAAAAGGGCTGGTTCACACGAGGACCTTAGGAGACACCATGAATTATTGGATGTGACCTGGATGAAGAACCAGCAAAGGGACTGCAAAGGAGTAGTCAGATAGGTAGAAGGAAAACCAAAAGAGAGAAGAGACTATCTAGGAGAATGATCATTAGCATCAAAGGTTGCAACAAGGTCAAGAAAGATGAGGATTGAGAAGAGACCACTGGATTTAAGGATGAAGTGATCATTGGTGATTTTAAAGAGCAATTTCGTTTGAATTATGAGGTCAGATGCCAGAATGCAGTGATATGAAAGGAAGGAGATACACGGTTATTTCTTCCACATCACAACTTTCTCCATTGTGGTTTTGATACATCGCAGCCAGGTCAGCATAAGAAATTATGTGGAAATTTTGAGGGAGTTTTACAGAAGCTTCAGATAACACACAAAGTCAGCATTCAACACAGAAAAAGTTTAGAAATTCAGAAATGCATAATATATATATATATATATATATATATATAGTATTGTATAATACCAGCATATTTTATCTTTTAATACCATAATAATTTACTCTTCTTTTCTAGTACAAAGGGAGGGTCAAAGCATTTTGTGTGAATTTTCCAGATCAAGGGGGCATCACACCCCTATTCCCCACAACGTGGAAGGGATGACTATATAGCGAGCAAGCAGGTTGGCTTTGAAAGGAAGGAGAGACCCAGAATGAGAGCTAACAGGGATGGGATGCCCAGGTGAGGGGGTTTTGAGGATGGGAGGAGGCATGACCATGTTTATTGCCAGAAAACAAGGAAGAATTCAGTTGATAGGGGGAGGTTGAGAGATAGGCATGGTAGAAGCGGCAATCTGCTAGAGAAGATGGCATGAGATGAAATCAAATTTGCATGGAGAGGGGTTTGCCTTGACAAAGAAACGGGCTACCTCTTCGTGGGATACATGGGTGAAGGCGGAGAGAGTAAGTGATGAGAGATGAGGAGGACCTCTCAGAGAATGGTCCACATTCCTTTTTGGCCATCTATGAGCCAAGTTTCTTGGCTGAGAGGATGACACGGAGAGAAGACTGGGAAATTTGAAGAGGCATGAAAAGCTTAGAAATGTCCACTGTAGTGGGTGGGAGAGTTAACCAATTAGGCTGATATAAAAGAATGGTCTTGCTGCAGTGAGGGCTTAATTGATATTATGTGCCATAAATTTATGGTAGATCTGGGTCGTGCTTTTGTAACTTTCTCTAGATTGGCTTAGCAGCCAATCTATAGCTAAGTCATAATCGTGAGAAAATAAAGGGGCAAGGGATTCAGGTGTAGATGATAGTGTAGACCAATATGTTGATCTACTTTATATATACATTAAGGACCTTTCCAGAAAGAACTCTAGAAATCCTTTTTTTGGGGAGATGCTCGACATGAGCCTGAATCTAAGCTTTGTTTAAGAAATTATCCCTGGAGTTCGACTCCGTGCTGTGATATCATCAGCCCAAGACAATGAGCAAAAAAGTCTGGATTCCCTAGGACATGAATCAGATTTGCATGAACCCAGAACCTGGCCCCCTCAGAGGGAGAGGATGACCTTCCCACCAAGTCATGGATCTGTTACAGAATCAAGAACCAAAGACAGACGATGATAACAAAGGAGTATCTAACTCTTTCTAACGGTAGATTATATTCTTCGAGCAGTGTGGGGGCGGGAAGCGAAAGTGTTGGTGAATGGGAAATTAGTTCCTTCCTTTTTACTATCTCTCACCTTCATGTGGGCAGGAATCTATGTTCCTAATTCCTTCCATGCGTGACTTTCTCTCTAGTCAAAGCCTTTAACTCGATCCCTGGGGAGGGGTGGAAACGAGGTTCTTTAGCCTACACTAGCCTACACTGAAGGAGAAAGGATGAAAGATGCCTGAAACCACTCGGCAAAGCCAACTCCAGCTCTCAGATGGACTGCTATAAAACTCAGTTGTGCCTGGGTTTTTTTTTTCCTTTGGTTGAAATTTACTTAATCTTTGTCTCTGTATAAGAAGTTATAAAATATGAATCAATAAAATCTTTTTTTTTCAATTTAGCCCTGAGACTTCATGTTGTGAATGTTCCCAACAGTTATGAAAATCTATCCATCTCTCTTCTGGGGTACCTTACCTGACAAGGTCACACAAAAATTAATACAGTAATAATGACCACAGTCTGAGAGAAACCAATTTCTTTTACAGTAAATGGCAAAGCGGAAAGCAAAGAGATTCTTAATGAACGAGGATTGATAGAGCAGATTCATCTCTCCTTAGAGAATATCTGAGTGGGGGTAGAGGCAGGGGATGAGACTGCATAATTCACTAGGCTCTGTTTCCATGACCACTGCAATCACTCAGCCTGGCTCACACAGACCCCTGTTTCTCAGGGACAAGTCTTCATATCCTTCCTCCCTTCACGTTTGGCCCCTTCTTGCCTCTTGCCAGGTTTCAGCTCTCCTAGTCCTTTCTGATGAGAGGCAGGGAGGCTGCCCTTTCAGAAACAGTCACAGCCCCCAGGGGAATGAGTAGACAGACGCTGGGGAATTTATGTCTGCCAACAGGCACAGAACCTTAGTGTTCCTCTACACTTAGTACAGTCTTGTAAGAACAGTGTCAGAAATGTTAAAGCTCAGAACAAGCTGCCAGTGACTATGAATTACAAAATGGACTTTTTTAAGCTATGTTTGGAGAAAAGGGAACATCAAAGAAGATCTAATGGTAATGGATGTTGGTGAAAAGGCTGACCTACTCAACTCTCAATGTGCATCTTTTTTCCCTGCCAAGAAGATAGATCTTTGGAATGGAAAGGACAGGGGAAAAAATGGTTAACAGGGAATTGAAACTTATGATATGCAAAACACTAGGCAGAGAGAACTTAGCTGACCTTAATGAATTCAAGCCATTAGACTCAGATGAACTATCCATCTTTCGGCACTGAAATAATAACTGCTAGATCCAAGTTATGAGCTACTATCGGTGATAATTGAAAAAGAATCGTAGATAGAGAAATG
>CM053775.1:37884376-37901412 GCA_028658325.1 Potorous gilbertii | reverse complement strand
GGTCTCAATTTCCTCCTGTTCACAGTAAGAGAATTGAATTAGATCAGGAGTCCTTTACCTGTGGTCCATGAACATTTTTTTAAAAAACATATTTTCTTAACTGTATTTCAATATGACTGATTTCCTTTGTAATCCTATGTATTTTATTTTATGCATTAAAAAAAAAAACTATTTCAAAAAGGAGCCCATAGCTCGAAGCTGGTGACGGCCCCAAAAGGTTAACAACTCCTGGATTAGATTTCTAGTTCTAATTTCTAATTTCTTCTGGCCCTAACAGGAAAATTGGATTGTTTTCTCTACCTTTCACTCAATTTTTAGTATGAAATAGAAAACTATAGGATGCCTTCTATTATTTTTTTCAAGATTAAGTCTCCCTATCTTGCCCACACTGGAAGTTTAGAGGCTATTCATGAGCTGGACCATTCCACTACTGAGTAGCATGGAAGCTTTGACCTGCTCAGGTGTCTTGACCCAGACCAGTTTGCCTTCCCTCTCTTTAGGCAATCTGGTGGTTTCCTCCCACTGCCTCCCCTAGCTCCAGAGGTTCACTTAATTGATACTGCTCTTAATGAAGACAATGCTATTGTAGCTCAGAATTCCCAAACTCAAGAGATCTGTCAGCCTCAGTCTCCCTGGAAGCTGGAATTCTAGGCATGCACTACCATGCTCACTGCCTGGAGTTGGTCTTTTCAAGATGTCTGATCTTGGGGTTGATGCTTGGCAAAATTTCAGTGTGGGTTGAGTTTGCTTTAATTCCTCTCATTATGAATTCCATGTTTTCCACACCCTGAATCAGTTATAAAAATAATGATAGAGTATAGACCCATGATTTAATTGGTATAGGGAACTCCCAGTCCCTTCTTCCCGTGCTGTGCAGGTGCAACTTACGAGTCTTAGTTAAGAACCAGCCCCTGACCTCCAAAAGGTCATGGTCCATGTGGGGAGATGACTAATGTGTTTCAAACAGTTACGATCTCTAGGAAAGGTAAAATGCCAGATTGGGAAATTGAGAGGATGAGTGACCTGCTCAAGGTCACACAGCCAGGATGCATAAGAAGTGGGACTTCCTGGTTCCACCTACTACACCAGGCTGCTCATAATAATAGCTTTAAAGTTTACAAAGTACTTTACAGATGTTATCTTATTTGATCAAGACTTGTGATTGACTTAATGACTTTACAAGTGACATCTTTAAGTGACATTTCTGACTGTAAATTTTTTTTTGCAATATTTATGTTTAGTGTTTTGTGGATTTTTTTCTTTTTCTTTTTCAAGTAACAAATACTTAAATTAACTTGTCCCTCTCATGAACCTCCCACCTCACCCCCAAAATATCTAAAAGAGAGAAATTTTGCAAAACGCCATTCCCTTCCCCCCAGTCTATACCATTCCAGAAAATTCCAGACATTCACATTGTCCCCTTCTGGATTGCTCTTCTTCCCCTTCTTAGGGCTGCCCTAGTTTCCTTGAAGCATTTCTCTGCTTCTCAGAACCCTTTCACCCAGGTTTGCCTGGATAGTGCCTAAATGCTAGACCAGGGATGGGGAACCTTCAGCCTTGAGGCCACCTGTTGCCATCTAGGTCCTCAAGTGCAGCCATTTGACTAAACTGAACCCTAAGTGGATTTAGTCAAAGGGCTGCACTTAAGGACCTAGAGGGCCACATGTGACCTTGAGGATGCAGATTCCCTACCCCTGCACTAGACCTTTATTCTTGTTCCTTCTATCAAAATTTTCGGGTCCCATCACCAGTTCCTCACCTATCTGTCCCTGAGAAAGGGGCTGGTAAGCTAATTCACAATGAAATGTGAATAAACAATTATTGGGTAAAATTTTACCCACCCCTTCCCCAGGATGTGTCTAGAAGACTGGGGTGTCTTGCAAAGGCAAATGACCTAAACCCAAGTAATGACTCTAATGATGCAATTCCAGGCACTGAAGATAGAGTGCCCTTCTGATCCTATTCATAGGCGATAAACTTTGTGTAAAGCTAACCCTGTCCTACCTGTCCTCTCTCTCTCTGTATGTTTCTTCTGTCTCTCCTCCAACCCCCTTCCTTGAAATATATTATTGTACTTGGTCTGACAGATTGGATTCAAATGATTGTCCCAAATTGGTATTTTATTTTTATTAGGGAATGTGAATATTTGATATGTGTCAGTCATCTCCCTACATGGACCATGAGGTTTTGGAGGATGGGGGCTGACTCTCCTTAATTGTTATGTTTCTTCCACAGCCTAGTCCAGGGGTGGCCTCACTGAAGACTGGCTGGTGGACCCTGGAGACTGGAGTTTTATAAGCTTATGAAGATTTATGAGAGCCAAATTGGAAAGGGCTTTACATGCCAGGTTGAGGAGGTTATCTTTTATCCTAGGGCCAATAGGGAACCATGAAGATACTGGACTAAAAAGATATGGTTAGACTTGTCCTTCAGGAAGTCTTTTTGGCAGTTGTGTGGCCAATGGATTAAAGGAGAGAAGCTGAAGGCAGGGAGACCAATGATTAAAGGAGAGAAGCTGAAGGCAGGGAGACCAATTAAGGGGCTGTTGTGATGACCTGGGCAATGGGTGAGGAAAGTCTGAGCTAGAGCATCATCCATGTGAGTAGAGAGAAGGGGATAGATATGAGAGATGTTGTGACGATAGAAATAAGACTAGTTGGGCCTAGTAACATCTGCCTGTAATCTCAGCTAGAGGGGAGGTTAAGGCTGGTGGGTCTTCTGAGATGCAACTGGCTAAATTGATCTGGTATCTGCATTAAGCCTGGCATTAATGTGAACCTCAGGAAGTGGGTGTTAGGGGTGTGGTGGGAGGAACCTACGTAGGGCAGCTAGGTGGTGCAATGGAGTGTGGTCCTTGGGAGTCAGAAAGACTGAAATTCAAACCCTTCCTTAGATACTTCAGAGCCACAGAACCATTGTGAGGATCAAATGAAGGGCTTTGCAACCCTTAAGGTATATACTAGATCTTCAAGAGAGGCAAACTGACTCACTGGGAACATAAAGAGGTCAGTGCTCCCGTACTCATCAATGGTGGAACTAGGCCTGTGAGTAGCCCCTATTTTTCCAGTGTGGGTGAGATAGAGAGACCTAATGGAAAAGATACTTCGGGGGTGGGGTGGGAGGTTCATGAGGGGGACAAATTAATTTAAATATTTGCTACTTGGAAAATAAAAAAAAACAACACCCACAAAACACTAAACATAAATATTGCAAAAAAATTTAAAGTTAGAGATGTCACTTAAAGATGTAAACTTAGATGACTGGAAAGATGGTGATGCCCTTGACAGAAATGAGGATGTTCCTTAAAGAGTTTCATTAGAAATAGGGATTGACAACACCCTGGCATTTCACAGGCAGTGAATGAGCAGGAATTCATTATATTTATGATGAGAAAGAGAAATCTGAGCTATGGCAGATAATGGAACTGAGTTGAACTTATTCTAATGCTTTGAGTGAGGTGGTCCATTCACCATTTGAGGCATATAGATGTCTAAGAAGTTGTAATGCCTAGTAAATTATGTTAGGGAATATATATTCACAATGGGAAAGCCATTGCTGGTATGTGGTAGGGAGACACAGTCAAGATTTGATAAATTCCCAAATGAAAGATTCCACTCCCCAACCCCAACTTTCTGGAAAGCATTTGCACATCAAGCAGGGACCTTCTTTTGGCCAAAAGTGAAACTTGCTATAGGACAAGATGGCACAGGCAAAGAATTTTATAGTAAATCTAGAAGTGTTTGTTTCTTTTCCCCTCCATCCACAAATAAAGACTGCACACATGCACTTTGGTTCCTCTGCCTCAAGGGGCAGTTAATGCCCAATAGTTGAAAGATCACTTGCTGGCAACTGATTCATTCACTCCAGGCCAGCAGAATAGGATGAAAAAATCCTCCATCTAGTGATCCAGAATATGAACTGGATCTGATAGAATGGAAGATCCTTGAGGGCAGGGACGGTTTCATTTTTATCTGTATGTTACCAGTGCTAAATACAAAGCCGAGAACATTTTGGTTCAGTCATGTACAATTAATTCTTCATGTCCATTTGGGTTTTCTTTGCAAAGATACTGGAATGGTTTGCCATTTCCTTCTCTAGCTCATTTTGCAGATGAGGAAAATGAGGCAAACAGGGTACAGTAACCTGCCCAGGATCACACAGCTAGTACATGAGGCTGGATTTGAACTCAGGAAGATAAGTTCCTAACTCCAGGCCTGGCACTCTATCCACTGCACCATCTAACTGTCCCCCACTGAGAACATAGAAGTTAATAAATGATTCTTGATTAGCTGATGGGGGAAACTGACCGATATGACTGTAGGTGAATTTAGATCATGTACCATTTTAAAAGGGAAATCAGTATTTGCGGTGGAAATATTAGCCAGTGTAGGAAACAGTGAGATCCTGAAATAGTCAAATTTTTATTTCCATAAATTGTTAACAAATATCATCGTTGTCTTGAGCTTATTAGTTTCCAGAAAAAACAGGTAACACTAATACAACAGTAATGGTCAAAGAAACCAGCTGCAAAACAAATCTGACAAAGCACTAGGCGTGGCTACTCTTCCACAGTCTCCTGAGGATTGTGCCAAGGTTACCTTTTGCTACCTGCAGAGGAGTCTTATTTTCTTTGTTCTCAACGAATAGATTCGCTCCACGGCACACCAGTAGCTTTGCTTCTTCAATTCTTTCCTCATCACAAGCTAGGTGTCTGAATTTGGGAATCACAAAGATCATTGGTTAGCACTGACTTGGCTCGGTGTGCTGTGCAGACTACTGGACTAAGACGCTCCCGGAAAGGCCACTCCCAAATTGAGAACCTGCTCTGGCAGTGTCTTCAAAGCCTAGGAAAGCTGCTGTAGAGCTCCCAATCCAAAGCTCTTCCCACTACGTAATGATCCCTTTGTGTTATTTTATACAGGACTTGGAGACCAGGGAAATGACTTACCTCCAACCACCCCCCTCCCCCGCCCCGAGATCAGACTTGGAACATCCAGAGGCTCTAAGTTATCTTTTCACATTTATCTGAACCTCTTATGTTCACTAGACCAGTCTCATTTTGGAGAGCATGTTCACAAATCGTATCTTGTAGGACACTTGCAATAAGGCTCAAACTTTTATAGAATAAGAAGTGCTCAAGAGGGATTGGGGAGGGTAGAAGCAGTGCTCAAAGAATGAAATTTTGTCAATCTAATTATAAATGCTCACTGGTGGAGAGATGTCTAAAGAGACTGATGCAATTTCACAGAGAACTGACGTCAAATTTTCAATTGGCACAATCAGAAGGTGAAGACAAGGGGATACTAAGTCAAGGACAAAAATGGAAAATAGTCTACACAAAAGAATAACATGGACTCGGAAGAAGAGGGGGTAAAAAAAGGAAAGGCTAGGGTGAGATGAGGCTTGTTCCAAATCTCAAACAAATAAAGATAACCAACAGTAGGGACAGAACAGTAGGATCTTTTAAGATATACTTGGCTAGGTTAGGGCCTGAACCCATGACTTCTAGGGTACAAGGAACACCCAGGGAAGGAAACTCCTTGTACCAAGGTAGCTTGGCACTTTTTCTACAACTTAAGAGTTTTAAAGAGAGTTGTTTGGGGCACTGAAAGGGATGGTAAGTGATGTCTCTTACCTGGACAAAGGCAGGATTTAAAAGCCAGATTTGCTTGGCTTGGAGGCCAGCTCCCTGGCCACGATGACAGACTGCCTCTCCTAGGCTTGGAAGAAAAAGGGACATGTCCCCTGATTGGAGCAGATGGTAACAAATAGGAGAGTGGAACTACTCCAGTATCATTCTGTTTCCATCTTCCCTATTGAGGAGACTGATAGGCATACTAGAAAGGGTATAACCAATATAATGCAGAAGAAAGTGAACAGGTGAGAAGACAATGACATTTAGCTAAGCATCTCTAAATGAATTCAAATTGACCAGTTCACATGAATTATAGCTATCTCAAAGCAGTGAAAGAACCTGAAGAAAATCAGCAAAGCACTATTAGTGGTTTATTTTTGAGACCAGGACTCCCCATTTTGTCCAGGCTGGAAGCACAGTGGCCCAATCTCAATGCTGATCAGCACACAAACTTTAATTCTGTTTTTTCCCATCTGGGCTGATTTACTCCTCCTTAGTCAGCCTGTGGCCCTCTGCTCCCCTAGGCTAATCACACTGGTACCAGATCTAGTACAGATACCCAATTAGCTTTAACTCAACTGCAGCTCAGAAGTCCCAAACTCAACCAATCCCAAATCCTCAGCCTCGCTAGTAACAGGGACTACAGGTGTGTATCACAATGCCTGGTGACCACTATTACTAATCTCTGGAGAATGGGAGATGGGTGGCATGGCATAGCAGATTGGGCAGTGGTCCTGAAGTCAGGAAGACCTGGGTTTGAATTCAACCTCAGATATTTACTAGCAATGACCATGGGCAAGTCACTTCACAAATTTGGGAATCAATTTCCTCTTCTACAAAATAGGGGGATTGGACCTCTGGGGTCCCTTCTGGCTCTAAGTCTATGGCCCTATGCGTGATGTGGGACAATTCATTTCCCCACCCTGAACCTCAGTTTCCTCTTCTGTAAAATGTAGGGGTTGGACTGGATGACCTCTAGGATTCTCCCCCTTCCAGCTCTATGTATGTGATTCTATCGAAAATGTCAAATTAGACCAGTGAGCTTGACATTCACACCTGCCAAAATGTAAAATATATTGCTAGTCTGTGAGTACTTAGAAAGAGAAAGATACACACATTACTGTGGCTGCCATGTGTTGAGAGAGGCTTTGGAAGCCTAGAAAGACAGGGCAGGAGGTACAGCATGAGTGGGACTGAAAACCTGAGATTCCCAGCTGGGCAGCGGCAAAAAGAAGGGGAGGGGAGTTGCGGCTGCTGTGGTAACAATAGTAAGGAGAGCTAGTATTTTTATAGCTTTTCAAAGTTGGCAGTTTTGACAGGCTTGGAGGCTTGAATATGGGTGTAGACCAAGGGGAGTTGCAGAGGGTGGGTGGGTATGCAGAGAGATGCACCCAGAGGGCCTCCCATGAAAGCAGTGGAATAGCTGCAGTGGCTGGAAAGAGTCTTACCTTGCCTAGAGGTTAGGGAAGGGTGGCAAGATGTTCACAACTATGGCTAAGGAACCCTATTCTCTGAATTGGGGGGGGGAAGAAGAGAAACAGGGCACTAAACATCTGGTCTTCCTGTCACTCATTACCTCAACAGTTACCCTCAAAACCAAAAAAGAAGTGAGCAGGACCACATTTTATTGATCTACTGGGCCTTGGTCATTGTAATAACTTTATTCAAAGTCGCTGAATAAAGCTCTGTCTTTATTATTCCTGGGAAGGGTCTAGCTCAGTGACAGGAGCAACACAGTGGAACTGGATTTGTGTATGTCTCCTACTGGTAGCAAGTTCAGTTAAAATACGTAGTTTGGAAGGCACTGGCATGAAGGGGCCAAAACCGCTCGGGGATGTTGACATGGTATATAGTTGAGAAATGTCTGGAAAAGACATCACATTCTGGGAGGGGCATGAGGAACGCCATGGTTACTGTGGCTGGGTTGGGTCTTAAAGCATGCCCTACTGTCAGCCTTGGCTGATATGTGGGTTAGTTTTGCTTGATTACTTCTCCTATTCATTTTTTAAAAAAAATTCTGTTGAAGGAAGAATTCTCTGAGCAGGAGAAGGAAGAGAAAGGGTGGATTTGGAAATGAAGGGGAAGTAAAAACAAAAGTTATCAATACAAAATTTAAAAAAGAAAAAAGCAATGTTTCTAAACTGAGTAAGGTGATGAGCTATTTAACAATGGGTTTTCAAGTAGGAGCTGTTAAAGTCTTTCTTTGGTTCTTGGCTTGACTTTTAGAACCCAACACCTATTTTATGTTGTCTGGTACTAAAAGCAGAAAACAAGTCATGTTCAATGAACCTCATTTTCCTCTTGGACAGAGATACTAGGAAGATCACAAGATCTTAGATTTCGGGGACCTCAGAGGCCCTTTTGTCTGGAGGAGGAAGCTGAGGCCCAGGGAAGTTTGGAAATGACTGGCCCAGGGTCAAACACAGGATGTTACCTCTAGAGCTGGAAGGACCCCCAGAGACTGAGTCTAAACCCTTCATTTTACAGAGGAGGAATCTGAGGCCCAGGGAGGGGGAAGGGACTGGCAAAGCATCAAAGAGGTAGGTAATAGCAGAAGTAGATGCAGAATTAGAACCCAGGTTCTTTGACGCTAGATCCAGCACCCCTTTCCATTGTACCATACTACCTCCCCTTGCAGGTGACTATTGCTCTGGATTTCAGGAAGGCATCTGATAAAGAGTCTCATCGTTCCCTTATGGACATACAAAAGAAAGGAAGGCCGATAGCAGTACAGGGAGGCAAGCTCTAAACAGGCTAAACCCAGTACAGTGAGTGTCAATGAGTAATGGGGTAGGGGCCTTCCACAAGATAATTAATGTCTCTGCCTTGTCCTGTGCAAGTTTTATCAATGACACAATGAAGAAGTTGGCATGTTAGTCATTTTTTGGGAATAACACCAAGTTGGGAGAGAAAGTTCAGAGCTAGATGATAGAATGGGGATTCCAAACGACTTTGTGAGGCTGAAGCAATGTAGAAAAAGCAAACAAGATGAAGTTGAAAAGGACTAAGTGTAAAGTTCTGTACTTTAGTTCTAAAGTCAACTGCAGAAATACAGGATGGGGACTGAGAGGTCAACAGGAGCTTATGTGAAGATGGGTGACTTGGAGCACCACTCCATAGAAGTGCACACTGGGATACGACTGTCGCCACCCTGGCAAGTGAATTTGATCTTAGGTTGCAAGGAGAGTAATTCATATATCTGGAGAGCTTGAGAGTCTGTCAACTGCGTTTTGTATGACAACTGTGTCACACAGAGAGCACGAGTATTATTTCCCTTCTGGTCCTCTGTGAGGGCCACTGAGGCTCAGAAAGGTTCCCTGGCTTATACATAGTCATGGGGCTAACAAGTGGTGGGACAAGGACTGAGAAGCAAAAACCTTGGATCTCTTCCTACTGGCCTATACTGCTTCTCCAAGTTTAATCTTAGTGATAAGAAAGCTCCATAAGAATGACTAGGATAATAGTATACAAAATAAGAGAGGGTCTAGTAGTATTTGATTCTGGTCTGGTCAACTCACACCAGGAGGTACACTGCTCATTGGAGGAACTGGCATCTTGTGGGGCACAAAGGTGACCAAGAACACATTCAAAGAGCAGTGATTAAGATGGTAGAGAGAACAGAAAGTTGACAGTGCAAACTCCAAAGGGCAGGGATGATTTCATCCCTTATATTTCTATCTCTGGCATCTAGCACAATCCCTGGCACAAAACTAGTGCTTAAAAAATGCTTAGACAATGACTGATGGAGTGGGGAACCTGAAACCACCTCAAAAAAGCAACTGTTAAAGGAAAAGAAGCATTTATTAGGTACCTACTGTATGTAAGGAACTGTGTTGAGCACTTTACAAATATATCATTTGAGTCTCACAATAACCCTGCACAGAAGGTGCTATTATGACCCTCCATTTAACAGATGAGGAAACTGAGGCAAACAGAGGTGAAGTGATCTGCCTAGGATCACAAAGGTAGTAAGTATCTAAGGCTGGATTTGAACGCAGGTCTTCATGAGTCCAGGATACAGGGCTCTCTTCACTATGGTGCCACTAAACTGTCTCTAAAGCAACTGGGAATATTTATCAATTAATAGGTGTTTATTAAATGCCTATTGTGTGTACCAGGGACCAGGGATACCTAACCAATGAATGAAACCATCTCTCCTCCCAAAGAGCTTACATTCCAAGGGTATGTAGGCTAAACAAAAAGTGAGTAAATACCAAGTGGTTCCACACAAAGTGCTGTGGGAAGAGGGGCAGGAGATTTGGGGGAGATGAGGAGAGGCAGCATGGAGAAGGTGGCGCTTGAGCTATGGTTTGAAGGAAGAGAGGAATTCGATGAGGCTGAGATGAAGAGGGAGTACATTTCAGGTATGGGGGACAGCTAGTACAAAGGTATGGTGATGAGAGCTAGAACAAGGAACAGAGAGAGGCCTAGTCTGACTGGATCCCAAAATCAGGGAGTGGCTTGGGGCCATGGCTGCACCAAAACAGGAAAGGTTACATTTTATCCTAGAGGCCATAGGGAATTATTGTAACTGAGTAGGGAATGGCCCAAATGGCAGCCAGGAGAAGGGGGGACAGTCTAGGGAGACTTGAGGCAGGGAGACCAATCAGGGGGCTGGTGCAATAACCTAGGTGAGACGTGATGTGGGCATGTGAACGAAGAGGAGTTGAATGTGAGAGATACTGTAGGATAAAAACAGCAAGATCTGGCAATCTAGTTGTTAAGAGTTAGCGGGTGAGGATAGTGCAAGGTTATGAACCTGGGACACTCAATAGATGGTGGTGACTGGAAGAAATAGGGCAGTCTAGAAGAGGGGAGAGTCTAGAGAAAGACTACTTTTGGACATGCCAAGTTTGGGATGTATTAGACAGCAGAAGTTCCTTCCAACTTTGGGATCCTGTGACTCACTGTGTGAGTTCCAGAGAACAGAACGAGAAACAGGAGGAAATTCCAGGGGAGCAGGTTTTGGCTGAACCTAAGGAAGGCCTTTCTCACAATTAGAGTAGTTCCATATTGCAGATAGTTCCACATCAGTTGTGGCATGCCAAGTGGGTAGAAGGTTGGACAAAGTGACTTCTGTGGTCCCTTCCTATTTGTAGCATTACCATCATTTTAGAGATGAAGAAGTTGAGGCACCAGGAGATTATATTGTTCTATTATTTGCCTCAGGTCTCAGTTGGTTAGTGAAAGAGCTGGGACTCAAACCTAGGTGGCTCTGAGACCTAAGAAGACTGAGGGATTTCATCTGAACAAGCTATAACAAAAAAAAAAAAAGACTAAAGGAATAGGGATTTTAATGCATAAAATGTAAAGCACAACAAAACAAGATTTAAATTGCAGACTCCTAAGTGTTTCTGGTTTGAAGACCTATGTATAAATGCCTAAAGATAACAGAGCTGATGGAATTCCTCCCGTTTCCAAGCCCAATGCCAGGCAGATTCAAAACTCAACGTGAGTTAAAAGCACCGCTTAGCAGCTGAAACTACCAGGAGCTTGAGCTTAAGAGTGTTTAGACCGGGGGAGGTGGTCGGTAGTGCTATAATGCTTTTGTACTCTGTCCTGCTCAGACCATATTGCAGGCACTGTGTTTGGTTCTGGGCAGAATTTAGAAAGGAAGAGGGCAAGCAGATGGAGATGTGATCAGTGGAGCCTAGCTCTAAGTTGGCAGGGCCTTCAAGAGCTGTTTAGTCTGAGTTCCTCATTTTAGAGAAGAAAGTGAAGCCCAGAAGGGGAACTGACTTGTCCCATGTCCCCCAGGTAATAAATGCCAGAGGTGGTATGTGAACTCCAGAGACTGTTCTTTCAATTGTACCACACTGCCTCCTTGAGGTCAGACTGCGAGGATCAATATTTGAGGAAATGAGAATGTTTGGCCAAGAGAAGATTTCATGGGGACAAGACAGTTGCCTTTAGCTATTTAAAGAGCCATCACATGGAAAAGAGATTAAGACTTGTCCTGCTTGGCTGCTGAATGAGAAAGGCTGGAAGTTTCAAAGAGGCAAATTGAGGTCTGATCAAAGGAAAAATGTCCTAACACCTGGAGCTATTGTTCTAAAGGTGGAAGGAACTGCCTGAGAAGGTGGTGGTTTCTCCCTCCTTGAAGGTCTTTAGGAAAAGTCCAGGTGCCTTGTGGAGCACAGAACAGAGGGGCTTCCTGTTTGAGGAGGGCCTTGGTGTCGCTTCCAAGTCTGTGAAATGAAAAGGACCATGACTTCATACTTACAAAGCACTGTTCCCTTGAGCATCCTGGATGTCTATGGAGGCACTGTACTGCAGAAGCACTTGGATTGTCTTCAGATTTCCCTTGGCCGCGGCTCTGTGCAATGGAGTGGACTCCAAGTGGTCAATAGCATCAGGATTAGCACCCGCATCTAATAACATGGCAACAATCTGAAGAAATGGGGGAAAAAGAGAGCATGGGACCAGTGGGGATCATTTCGATCTAGTGCTTAGCACCAGAAGAAATGCTTTCTGTATTCATTCATCTAGTCAAAGCCAGAGGCCTGAGACTCATGGACGCACCCCATACTTATTTTTGGATGAGGCATAATGCAGTGGAGTACACCCATTCTGATTGGTGGCATTCACGTGGGCTCCTTTTGCTAGCAGAGCCTTCACAATCTCATCCCGGCCAGCAGAGGCAGCAATATGAAGAGGGGACCAACCAGCCTAGAGGAGAAAAGACCAAGAGGGAAATGGGACAGAAAAGACTACATAACATTTGCGATACAAAAAAAATGCAGGCAGGAAAAGCTCCACATCCAGCCAATCCCAACCACACTTTTAAACCTAGGCCCTTTGCGACCTCCTCCTCTTGCTCAAGGCACCAATTATTGTTTTTAGAAGGGACTGGTCAAAAACTCCTCAGTGGCTCCAGGCGTCAGCCCCAGGAGTTTCCAGGCTAAAACATCCCTTCCCAGTCACCAGTACCCCTGTATGGGTGGTCTCTCTCCCTAGGATATAAGCTCTGTAAAGGCAGGGCTTTTGTATTCATTTCCCAGGCTTAGAAGTAAGTGCTTAACAAATGCTTTTGGTTCAGTCACGAATTTTCAACATCTTATTACTCTTATGCTTTCCAACATCCTTCAAGTAGAGTTATAGTCCAAATATTGCAACCGAGAAGAACTCTCATTTTTCATGACCTACATGACTACCATAATTAATCAGCTGCAAGAAAAGAAGACATGAGGTGAAACCACATTATAGGTTACAGGAAGAAGTTAGTTTCATAGAAACAATATAAATGGGCATCCAGCAGAACAGCCCCATGGGGGAGCATCCCAGCTTTTAGATAGGATTGGACTGGATTATAATGTGCTAATGATGATATTCAGAAACAAATTATGCTGGTGTTGCAATAGCAAGTGCTCCTTTTGGTCAGTCATTTCAGTCATGTATGACTCTTCGTGACCCCATTTGGGGTTTTAAACCTTGGCAAAGATACTGAAGTGGTTTTGTCAATTCCTTCTCCAGCTCATTTTACAGATGAGTAAACTGAGCCAAACAGGGTTAAATGACTTGCCCAGGGTCACACAACTAGTCAGTGTCTGAGGCCAGATTTGAACCCTGTATAGTAGTACCACAAAGGAACAATTTATACACACACTCTCTCAAATAATAATGTCGTTCAGTTATTTCAGTCATGTCCAACTCTGTGACCTCAATTTTGGATTTTCTTGGCAGAAACTGGAGTGGTTTGCCATTTTCTTCTCTAGCTCCTTTTACAGATTAGGAGCTGAGGCAAACCCCTGTTTCACTTAACCCTTTAAGTGACTTGCCCAGGATCACATAGGTAGTAAGTGTCTGAGGCCAGATTTGAACTTGTTAAGATGAGTCTTCCTGAATACAAGCCCAATGCTCTCTCAACTCTACCACCTAGCTGCGCCAATTAATAATAGCATCTATAAAACACTAGGTCTGTTTGTTTTACAAGGAAGAGGATTTGCTAAATTCTCTTTGGAGCAGTATTGTTTTTTTTCTTAATAAATATTTTATTGGGGCAGCTAGGTGGTACAGTGGATAGAGAACCTGCCCTGGAGTCAGGAGGACCTGAGTGGAAATCCATCCTCAGACACTTGCTCTGTGACCCTGTGCAAATCACTTAACCCCTATTGATTCCTCCTCAAAAATTTATTTTCTCACAATTACATGTAAATAAAATTTTTAACATTCATTTAAAAAAGTTTTGAATTCCAAATTTTCTCCCTCCATCTCTCACCTGCTCTTGACATAATAAGCAATTTGATATAGGTTATGTGCAATCATGTAAAACCTATTTCCATATTAATCATATTGTGAAAGAAGTCACAGACCAAAAAAACCCAAACCCACAAAATATAGTGAAAAATAGTATGGTTCAATCTGCATTCAGACTCCATTTGTTGTTTCACTGGAGGTGGATAGCATTTTTCATCTTGAGTCTTTTAGAATTTGTCTTGGATCACTGTATTGCTGAGCATAGCCAAGCCAAGTCTTTCACAGTTATGATACAATATTGATGCTACTACATAAAATGTTCTCCAGGTTCTGCTCACTTCACTCAGCATCAGCTCATGTAAGTCTTTTCAAGTTTTTCTGAAATCTATCTGTTTGGCATTTCTTACAGTATGATAATATTACATTATAATCATATACAACAATTTGTCCAGCCATTTCCCAATTGATGGGTATCTCTTCCACTTCCAATTCTTTGGAAAGAGCTGCTATAAATATTTTTTTACACACATAGGTCCTTTCCCTTTATTTTAAATCTCTTTGGGATACAGATCCAACAGTGGTATTGCTGGGTCAAAGGGTATGTAGTTTTATAGCCCTTTAGGTATAGCTGCAAATTGCTCTCCAGAATGGTTGAATTAGTTACACAACTCCATCAACAGTGTATGGTGTCCCAATTTTCCTACCTCTTCTACAACACTTATCATTTTCCTTTTTCTGTCAAATTAGTCAATCTGATGGGTGTGAGGTGGTACCTCAGAGTTGTCTTAATTTGCATTTCTCTAATCAATAGTGATTTGGAGCATTTTTATATTACTACAGATAGCTTTGATTTCTTCATCTGAAAACTGCCTGTTAATATCCTTCAACAATTTATCAGTTGGGGAATGACCTATTATAAATTTGACTCAGTCCTATTTGAGAAATGAGGCCTTTATCAGATACACTTGCTGTAAAAATTGTTTCCCAGCTTTCTGCTTCCCTTCTAATTTTGGTTGCATTGGCTTTGTTTATTTCACATTTAATGTAATTAAAAGTACCCTTTTTATATCCAGTAATGCTCTCTATCTCTTGTTTGGTCATAAATTCTTCCCTTTTCCATAGATCTGATAGATAAACCATTCCTTGCTTTCCTAACTTGATTACGAATCCATTTTGACATTATCTTTGTATATAGTGTAAGATGTTGGTCTACAGCTAGTTTCTGCCATACTACTTTCCAGTTCTTCCAGAAGTTTTGGTCAGATTGAGTTCTTGTCCAACACTTTAAAGTTTGCAAAGCTCTTTACAATGTTACTTCAGCAGATCCTCCCAATACCCGTGGATGGTAGATGTTATAATTATCATCCCCATTTTACAGTTGAGGGAACTCAGATAGATGCACATTAAACGATTTGCCTAGGGTCGTATAGCTAGTTAAGTGGCTGAGGTCAGATTTGAATATTTGTTTGTATATATACACAAATCTCTAAGCTGTTCTGCGACACAAAATTTCCATAAACAAACAAAACTCTCTCATGAACACTCCTTTGAAGTATTGATTAATAATGTTTTTTTATTTCACAGAACTAGGACACAAACCCTCTGAGTTCCGTGGATATTAGAGAAGTATGGCTAGTGCAAAGAATTTAATGTTAGAGTACTTTGGTTTGAATATGAATTCTTCTACTTTCTACCTGTGTGACCCTGAGCAATCTATTTGCCTGTGACTTCCGTAAAATGGTAGGGGTCAGGGGGTTAGCATTTAAATTGTCTTTTAGTTCCAGGGGCTCAGCAGTAAAATAACCTGTCCATAGTCATGAAAATAACCAGCAGCAGAATCAAGAGGAAAAGCTAGAATTCTCAGTTTGTGCAATGCCAATGTTGCTACGGCAAAATCTCAGCCATGCCAAACTTATTTTGGAGTATTTGAGGGAACAGAATTCTAGCGTAACAAAGGATCTTGATTCTCCTCTGATGTTCATCTGCTTTTGCACCTGGGACTTCATTTATGTGGGTATTCTCTCCAGTGGTATAGCTTGTGACATATGCACACCTTCAGATCTGTGCAACTCTTTGTCCACGTCAAAAATCTTCCACAGGGAGATTTCACAATGTGCTTCTTCCAGATTTACTGCCATTTCAGAGATCCCAACGTGGCACACTGATGGGCAGTGGTCCCCCACTTTTAACACGTGACCTGCTCACCCCTTTCTCTGTTCATACATTTCTCTGACAGTGGTTAGACTGCACAATTCCTCACTGGTAATATACTGTAGATTATTTATGCCCACCATGGGTCTCGCCATTGTTCACTGGGTGAAACTGAATTCTTTTCAAATAATAATATTTCATGGTCTGGAGCCACAATAGAATCATCACGCTAGAATATTGGTGTTAAAAGATTGCCTTTGTTTCAGGAAGACGCACAGCACTATTAAAAAGCAGTGTGCGTTGTCCCAAAGGCAATCCTACTCATTCCCTGCCGATTTGTTTTGCTTATACATCACCTAAATTTTTCCCTGTAACCCTCTTCCTCCCCTTATAATAAAGATTTTTTATAGAAAAAAATCTAGCAAAATCAATCAATACATTTTAAAACAACCAACAATCTAGGCAATGTTCTACACTGTGGCTAAGCACCAGGAATACAAAATAAGGGGAAAAAAATAACCCAGTCCCTCCCAGGTCTCAAGAAGCTCCCAGGCTAATAGAGGAGACAACATGAAAACACCTATGTACAAATAAGATATAGACAGGAATTGGAGAAAATAGAGGGAAGGTACTAAGATAGGATTGGGAAAGGCAGAAGGTAGGATTTTAGTAGATATCTGAAGAAAGGATCCTGGGAAGATAGTGGAATAAGGCAGGAAATTACCTGGCTTTTCCAAATTTCCCCACAAACAATTTAAAATAATGCCCCAAAGTAAACTTTAGCAAGGCAGAAATAATTAAAAGTTGGGGTAAAGCAGCTGTCCAGTCTATGACAACTTGGGAGAGGAGTAGGAAAGACCAGACCTTTTGGGTGTGCTTTGGCCTAGGTAAGCTAGATACTGTGTTTGTCCTTCGTTGGTAAAGAAGACCATGCCATCAGAGAAATGATGACATGACTTGCACTTGACTTTGTTTTGAGTGAGGGAGGGCTGTGCAGGTCACCAGCCTCACTTTTCCTCCAGAGCCATCTGAATCCAGAGACCTGATATTCCTC
>CM053775.1:37854657-37883876 GCA_028658325.1 Potorous gilbertii | reverse complement strand
GAAACTGAGGTTAAGTGACTGGCTCAGACTCACACAGCTTGTCTGAGGAGCTATTTGGACTCAGGTCTTCCTAAGTCTAAGTCTAGTATTTTGCCATTTATCTTCCTAGTTCAGCTACCTCCAAGGACCTTGTGAGTCACTGGAGGTGTTGACTGAGAAAGTGATGACTTAATCTATGGGCTCACCTCTTGGAATGACCACTGAATCAAGAAATATCTGTGTTGTTGTTACCAAGTAATGGCATTAACTAAAAGAGGATTTAACAGATAGCAAATTTATTTCTTCCCTGAAACAATTCAAAATTCTATATTGTGGGTCATCTGTCTGTGCTAAAGGTGAGAGGGAGAATACAGCTATATTGTTGGAGTAAGAAATATAACAATTTATTGGAGGAACTAGAGATGGTTAGTTTAGAGAAGAGACGGTTCAGAGAGGACGTGAGAGCTGTATTTAAGTAATTGAAAGGTTGTCTTGCCCTGTTGGCCCCAGAAGGCTGACTCAGGAGCAATGGACAGAAGTTATCCGGAGGTAGATTTAGATTTTGTGTAAAGAAAAAAGAGCTTAATGATTGGAGTTGTCCAATAGGAGAATGGGCTATTTGGGGGAACTAACCAGTGCCACCTTGTTGAATATCTTCTGATGGAAGCTGGATGATCAGTTGTCCCAGCTTTTATAGAGGGCATATATAACTTCTCTGGGACTTGGAAGACTCTTAAGACTTTAATGACTAGCTCATGCTTAAAAAAAAATTGACCCTAAGAAATGTACTTAACTCTTTGTCAAATGGTGACTCCCAGTGCCAGTGTATACAGGAGTGGGGTTGGGAGTAGAGGGTAAAAAAGCATCCCTATATATAATGGCAACTGTGTATACCAGCTTAGAGACACCTTAGTGCCATGAAAGGTGCCATTTTGAAGTGGCTGCATGAAGGGGCTTCTGGGTTTGTGTGGCAATATCCGTTGAGCATTCAACTCTCCGACTGGCCCATTTCTGCCCAAATGCAGCACTACCCATGCCTCAGTATTCAGAGTATGGAGGAAAAGGCAATCAGTCAGTGTCTAAAAGTGGTGCATACAAGAGATGGTCGGGGAAGATGTAGCTGGACTTCTCAGGTAAGACAAAACAATTGCCTGTACCCCAAAGCCCTTTAATTCATTATTGGGAAAGGGAATAGAAGAATCCTATACACCTCTATCCAGGCAGGATCAGTCCCTGGCTGGACTGGGAAGTATCTCTCATTGGCCCCCACCTTTTGCCCTCCTGCATTATTCCCTACTCTCTTTCAGTGCTCCACCGCCACAGAGCACCAAGTGACTTCATGCCATCCACTAGTGACACATGGACCACTTCTGTAGTTTCCTAGCTATATTCCTCCTCATCAAAACTTACTTCCCTCATGGCCTGTCTGCCTAAGGTCTTGGTCTCTGTTGGGTGACAGTGGAATGATGAGTCACACAAATTCCTGCTGCACTGTTGGGCAACAGCGTTCAGGTGTTATAGCTCTATCCTGCTCTTGCCAGCCTCACTGCTGTCAATACACTCGTGCTTCCAATGTTCTGCATAATAGGGCTGCTTTCCAACATCCCCTCCTCTGAGCCTCAATTGGCCCATGGTATAGGGCAGATTTGAGCAGCCTGTCCTAGGAGACAGCACCTATGATTTTAACCAACTATTTCCCCTCTACAGAGTGGGAGGGAGAAAATAATAGGAATCATCATAATTAATAATAGTTAGCATTTATATAGAGATTTGAAATTTGCAATATACTTGACAAATACCATCTCATTTTATCCTCACAACCTTGTTGAAGTTGATATTAATATTATCCCTATTTTACAGATGAGGGAACTGAGGCTAGGAGAAGGTAAGGAATGTGTCCTGGGTCGCACAGCTAATAAGTGCCTGGGTCAGAATTGAAACTCAGGTCTTATATTGAAAAGGTATCATTTTCTGACATTGATTGCTATACAAATGAGTTTGCCTTTTGAGAGAATGTGTCCCCACTAATGGTAAATATCATCCTTTTTTGGAAGCAGTCAAGGTTAACTGACTTGCTCAGGGTCACACATCTAGTAATTGTCTGAGGCCTAATTTGAACTCAGGTCCTGTGCCACCTCACTGCCCTAAATTGCAAGTATTCAAAGGCTGGATGACCCCTTATTTTGGGAGCATTGCAGAGAGAATTCAGGAATCAGGAAAGAGTTTGGAATAGATGACCCCTGCAGCCTGTGAGATTCTGGGATTCTATGAATCATGGAGGATTGTTCACCCTTACCAAAATGGACCCAGACTACTGGACTTCGACTATTCTTGTGTCATCTTAATAGTTCTACCAGCTCTTTCTTTGCTGCCAACTGTCATTACTGTCAACATATCCGCCTTTGGTAGTCTCTCTGTCTTCCTCCATCACAATCTGTTGTAATGATAGAATATGAGCTCTTTGAGAGAGGTTGGTGAATTTTTGCTTTTGTATCACCAGCACCTAGCGCATATTATGCATCAGACCAATGTTAAATTAAATTGTTCAGTTGTGCGGTTGGAAAGTAGATTACCATCTTTGTTATAACTGTGTGTAAAATAAGGTCAATAGACCCTGAGAGCCTCTCCTATACAGTAACATGCCTGGGTTTATGAAAGCTGCTTTGGTTTCTCAGAGCCTTTCTTCAACTACTACCAGGTTCCCAATGTCCCCCAATGTTGTTGCCAGTCTGCCCCCTTGAGTAAATGGATTGTAATGTTCTTACCCTGGTCTGTGCCCACTATACCTGTCAGATGATTTGGCATGGCTGAACAGAAGGATATGTCACAACCCAGGGGAAAAAAAGATATAACAAATTGTTTCTGTTTTTCCCCAAGGGAATCTCCCTTTCTCCATCTGGAGCCAGATCTAATTGGGGGCATCTAGACTTCTCAACCCTTTGAAATAAAAATTTAAGCTTTTCCTGGGAATTCTCATTATAACTCAATATGGGGGTCATTCAGCCTCTGCTTGCAAATCTCAAAGCAGCCCATTCTACTCTGAGGCAGATCTAATTACAGTTATCCCTTCCACAACATAACTTTCCCCATTGTGGTTTTGATATATCATGAGTCTGCATAAGAAATTAAACTGGAATTTTGGGGAAGTTTTGCAGAAGTCATAGATGACACACAAAGGCTAGCAGATGACACAGGAAAAGTTTAAAAATTCAGAAATGCATAATAAAAAATATATATAATATCAACATATTTTATCTTTTGATATCAGAATAATTCAGACTTCTTCTTCTCTGCTGCAAAGGGAGGGCTGACAAATTTTACAGGGATTTTCCAGTTCACAAAGGTATCATGCCCTCTCCCTAACCCCCAAGATGTGGAAGGGATAGCTGTATTAGGAAGGTTTTTTTGTGACATCAAGCCTGAATTTACCTCTTTGCAACTTTTACCCCTTGCTCCTGCTCCCTGGGGTCAAATAAAATGAGTCTTTTCTTTTCTAAGGCTAAACTTGCCCAGTTCCTACAATCGAATCTCACATAGCATGGCATCAAGGCCCTTTCCCATCCTAGTTGCTTTCCTCTAGACTTACTCCAGCTTACTAATGTCCTTCTTTTAATATGATATCCTCAGTGGACCACAGTCCTCCAGATTACTGATAGACTGTCAACCTGTTTCCTTCTCCATCTTACTTTACAGATGAGGAAACTGAGGCAAACAGGATGAAGTGGCTTGCCCAGGGTCACTCAGTTACTTAAGTGTCTGAGGCCAGATTTGAACTTGGGTTTTCCTGACTTCAAGCCCAGGGATCTATCCACCGCAGAGCCACTGTCTCAAGGGGAACAATGGATGGGGAATAGTACATATGGTATCAGACCGGGTTCATATATTTATTAGTTTTGCTGAAATGCTTTCCCCACCTCTCTCTTTTTTCTTCTTCACATGATATACCTCTCTGGGGAAGGGAGTGAAAAGAAATATGTCAATCACTCAATCACCAATCATTTATTAAGCACTTATTATGTGCTAGGCACTAGTGGAGGTCCAAAGACAAAAACAGTTTCTGCCCAGAAGGTTACATTCTAATGGAAGAGATGACTTCATGATGAGAGTGATGATGGTGACGATGATGATGACGATAATAAATGATAGTTAACATTTATATAACAAAGCATTTTGCAAATATTATCTCATTTTATCCTCCCAACAACCCTGGGAAGTAGGTGCTATTAGTATTCCCATTTCACAGATAAGGAAACTGAGGCAGAAAGCATGAAATAAGGGATAGTATCCAAGGCTGGATTATGTGTGCACACTTAAGTATGTAGAGTGTATATACAAAATGAATACATTTGAATGTATTTGAAAATGAAAGTGATGCAAACCCAGAAATTATCAACATTGTTAAAGGAAAATATGTAACTATATAATAGAAACTTGGTAACCATCAACATATCCAACATTTGAACAAGCAAAATGAAGACATCAAAGCATACACCAAACCATAAAATGGAAAGGATTTTAATTTATTCTTAAGGGAGTATCTACGTTAACTTGAACAAAATAATAATTATCACATGTGTTTCCCGTTCCTGTGTCTCCATCCGACTTTGCTGCTTATATTGCTTCAGTGGAGTCTAGGCAGTGTGTAGATTGGTTTGGGGGAAGGAATGTTTTACTTTCTTCTCTCTGAAGCATTTCAAATTAATCTGCCCGACTTCTTTGTAGGCATCATACTGGTCATTTCTTATAATGCAACAATATTCCAGTATGTTCACATACCCATTACTTATTTAGGCTTTGGACAGAAGGACTGTTTCCAGTTTTTTGCTTTTACAAACAAAGCCACTGGGAATATTTGTGCACAGATGGGGCTTTTCTTCTTGCCAATAACATCCTTAGTGTAAGGGGCCTCTCTAGATCCCTGGCAGGTGGTTAGGGAATGGACTCTGCAGTGCCCAGAGGTTTTGAATGGAAGCAGGCTTGAAATTTTGAGAGGAAACTACAGCTGGAAGCCTGAGAGCTGGGGCCAGAGAGCAGAGCTAGTGAGAAATTACGGGGAAGGAGAGAAAAATGGAACCAAGAGGCTTTCCTTGCCTTGGATCTCAACACTCTCTCTCTCTCTCTCTCTCTCTCTCTCTCTCTCTCTCACTCTCACTCTCTCTCTCTCTCTCTCTCTCTCTCTCTCTCTCTCTCTCTCTTCCTCTCTCTCTCTCTCTCTCTCTCTCTCTCTCAGGCAGGTGATGCTTCAACATTTCTGATCCTGCAGTGCCAAGATTGGGAGGGCAGTGACCCCCAAAACCAGTTTGTGGCTGGCAGTCTAATACCCTGCTGAAAATAAATGACATTTGAGAAAAGAAACTATAGGAGAAACCACTGGGGAGATAGAGAGATGGACCGGAGTTGTGTGAATAGCACTATCCAGCAGGGCAGAAACCAGAAGGGAGGTGATAGAAAGGAGCCATTAACAAGACAATAACCTTTTTAAAGGACCAGAGTGAGAGTGAAACAGATGTGTCCCTTCCCCCTGGTCTGAGGAGACCGAGCTTTTAACCAGGAGTTGATTAGCTTTCTCCGGAGGTTTGTGGGAGGCAATCATTTGGGGAGGAAGGTGGAGAGTGGCTGCCAGGAATGCCCCCTCCTTCATTAGCCTTGCCTTTCATTCTAAGTAAATGTCCTTATTACAATGCCATGAGCTAAAGTCTGCACAGTTGGAGATTTAGAAGCAAATAAGAGCTGGTGAACAGTGGTTCTGAATAGAAGGATTCTAGGAAACCTATTGGTTTTTAGAATACATTGTCCTAATAGTGGGGTCCAAGTGTACAAACAATTGAACAGCTCTTATTTCATGCCGGACTGCTTTCCAAAAAGCTTACACCAGGGGCAGCTAGGTGGCGCTGCAGTGGATAGAGCAGTGACCCTGGAGTTAAGAGGACCTGAATTCAAATCCAGCCTCAGATACTTGACACTTACTTGCTTTGTGAACTTGGGCAACTCACTTAACCCAATTGCTTCACCAAAAAAAAATTACATCACTAAACAGGTTCACCAAAAATGTAATAGTGTGTTTGCTTTTCCACAGTCTGGCCAGCATAGATGTTTATTGCTTGTTTTCTATCTCAAAATTGTTTTATTTTTCGTTTCTTCTGATTATTAGTGAGTTTTGGGATTATTGACAAATTGTTTTTCTTCACAAACTTCTTGTTCATTTCTTTTGTTTATATATAAGAAAGAATCATTACTGAAACATTTCTGTCCATTCCTTACACATTTTGGATATAGGATTTTTATCAGAAACAATTACTCTGGAGATTCACTTCTAGTCTGTTTCTTTCCTTTTTATGTTGGAGACATTGATTTTTTTGTTGCAGAAATCCTTTAATTATATATTCAAATTCATCTAGCCTGCTTCCTTGATTTTTTTCCATTTGTTTAATAGAGAGGAATGTTCTTCCTCTCCACAATGGAGCTTTCTTTCTAACATTCTTATGGAGTGTTTAAAAATATATTTATATCATTATATCACTTGGAATTTATTAGGTTTTTTTTTTTTGTAGCAGGCTTTATTGTATAATGCCTTTCTTCCCCAGGGCTTTGTAATTTCGGATTTAACAAACAATATTGTTTCCCTTTTATTCTCATTCTGTTCCACTGATTTATTTTCCTGGTTTTTTTTTTTTAATCCAGTACAAGATATTTTGTCAATTACCATTTTATAGTATAATCTGTCAATTGTATGAACCTCTCAGGAGTATATTGGACCGTAGGGAACTTGGAGTATGTTTATATTTGTTGAGAGACTACCATGTGTTAGGTATCCTACAAGTGGGAGCACATCAGTGCTTTTTCTCACATTTTGGGGACTAGGAAGAGCATCAATCTGTATCTAAATGAAAAATGAGCTTTCTATAGATTCTGTCTGCAGTATGCAAAGCTCCCAGGGTTCCTAGACTGGTGCCCTCTGCTGGGGCATCTCAGAAGGTAAAGAATTTGAGATTGCTGCTCACATTTAAAGTGCTGATTACAAAGCCCAGGGAGTGAGTGGGATTTTTGCTTCTATCAGGACTTGACTTGATCAGAATTTCTGCGTGTTTTCAAGGAAGCTTAGACTAAAGTGTTTGTGGGACAGGTGAAGAGTGGAGACTTAGCCACAATGTAGTAAATGATAAAAGCCAGGATCATAAAAGATCTTGTGCTAAACTTTAGGACTGGATCTCATAAAGCAGCTAGGTGGTATGTAGATAGAATGCTTGACCTGGATTCAAGAAGACCTTCAACCAAATCAAAATAAGCCTCAGATGCATACTTAGCTGTCTGACCCTGGGCAAGTCATTTAAACTTTGTCTGTCTCAGTTTCTTCATTGGTAAAATGGGTATAATAATAGTACCTACCTCCCAGGGGATGTTATGAAGGTCAATTGAGATAACACTTGCACACTTTAAAAGGGCATAAATGTACATTGTTGTTGTTATTGCTGTTATATTTAATAGAGATAAATTGTTTTGTCCTCAGATTTAAACATAAGCTTCACAAATATAAGATATGAGAGATATGGCTATGGAATAGATAATTTTAAAGGAACCAGAGTTTTAGTGGTCCATAAACTCAATATGAGTTAATAATACTAATGACTCACATTTATTTAGCACCTACTATGTGTCAGGAACTGTGCTAAGCACAGTTCATAGTGTGATATAAACACCAAAAGACTGATTTGATCTAGACATTACAAAGAGAAGCATTCTATTCAGTTCTGAGTGTGTGCAGAGGCAGGCAAATGGGAAGGTGAAGAACCTTGAAGTCCTGCCATATGGTTGAAGGAAATTGGCGTGTTTTACCTGGAGAAGGGAAAATTTGAGAACTATGTGATGTCTGTGTATGTGAAGGGACCTCTTGTGGAAGAGGAATTAGACATGTTCTCATTGACCCCAGGAGGTAGAATTAGGAGCAATGGGAAGAAAATAACGAACAACATAAGAAAAATTTCCTAAAATTAGATCTTTCCTCAAGAACAATGAAATGCCCAGGGAAGTAAGATATTCACTTTCATTAGAAATTTTTAAACAGAAGCTGGATATCAGCTTGTTGATGTAGTGGGAGTGGACTGGCCTGTGGGGGGACAAGTCCTTGAAACATACAAATATATCCCTTACCGAGTTCTAGTCCAAGCAGCCACTTTTGGCCTTAATGACACAATGGGTTGCAATGAGAGATAAGCCAGAGTTCTCTAATTGACTACTGAAGCTGGAAAATCTGATAACTGAGGGGATTCTGAAACAGAACTCAATAGATATACAAAAGGAATGACCCACATTTTGAGCATTTTCTTTCTCAACTACTTTGAGTTGGAAGGGCAGGGGAGGACAGGAGGAGGAAAAGGGTAGCTGCCTTGCAGGCACTACAGCTAATGCTGCCATTCAGCTCTAACTGCCAATGGGTCTTCCAATGAAACCTCTGGATTGCCCAGATTCTTAAGATTGACAGGACACTCCCATCTCTGAATACTCATTTCCCTAAGATCAGGGAAGAACAAACACAAAGAGACAGAGGGAACCATGTATGTAAAGCTACATGGGCCAGGTAGGAGACAAGGTAACTTCCCTTCTCTCACTCAGCTCTCAGAAGCAGTCCTATCACCTCAAGGGAAAGAAAAGAGAGAGCAACCAGTCAATAAACATTTATTAAGCACTGACTATGGAGGTGTTATGCTAGATGCTTGGGGACTGATGTCACCAAGGGGCACATTTCCTTTTTTTGTACCTACTCTGCTTTGGTTCAACAACCCCTGAGTCATCAGAAGCTTATGAAAGAACTTTCAGTCATGGCCCATTGCAAACCCTTGAGTCATAAAGGCTGAAAGTAGGCTCAGTCCAAAGTTATTCTATATGGTCATTTGGACTGGAACTGCACAGGGAATATCTGTGTGACATACTCTGGTCCAATTCAGCCTCATTACACCAATAGAGAGGTTTGTCCTTGTATGAGTGTGGATCCCCCAGGTGACATATTATGATCTAGAATACTACAAGTTAATTTTTATGCACCTGCCTGTTATTTCTCTGTTGTCTCAGATTTACTACTTTGCGGGTGGACAACCATCTGACATTGGACAGTTCAAGAACCGGATTACAGGGGCCTCTACCCCAGGAAATGCCTCCATCACTATCTCCAACATGCAACCTGGAGACAGCGGAGTTTATATCTGCGATGTCAATAACCCACCTGACTTTCAAGGAAATAACCAGGGATTTATTGTTACCAATGTGTTAGGTACCGCAAATACTCTATTTTTCTTTCAAGGGGTACAATCTTGGGTTGGAGGGACATCGTAAGGGAGGTGAAGTATGCAGCCATGGGCTGTAAACTTGAATGCCAACATGTTTCATTTTTCTGCTTGTTTTCTCTTCTGTGACATAGGGAACCACTACCAATGTAGCCCCAGAGGATAGTGTAGCCCCCAGGGAGTAAAGTCAACAAACATTTATTAAGTACCTACTATGTTCCAGGCTCTGTGTTAAGTACTAGGTAGGGATACAAAGAAAGGAGAAAGCAGTCCCTGTCCTCCAGGAGCTCATGATTTAATTGAAGGAGACAATAGGCAAACAATGTTACAAATAAGATATAAAAAAGGTAAATTGAATATTGTTTCAGGGAGTCCCTAATGAAATCTGACTACGGGGAAGCACTTTGGCCTGGGAGATAAGAGACTTGCCATGTGACCCTGGTCTAGTCCCTTGTTGATAGAGTCAAAACTGAGCTTAAAGAGTCAAGATGGCAGAAAAAAGTCAGAGACTCATCTGAACTCTCCAAAATTCCCCTCAAAATGCCTTTAAATAATGCCTCAAAACAAATTCTGGGGCAACAGAATCCACAAAAGGATAAGGTGAAATAATTTTTTTAGCCTCAGACAATCTATAGGGTCAGCAGGAAAGGTCTGTCACACTGGGTGAGAGTAGAACACAGTACAGTGCAGGTTACACCAGTGCAGACCTGGCCCTAGCAAAGCAGGAGCAGGCCTTGGAAGTGACTGAATCAGTATCTGTGGTGGTTGCTTCTAGAGCTCTTAGCCAACAGAAGTTAAAGGGGTTGAATAACTGGCTAGAAGGAGATTACAGAGGTCCCTTTGCTGACACTGGGGACAGAACTCTGTTGCATTTTGCATACTTGGATCTAGGTTGCAGTCCTACATGGCAGTCCCAGGGCAAGGAGGAGCACTAGCATGCCAGAGGTTGTGGCCACAGGGGAGCAGGAACACTAGTTGCAATTCCAGGGAAGAAAAGGGTGCTTGTCATCACAAACAGACCAGAGCACAGACCAGAAGAGTAGTAAACACACCTCTCCTTAGATCATATCACCTTGAAAGAACTGAAAGGTTACAGACCCCCCAGAACTAGCTCTGAAAACAACTACACAAAAACCTTGAAGCTTGGGAAAGCATGCCCTTCACCTTGGAAGCAGAGCCCTACTTTAGCATTGAGTTAAAAGTCAGAAATTAGGCTGGAAAAAAAAGCAAACAACAGAAAAATATCCTGACTATAGAAAGGTGACAAGGAAGATCAAAACACATACTTAGAAGACAACAAAGTCAAAGCTGCTACATCCAAAGCATCAAAGAAAAAATATGAATTGATCTCAGGTCATTAAAGAGCTATTTTAAAAATCAAGTAAGATAGGTAAGGGAAAAATTGGGAAGAGAAATGGGAGCATACAAGAAAATCATGAAAAAAAGGAGTGAACATCTTGGTAAAGGAGGCACAAAAAATACTGAAGAAAAATAACACTTTAAAAAATAGCATAGACCAAATGATAAAAGAGGTACAAAAATCCAATGAGGAGAAGAATGCCTTGAGAAGCAGAACTGGTCAAATGCAAAAGGAAGTCCAAAAGTTCACTGAAGAAAATAATTTCTTAAAAATTAGAATTGGGCAAGTAGAAACTAACAACTACATGAGACATCAAGAAATAATAAAACAAAATCAAAAGAGTGAAAAAAATAGAAGCAAATGTGAAATATATCATTGGAAAAAATAACTCACCTGGAAAATAGATCCAGGAGAGATAATTTTTAAATTATTAGACTGCCTGAGAGTCATGACCAAAAAAAAATAGCCTAGATATCATCTTTCAAGAAATTATCAAAGAAAACTGCCCTGATGTTCTATAACCAGAGGGTAAAACTGAAATTGAAAGAATCACCTCCTGAAAGAGATCTCCAAATGAAAACTCTGAGGAATATTATAGCCAAATTCCAGAGTTCCTTAGTCAAGGAGAAAATATTTCAAGCAGCCAGAAAGAAACAATTCAAATATTATAGAGTCAGAGTCAGGATCACACAATATTTAGCAGTTTCTACATGAAAGGATCAGAGGGCTTGGAATATGATATTCTGGAGGGAAAAAAGCTAGGATTGCAACCAAGAATCACTTACCTAGTAAACTGAATATAATCCTTCAGGGTGGCAAATGAATATTCAATCAAATAGAAGACTTTCAAGAATTCTTGATGAAAAGACAAGAACTGAATAGAAATTTTGACTTTCAAATACACAACTCAAGAGAAGCATAAAAAGATAAACAGGAAAGAGAAATCATAACAGTTTCAGTAAGGTTAAACTCTTTACATTCTTACATGGGAAGATAAAACTTGTAACTCCTAAAAAAATTTCTCATTACTAGGAGAGTTTGAAGGAGAGCACACAGGTTTGAGTTGAATATGAAGGGATGATAATCTTAAAAAATAAAATTAAGGGGTGAGAAAGAGAGATGCATTGGGAGAAGGGGAAAGGGAATGGTAGAATGGGATAAATTATCTCACATGAAAAAAGTGTGAGAGAGCTTTTACAGTGTAGGGGATGATTGGTGAGTTGTGGGGAGTAAGTGAACGTTACTCACAATGGAATTGGTTCAAAGAGAGAACAACATACACACTCAGTTGGATATAGAAATCTTGACAAAAGAAGGGAGGAGGTGATAGAAGGGAAGATGGATTTGGGTGGGTAAAGGACAGAAGCAAAATGCTTATGAGGATGCATGGGGGTGGAAAGAGAGAGAATAGGATAAATCAGGGGAGAGTAGGATGGAGGAAAATGGATTGTTAGTAATCATAACTGTGAAAAATTTTTATAGCAAATTTCTCTGATAAAGACCTCATTCTCAAATATATAGAAAACTGAGTCAAATTTATATTGTAAATTTGTAAATTATATTATGTAATTATATATGTAGTATATATGTAAATTATATATGACTCTAAAAAATTAGAGCCATTCCTCAATTGATAAATGGTCAAAGGATATGAATGAGCACTTTTCAGACAAAGCAATCAAGTCTATTTATAACCATATGAAAAAAAATTCTCTAAATCACTATTGATTAAAGAAATGTAAATTAAAACAACTCTGAACTGCCACTCCATGCCTATGAAATTGACTAATAAGACAGAAAAGGAAAATAACAAATATTGGAGGGGATGTGGGAAAATTGAGACCCTAATGCACTGTTGGTGATATTGTATACTAATTCAACCATTCTGGAGAGCAATTTAGAACTAAGGTCTATAAAACCACATGTACCCCTTTGACCAAGCAATACTACTTGTAGGTCTGTATCCCAAAGAGATAAAAACACAGAAAGGAAAAGGACCTATATGTACAATAATTATAGTAGCACTTTTAATGGTGGCAAAGTATTGGAAATTGAGGGGATATTCATCAACTGGAGAATGTCTGAATAAGTTGTTGTATATGATTGTGATGTAATACTATTGTGCTATAAGAAATGACAAGCAGGATGCTCTCAGAAAAACCTGGAAAAACTTACATGAACTGATGCAAAGTGAAATGAACAGCACTAGGAGAACTTTGAATATTGTGTACAATAACAGCAATATTGTACAATAATTAACAGTGAATGACTTAGCTATTCTCAGCAATACAATGATCCAAGACAATTCTGAAGGATTTATGATGAAAAATGCTCTCCATACCCAGAGAAAGAATCTAAATGCAGGTTGAAGTATACTTTTTCTCTTTATTTTTCTCTGGCTTTTTGTTGTTGTTTTTTGGTCTGTGTTTTCTTTCACAATGTGATTAAGGTTGAAATATGTTTTGCATGAATACACATGTATAATCTATATCAAATTACTTGCTTTCTTAATGAGAGAGGCAGTAAAGGAAGGAAGGGAGTGAATTTGGAACTCAATTTTTAAGAAAAATTTTTTTGGAGGGGGGAAGGCAGGGCAGTTGGGGTTAGGTGACTTGCTCAAAGTCACACAAGCTAGTTAGTGTCAAATGTCCAAGGTCAGATTTGAACTCAAGTTCTCCTTGACTCCAGGGCCAGTACTCCATTCATTGCACCACCTAGTGACCACAGAACACAAAAAAATTTTTTAAAGAATGTTAAAATTGTTTTTACATGGAATTGAGGAAAAAATAAAATATTAAATCTTTAAAATTAAAAAAAAATAAGAGGAAAATTTAAAAACTTTAAATTTAGCACCTCATTGGCAAATGTAATGCCTTCAAATCAGATGCTACCTGATGCTAAGGCTTACTCTCCCATAGACTGACTATCCCCAAGGGAAGTTCCCCACTGCCTTGCCATATCCTCAGAGAATGGTGTTCTAGTCTCTCTTTCATAATAAGTAGGGCCCCAAGGTCTAAGGTTCAAGCTCTTTTCCTGACTCCCTTAAGTATTTCCCTACCCATAATCCCACTGCAGAGTCACAGAATCTCAGAGTTGGCCAGGACCTCAGAGGCCTTGTAATCCAATCCATATATGAAGACTTTCAATGAGGAGGCACTTTCAGATGCCTGTCTTTGTGAGACTATTTTTCCATTGGCTTTTTTTTGCAGCCTGTACCCATTTCTCCTGATTAATGATCACGATGGCTTTTGCTGTTGATCATTGACTCTTTGTGGGCAAGTCACTTAACTTCTGTCTGCCTCAGTTTCCTCATTTTTAAAATGAGGATATTGTTGCAACCTCATTTTACAGGCCATCTAATTAGGATCCTACTCCTATAGGTCAGAAGAAAGTGAATGAGAGTCTAAGTCAGGGTAATGGCCATGTTGAGGAGACAGAGCCTAAAGATGACTTGGCAAGTGATTGTGTAGAGGGACTGACAGAAGAGAGAAGAGGGAAATACACATTTATATTGTGCCTACTATGTACCAAGCACTCTACTAAATGCTTTGATGGAGAGAGAAGAGTCATTCATGACTCAGTGCTTGCAAAACCGAGGGTGCTCTTGTGCCTGCAACATGAGCAGGCAAGCATGGAGGAGGGGCAGGTTAAGGACTTGCAAAACAAGAGTTCTGTTTTAGAGCATATTGAAGCAGAGATGCCAAGGGTATCTCAGGTGGAGATGTCCAGCAAACAGTTGGTTCTATATGACTGGAAGTCAGAAAGGAGGTTAGGGATGGAGTCATCTGCATAGACATGATCATTGAACCCATGGGAACTGATGAAATTGTTTAGAGTGTAGAAGAGAGGAGCCCAAGAGAATGCCTAAGGAACCTTGATGAAACCTCTGCCATTATGTTGGCCCACCCAGGAAAGATCCTTGGCCTGAGAGTCATGAGATAGAGGTTCTAGTTCCAGGCCATGCTACTGCCCAAGTAGGACCCCATATTCTTCTCCTTAGAATCAGAAGACTCAAGAATAGGCCTGCACAACCTGCAGCCTACCAAAGGATTTCAGGCAGAGGAAAACATCCTCAACATTTTTCCCAGCTACACAAAATCCTTTGGCATTCCTGCCAGCTGGTACTTATAGCCAGTGGGCCGCAGGTTGTGTAGGCCTGCTATAGAACTAGAAGATTAAGAAACTAAGGCCAGGGGAGGTGAAGTGGTTTGCTTAAGGTCACATAGGCAGAACTTAAACTCATTTCCCTTGACTCCAAGTTTGGTGTTCTCTCCTTTGTAACCACCTTCCCCTTCCCTTGGGGTTCCAGGTACCTCCTTATCTGGGTAACCCCAGAGATGTTCCAAAGGAGAGGCTGATGAGGTACTATTTTTTTTCTGCCTCACACCATGCCATCAGGTAAAGGGAGGGCATGAATTGAAACTCTTGCTCTCAGGAGCAAAACTAGGTATTTACAGGCTGATGGAACCCATCTTTCAGAAAAAGAGCTCTAGAATGACATGAACCTGGCCAGGTTCAATCTTAGAGGGCTTATTAGTAATTCATGATATTCTCTGATCTTTATGGCCCATGCCCCCACCTACTGAAAAATCTCCCAAAGCATTTAGTGCAGTACCCAGTATATAATAAATGCTTGCTCATTCTGGGAACAGCAGAACCTGACACTTTATAGCTCTCATCTAGGCATCCTTAATTCCCTTGCAAGCATTAAGTTAGCAATTTGTAGCCAAGTGGTGCAGTGGATATGGTGCTAGGCCTAGGCCTAGAGTTCAAATCTGGCCTTAAACATTTACTAGCTGTGTGACCCTGGCATAAAGTAGGGGAGCTAGGTGGCACTGCAGTGGATAGAATAGCAGACCTGGAATCAAAAAGGCCCGAGTTCAAATTTGGCCTCAGATATTTACTAACTGCATGACCCTGGGCAAGTCACTTCATCCTGTTTGCCTCAGTTTCCTCATCTATGAAATGAGCTGGAGAAGGAAATGGCAAACGACTTCAGTATCTCTGCTAAGAAAACCCCATCTGGGGTCATAGAGTCCAACAGAACTGAAAATGACTCAACAACATATTTGTTACAAGTTTGTAACTTGTAAGAACAAGATAGAAAGACCTGAGTCAACATGGGCTACTCATCTCTAGGTATAGTCCAGGCTATTGTCCTGCAGAGTTGTCAAGATTTTCTGACTTTTCCTTCTCAGCTAAAAGTCATTTCACTTCTAACTTCTTTGGGGTGACTTGCTTCTATTCATCTCTTCCCTGGCTCAGGGCTCAGGTCAACCACTTCCACTGTTTTATTTGGAGGCTGGGAAAAACCTGCCCTTAGTCTTTTCCACTGGTCTTTCCAATTTCTCTCACTCCCTCTGGGCTCCAACCCACGCACATCCACCATACTAGTCCCAGGTCTTACAAATTACCCTGAGGCTTGGCTTGGCTTCCAGCTAGAATACTGGAGGAAGACTAGGGAGGAGGAAAGGGAGAGTTGGCAGGACTACTACTGGTATAGAACAAGGGAAGCCCTGTTGATTAGGATCTAGGGGAAGTAAATGTGGTTTAAGAGAACATGAATTGGCTTTGGAGCAGGAGACTTGGGTTCCAATCTCGCCTCGTACCACGAAGTATGTGACCACCTCCAAGTGACTTCAACTCTCAAAATTTCATCTCTAATGTTGGTAGGATCTGCCATGTCATGTGAGGTTTTAGGGTGAAAAGTGTTTTGCAATTTTTAAAGCCCTGTAGTTAGTGAACAAGCATTTATTAAGGGCTTACTATACACCACTTGTTTAGTTGTTTTTAAGTCGTGTCACACTTGTTGTGACCCCATTTGGAGTTTTCTTGACAAAGGTACTGGAGTGGTTTGCCATTTTCTTCTCCAGTTCATTTTGCAAATGAGGAAACTGAGGCAAATAGGGTGAAGTGACTTGCCCAGGGTCATGCAGTTAGTAAATATCTGAGGCCAAATTTGAACTCGGGCCTTTTTGATTCCAGGTCTGCTATTCTATCCACTGCAGTGCCACTTAGCTCCCCTACTATATGCCAGGCACTGTGCTAAACTCAGGGAATATGAAGCAAAAAGAAAGCTATTTCTACACTCAAGATACTTATATGTTAATGGGGAAACCAACATATAAAAAAATGGAAATAATTTTTGACCTGTCAGCCCTCTCAGGATGAGGTAAAATGATGTGATACAGAGGTTTCAGACTGCAATTCAGCGTCCAGATGAAAATGTCATTGGGCAGTGTCTACCAAAACAAATATAATACAAGATAATGTAGATAATGTTAATTTGTATTTTTCTAAGTAAATATGCACTCTGCAAGGATCTGTTTCAATTTAAGTTTGTCACCAACTTTGATGAATAGGGAGCCTAGTCCACAGTCATGAAGACCTCAGGTCAAGTCCTGACTCCAACATGAAATGACCTTTTAACAGTTTTTAACCTTTCTGTGCCATGTGTCCCTTGGCAGTCTGGTGCTTATGGCCCTCTTCTCAGAAAAGATTTTTAAATGCATAAAATCAACTACACAGGATTACAAAGGAAAGCAATGATACTGAAATACAAGAAATTCTCAGACCATGAGTTAAGAACCTCTACTCCAAAACCTTGCATAAGAAGTGCTAATTCACTTTGGTAGATAGTATTTCCTCACTGGGAGTTCACTTCACAGTCAAAGTCATAGGATAGATTCAAGATTCAAAATTCCCCTCTTGAAGGGGTGGAGAGAGGATTTTGATTTTTAACAGGGATTCCTAGAGACTCAGGTACTATCTGTAGACAGATAGATGGCACAGTGAATAGAGTGCCAGGCTTAGAATCAAGAAGACTCATACTCCTGAGTTTAAATTCAGCCTCAGACAATTACTGACTCTGTGACCCTGAGCAAGTTACTCCACCCTGTGTGTCTCAGTTTCCTCATCTGTAAATTGATCTGGAGATCATTCCAGTATCTTTGACAAGAAAACCCCAAATGAGTTGGACACCACTAAAACAACAACAGCAACAGGGCCTATCTAACAGTATAAGACCTTCTATCTCAGGACTTCATTTATCTAGGATATAAGTTGACCTGGATGCCCTTTTGGTGTTTTATATTTTTCTCCTCTAATATTCTGAGAATCAGAGAATGAATCTCTAATGCATATCAGGCATCATGATAGGCCCATAGGAGAGACAGAGCTTTTGAAATGGAGGTTTCTTCTGACACCCATCAAATTCCACAGCATAATTGTTGGTGGAGTTGTGAACTGAGACAACCATTTTGGAGAGCAATTTGGAACGATGCCCAAAGAGCTATAAAACTCTTTGACTCATCAATATCGTGTCTAGGTCTGTATCCCAAAGAGATCATAAAAAGGGGAAAGGATCCACATGCACAAAAATATTCATAGCAGCTCTTTTTGTGGTGGCAAAGAATTGGAAATTAAAGGGATGCTCAACAGTTGGGGAATGGCAGAACAAGTCATGATATATGAATATAATGGAATACTATTGTTCCATAAGAAATGATGAGCAGGCAGACTTCAGAAAAACCTGGAAAGACTTTCATGAACTGATGATGAGTGAAGTGAGCAGAACCAGGAGAACATTGTACACAGTAACAGCCACATTGTATGATGATCAACTTTGATAGACTTGGCTTTTCTCAGCAATGCAATGATCTAAGACAACTCCAAAAGACTCATGATGGAAAATGCTATCCACATCCAGAGAAAGAATTAGAGTCTGAATGTGGATTGAAGTAAATGATTTTGTCCTTTTTCTGTTTGTTTTTTCTTCTCATGGGTTTTCCCTTTTATTCTGATGCTTCTTTCATAACCTGACTAATGAGGAAATACAATTGTACATGTATAGCCTATATCAGATTGTATGCCATTTTGGGGAAGGGAGAGGGAAAGGAGGGGGAAAAGTTTAGAACTCAAAATCTTATAAAAGTGATTGTTGAAAACTAAAAATCAATGGATTAATTAATTTTTTTAAAAGAAAAAGTCCCACTGCATGGGTGCTGATTCTACCTGTCCTGGATCCCTGTGATCCAGCCTAGACTCTGCTTGCCAGTTGAGATAATGTCTATTAGTATGATTAACTCAATGATTAGCTCAATGCCTAGCACATAATAGGCACTTAATAGGTGCTTTTTCATTCTTTCAATGATGGCCATCAGATGCCACAACTCTGATTTTCTTTGAAAAAAATTGCCCCCCAAACATTATATTTCCTTAAGTATATCTGTTTCATTAATGATATATAGTGTAGAAGTTCTTGGCTATAAATCTGTGGGGAGCTGAAATAGAGAGACAGCATCTGAACCTTCATTTACTGAAGCATCCTACCATCACCGACTGGGACCTTATGGAAATTGCCAAGGGATGTTTTAGAAACATCCATGAAGTGCATTTTGGGAAATGGGTAAGAGAGGATAATTTTCACAAACTGCTGCCCTCCTGGCAAACTTTCACTCATTGTTATTGTCCTCCAGTCAAACCTTCAAAGCCTTATTGTAGCATCCGAGGGACCCCAGAAGCAGAGCATGCCATCGCCCTTTCCTGCCACTCTTCTGAAGGGACACCATCCCCTGAATACCACTGGTTTAAATTGGAGGAAGACACTGTCAAACCGGTGAAAGAAGACTACGGTGAGTATTTTGTCTGAGTCTAGATTTCAGTAGAACTCAACGTGACCAGTTTTCTTTAGTACTGAGTAATATCTCATTGGATCTCAGTCTACTATTGTTTGCAGGCCCGAGGAGGGTGATGACACAAGTTAATGTGGTCTGCCTCCTCTCTCCCAACCTCTGAACCATCTCTTGGAAGTCCCCTTGTTTCTAGTCCAGTTTAGGGACAGGTTGCTTTGAGAATGGGTCCAATTTATAATATCACTGAAGGGTATATCTAGACTTGGGACATTTCCAATCTGAGAGGCCAGGGTGGAGGTTATGGGTACCCTGACAATGCTATGAGTATTATTGGAGTCTGACACTCCAGCAGAATAGTTCTAACGTTGATGATGATGCCAACCCCTAACCATGACCAAAGCCATGCTCCAATGCTACCCCAAATATCTACTCTGCTATGGGGTTGCTTTACCCTTCAACTATATAACACTAATTCTAACAATCTACTGCTAAACTGAATATGAGCCCAAATGAGCCCTACTCATAAGCCTGAGTAATTTGTAATTCATGTCCTAGACTTAACCATAGCCTAAGAGTTAACCACAAAGCCTAACTCTATAGCAAATGTCCCAGTATAAATTTTAACCCCTAGCTATTAATCTAATGCTAACGAAACCATCTCAGAATGAATTTAAAGCCCAGCCTTGGGCTTACTCTAAACCATAGGTTCCTAAAGTGGGTGATACTACCCCCTGGGGATTGCTGGAATGATGGAAGAGGCAGCACTAGCCTTGGGTGCAATTGGGAGGCATTGAATAAAAATAAGTGGAAGCATAAGGAAAGAAGAAAAGCAAAATTTAAAAAACAGCTTGTATTTGTTTCATCTGTTGTGTAACGGAGTTAAAGCTGTAGTGATTATATTATTTTCCAAATAAACACACAAAATGCAAGTTACAAGCCATCAGTGGTCAAGTCTGCTGGCAAGTGTTGGCAGGCAAACATGTCACATTATAGGAAAGTCCAGTGTGCATCAGCAGGGATATGTGCATGTAATGATTTATTTACAACAAAATACTGCACAGTTACATGATGCAATATTGTATGATCAAAATTTCAATGCAAGAAAAAACCCGGAAATTTATAATAAATTATTAAATTCAAGATACATCATTAAAAAAATACTTTATATTTTTTTGAAATGATGCAAATTTCAAAAAAACATTAAAAGGTAGTAGATTTCCAGGGGGCATTGAATAATGAGGTTTTTTTTCTGAAAAGGGTGTAGTAGGCCAAATAAGTCTGGGAACTTCTACTCTGGACTTTCCCCTCTCCTAGATTGAGTTTAACTGGACAAGTTCTCCTGGAAGCTCAACGTGTGCATAGAGAGGTAGGAAGAAACAGGTAATCTCCTTTTCTGACTATTTGGGACCAACAAGAGTTTTCCTCTTTGGGTCCTGTTTTGACCCAGTCTAGTTGAGAGAGGATATTCAAAGAGATTGCTCCAATTACAAGATAGAATGGAGAAGTGTCATAAAAGAGGCACTAACAGAGGGTTCCAAGGGGAGCTCAAAGGTGAGGGAGGGTAAGGGAAATACCCCTTTCAACACTGAAACTGGGACTTGAGATCCCTCCTCCTTTGGCAATAAGGGACAGTGAGCATATTAATGATGCTTCAGCCCTCTAAAGCAATGAGGATTTGGGCACCAGACCTCTCACCATCTAGCCACCCAGACTTGCAAGAACCAACTCCTACAAATGCCCATAGCCCCCAGCTCCCCACTCCGCTTCACTGGAACCATGAACCATGATCAAATCATCTCTGCCGTTGTTCTGGATGAGGTATGACAATCTATTTTCCAACGGTGCCAATTCACCATCTCTGTAACTTTGTGAAGGGAAGTTTCCTTGGATCTCCTGTGTGTGTGGTCTCCCCTGTGTGAGCTCCTTGAGGGCAGGGACTGTCTTTGCTTTTGAATTTCTATTCCCAGTGCTTAGTATCAATACATCCTCTCTCCCCTCCCCCCCATCATTGATATTTCTAAAGGGTAGTTCCTACTTTGCTCAAGAAGTCTCAATGTCTTATCACCAGGATGAAATATAAATCCTTGATTGGCTTTTGTAGCTCTTCACAGTCTGGCTCCAACCTACCTTTACATATTTATTGTTCTTTACATACTCAATGTTATGGCTAAGCTGATCTACTTCCTATTTCCTGTACAACATTCCATTTCCTACTTCCTCACCTGCACCTCTTGGAACTCTTGTGCTGTCTCCTACATGAAACCTTTTCAGGTGCTCCTAGTTGTTAATGCTTCCTCCTTCCCCCAATTACCTTGTATTTACTTTATACATATAGGATGTCCCAAAAGTCTTAGTGCAGTTTTAAGCTTTAATAAACTTAATTTCTCTTAAACAGAGAAATAAAGCAAAAGATCCAAGAGAGGAACAGGGAACCCATTTGGGGGTTCCTTACAAATTCATTTAGTGGAACTGACCCAGTTTTAAGCTTTGCTAAGAGTTTTGGGACCCCTGTGTATTTTGTATGGACTTTCTTGAGTATGTGTTTTTTCCTCCCAGGAGAAGGTAAGCTCTTAAGGGAAAGGACAGTTTCGTTTCATTCATTCCAGCACTTGGCACACAGTAGACACTTCATAAATGCTTGTTGAATTGAGTTTCAGTGGCCTAGAAGAAACTGCTTTGGAGCAAGGGCTTTAAGGATGAGCAGGGACTGGACATGGGGTGGTAGGAAGAGTCATGTCACATGAATAAGTCCAGGCATCTCTAGTCACATCCAATTAACTGTAAACTCTTGAGGGTACAGATTCTTTCTTGTCTTTGCTTGGCATTGGCCATAATAAAAGTCTGTGCAATTGAATCATAGTAAAGCCTTGCTATTTGCTCATATATGTCAATTTCTTGTTTCAAAAGTACCTTTCTGTTATTGGCAGATCCAGCAAGTGGGCTTTTGGTTATCAGCAATCTGACCAACTTTGAGAAAGGCCACTACCGGTGTACTGCCAGCAACAACCTTGGAAACAGCTCCTGCGAGATTGATCTCACCACAGGACGTGAGTTGATAGTATAAATGTGCCATGTCTTGCTTGTGATCCTTGGTGTGTGCCAAGCCCAGGATCATTTCAACCAAATGAATTCTTATGGAACCCCAAATGGATGCCTGATTCCTCTCTCGGTTCTTTTGCTTTATTTCCCTACTTTGTTCTTGTTCCAGGATTCAGACCATTGATTTCATTCATTAGTAGCAGTTCCTGAGGTAGAGACCTGAGTGGAGACCCTTGCACAAACCTGTAAATCAACTTCAATTTGTGGTCTTTGAGAGTGGTCTGCTGTGTTGAGAGTTCAGTGGCTGGCCCAGGTGCCATTGGGCACCCAGAATGAATCAGAGGCTGGTTTTCACAACTACTCTAAGGCCTGGTCTCAACCCACTGGGCCTTGCTGCCTCTCCACTCCTTGTTAGTCTTGGATACATAAGATCAATCCCCTGCATGGTATTTTACAGGGTTTTCCTTCTAGTTCCTCTCAGCATATCCAAATGAAATGATAACTACCTGAGTGAAGCAACCTAGCTTTCCCCAAATACCCCTTTCTCAAACTGAACAAAGCTGACTCTAGCTCCATACCTCCACGGATCCTGAGAAAGAAGAGCCCATCTCTCTGGCCCAATCCTTTCATTATAAAGAGGAGGAAACTGAGGCAGCCTATAAAAGGGAGAGGCAGCATGGTATAGTGGAAAGAAAAGTGAATTTGAAGTCAGAAGACCTGGGTTCAAATTCTATCTCTGTCACCTAATGCTTGTGTGACTTAGTGCCAGTCACTTCCCCTTCCGGGTCTCAGTTTCCTCTTCTATAAAATGAAGCAGTTGGACTGGCTGGCCTCTGAGGTCCCTTCTAGCTCTAGAGCTAGGATCCTATGATCTATCTTTTCCCCATTACCCCCACATATAGAACCATTGTGGGAACACTGAGAAAATTTGGAGAGGGATCCTTGCCCTGGATGAGTTCAAGGATGCCCTTAAGCTGGGAGGTTCCCAATGATCATAAAGAATCAAATAATGGTGCATAGAGAACAGGATACACAAATCCTAGAGGAAGTGGGTTCATCATGCATGGCCCCAGGACAGAGCAGCAGAAGAAGGAGATTCTCCTTCCTATCTGGAATTCAGGGCTCCCTATAGTTCAGGAGTGCTGATGATCCCTTTCTAGCTTGAAGTTTCACAATGGGAGCCCCACTATTGACAAGACTTTTTCCCCTCCTAGATTCGGAAGCAGGTGTTGTTGTTGGGGCACTGATTGGAGCCCTCCTGGCCGCCATCATCATCTGCTTGATTGTTTGGTTTTTCATGACGAAGTTCAAGTCCAAGAAAACGAAAGCAATAACAAAGGAGATGCAGTGAGAATTTTTCTGTTGCTACCTGACTGATAGCTACTTCTTGTCTTGAAAAATATTTTGAACTTTTTTTTCTTACATCATGGTTATTTCCCTGTAACGTGCCCCATCAGCCTCTGTAACAGGGTCGTATTGCTCAGCAAGATCCTTAGACATGTTGATAATGTCTGATAACACATACCTGACTTCACAAACAAGTGTTCCATCGCTGCTTCACCTTGTGGGGGAGGAGAAGCATTCCCTCATCAGAAGTCAAGATTGCATTGAATTGCTGAGAGTTCTGCAATGTACTATATGGCTTGACTTTATGTTTTGTGGTCATTGCAGACATTGTTTTCTTGGCTCTGCCTACTTCCCTCCACATTAATTCATATAAATTTCTCTGAAATCTTCCCATTTGCCATTTCTTACAACATATTCCATTAGATTCTTATACTGCAATTTGTCCAGCAAAATACATGATTGATGGGAATGCATTTTTGTCCCTCCACAAAAACTACTTCTATGAATATTTTATCATTAAATGCAGCAGTTCCTTGTTTCTCTTCAAGGGTACGTCTCTAATAGTAACATTAACTGGTCAAAGGATATAAACAGTTTGGTTACTTTCTTACATAATTCCAAACTGTTTTCCAGAATGATTGAACCAACTCTCCCCACAGTGTATTAAGTCAACAAGTATTTAGAAGTACCCACTCCATGTCAGGCACTGTGCTAAGTATTAAGCTACTAGTGTGCCTGTCTTCCCATACCCCTTCCAACACTGACTATTCTGTCTTCACCATACTTGCTAACTTGATAGGTATGAGGTAATACCACAGTTGTTTTAATTTTAATTTTTCATTGTTTGTTTTTTGGGACAACTTTGTTGATAGTTTGTGTTTCTTCTTTTTAAAATTATTTATATCCATTTACTATTTACTTATTTGGGTATAACTCTTGTTCTCATTTTTGGTTTTAATTCCCTAAATATCTCGATTACCAGATATCAAAGTATTTGATACAGTGATTTTTCTCCAATCTATAGTTTCTCTTCTGATTCTAGTAGCATTGATTTTGTTTATTCAAATGCTTTTATGTAATTGCATATCTATTTTGTTTGTCATGCCCATCTCTATCTCTTGTTTCATTTAGAATTCTCTCCTTTGTTCTATTGTTAGGCAAAGCTCCTCCTTCCATTTTCCTCTCATTTTCTTTTAATGATGTGACCTTTTAAGTTAAGGCTGCTTATTCAATTGGAGCTTATTTTGGTATTTTGTGTAAGATGATGTTCCAAACTGAATTTCTGCCAAACTACTTTCCAGTCCAATTCGATTCAATCCAATAAACATTTATTAATGTTTACTATGTGCCAGGCACTGTTCTGAGCTCTAAAAGTTCCCAGCAGTTCTTGTCAAAGACAAAGTCCTTCCACTAGTAGTTGATGTTAGTGAATTTATCTGACACTAGGTTACTGTTTGATTGCTTCTGGGATTTGCTTATCTGGCCTCTTCTGCTAGTCTGTTTTTAAATTTTTTTAATCTGTACCAAATAGTTTTGATGATTACTGCTTTACAATATAACTGGAAATCCAGTAAATTCAATCAATCACAAGCTTTATTAAGCATTTACTATGTTTCAGGCACCAGGGATTCCAAGAAAAAGTGAAAACATTCCCTTCCCTCATGGAGTTTTTATTTTAATGAAGGAAATACCATATATAAATCAGAATATATAAGATAAATACAGAGTAGAGGAAAGGTGACTTTTGAGAGGAAGGCACTAGAGGTTGATGAAAGAAAGAAAGATTCTGGCTCTTGAGTTGAATCTTACAGGAAGCCAGGTATTCTAGGAGTCCAGAAGTTGGGAGGGGGAGAATTCCAGGCCTGGGGTTCAAGTAGCAAAAGTGTAGAAAGCCAGGAGATGGACCTCTGAGTTCGAGGAATATAGCAAGTAATACTTTCTGCCCTTATTACCTTTGAGATTCTTGATCTTTTTGACATAGATGTTTCTTAACCACACATTAAACACATTGTTCTGTAACGTGGCCATTTTTAGCATAAGACACAGGGGCTAGTTTTTGTTAATATCATGTCATACCCTAGACTACTGACATTCAGTAGGATTGGCAGTGTTGTGAAGTAGAGAGTCTTACAGTAAGAGCCATCAGACCTGGGTTCTAATCTCAGTTCTGTTATACTTAGGTCAAATAACTAATGGCATTCTCTGACCATGTCTGGGAGTTCTCAGAGGGTCCTCAGTAGTTACTGAATCTAATTCATATTGGGATAGATATCCTGGGAACCTTGCATTGTCTAGTACAGTGGAAAGAGCCCTGGCTCTGGAGTCAGAAGACCTGGGTTCAAACCCTGCCTCTAATGTTTACTGCCTTGAGACTTTCGCCAAGTCTCTTCTTTCATGGGCCTCAGTTTCCTCTTCTGTAAAATGAGGCCATTGGACTAGATGACCTCTGCGGTTCCTTCCAGCTCTAGAGCTAGGATCCTAGGTGAATCCTGCCCTTCCTTGGGTCTCAGTTTCCTCCTCTGTAAAAACGAGAGAGTTGGACTAGCTGGCTTCTTCTAGCTTTGGAGCTAGGATCCTAGCTAATTGTTTCTTAACTTGAACTGAAACTTGAATTCCTCCTCCAGCCTTTTCTTCTCAAATATCCCTAGCACCTAGCGCAGTGCCTGATACATAACTGACACTTAGGAAATGTTTATTATGGTTTCCTTCCATCTTTGGATGTCTTTCTCACTTTGCTCACTTCAGTTGTGGGGCTTGACTGTTGCTCAGCGTAGAGGATGTGCCTCAGTTTCCACATGTCTCACCCCCTAGTCTCTATCTCATTAATGAACTCTTTTCTGTGACCTCTTCTTTCCCACAGGCCTATGACAAAGGCACTTCCAAGTTCTGAATACGAGACAGTGCCAGCCCAGGAAACTGCCCCCCGAGAAGTGCCTCCATCATCCACAGAGCCCGAATTATTGGCCCCCAACCATGAGGAGGCTGAAGGAGAGGAGAAATAGGCTGTGACTAAGACACAGCTGCACTAGAGCCAACCCATCAGTAGTGTTTGGAGCTGAGTTGCCATAGAAACCCCCCATAACAAAGCCTGTGTGTGATTATAGCCTAGACATCCACATATTTCCTCCTCTGAATCCCAGGCAAGGGGCTCAATTTAGCTACCCAAGAAATACAAGGGCTCCTGCACAATATGTTGGCAGTGTGTTATTTTGTTTAGCTATATTTCCAAAATGTGTAAAGGCAATTTGGTGGGTGGAGAGATCCTTGGACCTGGGAGTCCAGAGATTCACTTTCTAGTTCTGGTTCCGCAATTATCTTCATGTGTGATTGTGAGGAAGTCCCTTCCATTCTTTTAGCCTCAGTTTCCCCATCTGTAACATGAGAGGGACTTGGACCAGATGGTTTCTAAGGGCCCTACTAACTCTGCCATGCTATGATGTCCACAATAAAAGATTGGCTGATGAAAAAGAAAATATTTGGCAGCATTTGTGACTTGGATTGGATAATCTCATTTCTCTCATATATCACATGCAGGTAGGATGAGATAGCATTGGTAAGGCTCAATTCTGCTACCATGTTCCTGATGCTACCAAGAAGAGTTTATAGCTTTATTGTCAACAGCCAGTCAGAATTAGCATTTCTTCTAAGGCTAACTAACTTTGGACAGATCTCTTAGAAAACTAAGGAAGTAGTGTGAAGGATCTCTAAGCTCTACTCTGGCCTCTCTACTGTCTAAACCAGGGCTGGGGAACCTGCGTCCTCGAGGCTATATGTGGCCCTCTAGGTCCTCAAGTGCAGCCCTTTGACCGAATCCAAACTTCACATTTGTTCTCTGTGAAGTTTGGATTCGATCAAAAGACTGCATTTGAGGATCTAGAGGGTCACATGTGGCCTCGAGGATGCAAGTTCCCCACCCCTGGTAAACTCTCCAAACTGATCTGGATGGAGTCTCAAAGTGAACTGAATGTTCTGATTCATCAGGAAGTCAGAAAGACCTGGGTTCAATACTGACACATCTCTACATATCCTGACCTTAGCTAACCTACTCATTTCTGGGTGTCCTAGGCAACTGTCAAAGACTGTCAGTTACAGAGCAGGTGCATATCTGCATTGGTGGAGGGAGTTTCTTCACTGGGAGTTCTCTAGACCAGAGGTTGGCAAACTACTGCCTATGGGACAAATATAATTGCTGGTCATACAAAAACAGATAGTTGGATGGATTTGGTCTGTGGTGTGCTGACCCCTGCTTTAGACCAATGAAATCACAAATCTGGTTCCCTCACATGCAAAGAAAAAAAAAGAAAGAAAAAGGAAGGACAGAAGAAAAAGGAAAAAAGAAAGAGAGGAAGGAAAGAAGGAAAAGAAAGAGGAAAAGAAAACTCAAAGCAAGTTTTAGGGGCAACTGCTATTTAAAGGAATCTTGAACTGAACCCACATTTTGTAAAGCAAATAATGAACCCCTAGTATACAGTGACTTTCCCCATCTCGGTTTCAATATATTACAGGTGGGCATAAGAAATTAAATGGGAATTTTGGGGGAGTTTTAAGGAAGCTGCAGACAACACAGAGCCTATGACCAAATACTTAAACAAATTTTTACAATAAGGTATCATGAATGCCCCATAAATGAAAAAAAAGTCAGACTTTTCTAGTATGGAGGGCCAAAAAATTTTATGCAGATTTTCCAAATCATGGGGGCACCGCACCTCTACCTTCCATTGTGTGGAAGGGATAACTGTTGTGTTTATATAAATTAAGATTTTTCATTGTAGCATTAGGTTAAAGTGAGGTCTACCTGTATTTATGCAGGCACCATTTGGGAAACTTATGAAATGGACCAGTTCCTTGTTTACTTTGAGAGAGAAAGGAGTACAATGCAGGGAAAAGACTGTTGAACTTGGATCCATGACCAAAGCTAGATTCTCCAACTCCTTTGAGTTCTTTCTTTAGTGTGATCATCTTGTCCCATGTCAGATGGCTGTGGGGTGAGGTGGGATGGGGGTCCTACCAAGGCCTGACTTTCCCAGGCTGGGCTCTATGCTCTGGACCTGATTTTTCTACCATCTAGCCTGTAGAAGTTGAGTTATCAGCAAACATAGCAAACCTGTAATCTCAGCTACATGGGTGGCCGAGGATGGTGGATCTCTTGACAGTGGGAGTCCTGAGTTATGGCCAGCTATGCTGCTTTGGGTGTCCCCACAAAATCTGGTGTTAATACGGCATGCCCCTAACGGATTGGGGTGAACCACCAAGTTGTAAACTGGTCCATATTGGAAACAGAACCAATCATTAATGGGGTTCACGAATGACCTCTGCAGTCCCAGCCTTGCCAAGATGGAGAAGACTTAGTCTTCAAAAAGAAAAAGAAAAGAAAAAGGTGAACTGTTCTATATTATACTTCTGCTTAGTCTTTTCATTTCAAAAAAAAAAAAAGGTTCCAATGAGCTAATTTGTACTAACTGGATAATCAGTTTAAAAAACCTCCTAGGAGTGTTTTGCATTTTACCAGAGGGCTTTTAAAGAACGATCATGTCATAAAGGAATGGATTTCCAGTGGGGGGATTTCCAGCATTGCAATGGTCA
>CM053775.1:37828210-37854157 GCA_028658325.1 Potorous gilbertii | reverse complement strand
GATCTGCCCAGGTAGTGCTTGGGGTCTGAGATTCAAATGCTGCTCCCCAGCCTCAGGGCTTTTGGCGGCAGGCCTGACTGCTCTTCAATGGGAGCTTATCTGCTGGTGCTCAGGTGAGGGCAGGGCCGCCTCCCAGGCTCAGTTCCCTCAGGGGATTTATGCAGAGACCTTTTGTAATGGAGCTGCTGCAGAGCCCCTGCCTGCTCTGGGAGCCTCTGGCCTCAGCTGCCTCTGCCTCTGCCTCTGCCGCAGTGGTTGCCTCCCGAGGGGTTCCGAGTCCTGGAGATACCCCGCTCCCCTCTCAGCCCGTCTCTCTCACTGACCTGTGCGTCTGTGGGTGGAGGGACCTTCGCAGCCGCTGGAGATTACAGTCCCTGAAGCCTGCTTGGGTCTTCTCACTCCTCTCAGTGCCGCGTGGCTGGGGCAGGGGGAGGGGAGGGCTCCACAGGGCAGGGCTCCGCTCCCGTCTGGGGCTCGATGGACCCCTGGGGTCGGTTTTTCAGGGGTCTCTGCAACGGAAATCTCCTTCACTGTATTGCTGCGTGGCTTCCACTGTTCCAGAATTTGTCAGGAGTTCTTTTTACAGGAAATCCATGGGATGTGGGTTCGGAGCTAGCAAATGTGAGTCTTTCTACTCCGCCATCTTGGCTGCGTCCCCCTTGGCAGTTCTTTTTACAGGAAATTTATGGGCTGTGGCTTCGGAGCTAGCATATGTGAATTTCTACTCTGCCATCTTGACTCCTTCCCCCCAATTTTGAAAATGATAGACTAAATTGCTTAATATTTTTTTAATGGCTAATATTTGCCTTTCTTCTGTTTCTCTTATTTGAAGTGTTTGCAAGTCAAATAGTATGTTAACTTCTGGTTTCTTTTGAAAGAATCACTCAAATACCCTTTTTTGTTTGTTTGAAAATCCGTCTTTATTTATTGATGATTCAATAATCATCAATGTTTGTTATTTTTGTTTGAAGGGTATGTTATTTTAAGGTGCCTCTTGATATTCTGTGCTTTTAGGAATATCTTATTCTAATTTCTTTCGTGTTGAGGAAGAATCTTACGCTAATTATATTGACTTTTGCTCAATAGCTAAAGACCTTTCCTTGACTACTTGGCATTGACGTTTAACCACTACATACATGCCTTGGTGTTTTACCTTTGCAGTTTTTGTCAGTGTTGTGATGTCTCTTATAGGTCAGTACTTGGTTCTTTGTTTTTAGTACTTGAAAGTTTTCTTTGTTTGTTTGTTTTTAAATTCATCCTAGTTTTCTGGGGGATTCCTATATTCTTTGTGTATCCTGTCTTCCGGTTTAGGCGACTGAAAAAGTGGTTTATTGTACATCCCCCACATTGCTGCTACTTTCTAATATTTCCTCCCTCAATCCCCCACATATATCATCCCCTCTCATAACAAAGAAGAAACGATAAGTGAAACAAAGTGACATTGACCATGTCTGATAATATGTGCCTCTTCCACACCTACAGTCTACTACAGGGAAGCATGCTTCATGTTGCATCGATAAAAGTTCTGAGATCTTTCCATGTTGCTTTCCTTTACATTATTGTGATCATTGCATCTATTGTTTGGTTCTGCTCATTTTGTTCTGTATCCATTTATGCAAGTCTTTCCAAGTCTTCCTAAATTCTTCATTTTGTCATTTCTTATGGCACAATACTATTTCATTGCATTTATATATCAAGATTAATACAAACACGTGCAATTAATGGGCACCCACTTTTGTTCCATTTTGCCCCACAAAAATTAATAAAATAAATAAAATTTTAAATATAAAATAAATAAATAATATTAGAATAAATAAAAATAAAATTTTAAATATAAAATAAACTTTAAAATACAAAATAAATAAATAAAAATATAAAATTAAAATAAATTGTAAAATCTAAATATAAAATAATTTAAAATAAGACAAAAGAAAAATTTTAAATAAAAATTAAATTTTAAATTAATAAAATAAAATAAATAAATATTTTGGGGGACAGCGAGGTGGTGCATCGGATAGAGTATTGGATTTGGAGTCAGGAAGTGTCATCTTCCTGAGTTCAAATTCAGCTGCAGACTGGTTGTGTGACCCTGGGCAAGTCACATCACCCTGTTTGCCTCCATTTCCTCATCTTTAAAATGAACTAGAGAAGGAAATGGCAAACCATTCCATTATCTCTTCCGAGAATACTCCAAACGGGGTTCATAAAGAGTCAAACATGAGTGAACCGCAACATAAATATTTTTGTGTATGTAGGTCTTGTCAGTATGTAATTGACCTCTTAGAGTCATACCCTAGTAGTGATATCATTGGGTCAGAAAGTATGTTTAGTTAATCATTTTTCTGGTATCATACTAAATTATTTTTCTGGAATGATTGGACCAATTGAAGACTCTCCCAGCTGTGCACTGGTATGCCTGCCTTTCTGAAATACCTCCATTATTTTACCGGGAGCAGCTAGGTGGTGCAGTGGATAGAGCACCAGTCAAGAGGACTGAGTTCAAATCTCACCTCAGACACTTGACACTCACCAGCTGTGTAACCTTGGGCAGGTCACTTAACCCAATTGCCTCATCCTGGGTCATTTCCAATCATCCTGATGATTATCTGGTCACTGGATTCAGATGGCTCTGAAGGAGAAGTGAGGCTGGTGACTTGCACAGCCCTCCCTCACTCAAAACAAAGTCAAGTGCAAGTCATGTTATTACTTCTCTGATGGCATGGTCTTCTTTCGCAATGAAGGACGAACACACACACGTTATTTTACCATTTTTTTGTCTTTCATCTTTACCATTTTCACCTGTTTTGTCAATCTTACGTCTATGAGGTAAAACCTAAGTTGTTTTTATAATCTCTTACGTTATTATTGCTTGTTTTTTCCCTCTTATTAGTTATTTGGGGCATTCTTTCATAGTGTTGTTGATAATTTGTACTTCCTCTTTTAAAACCTGCTTGTTAATATTCTTTCACCGTTTATCGATTGGATAATGCCTCTTGTCCCTTTATATTTCTTTCGACTTTCTATATATTTTGGATATTAGATTTTTATTGGAGATATTTCCAGTGAAGTCAGTCACATTTGCTTGTTTAAGATTCATTTGTTCTTTTAAAATTGCAATCTTTTGCTTGTGTTCTACCCAATTTTTTTCCTATTCTATATTTTTGGAAAGGCTGTATGACCCTAGGATATAGAGAGCTGACCTTATAGCCAGGTCCTGCCTTTGACACATGCTGGCTGGGTGACCCTGAGAAAAGGGTCACACCTATTAATGCCCCAGGCAACTCTCTAAGACTATGGAGAAGGTGCTAACCTATTGTTACTATAGAAATTAAGATAAACCAAGGTACAAAGTTCCAAGCATGTTCACTTTATAGGTAAGGCTGACAATTATCAATAAAAGAGGTCTTTAGCTCCTTGGCAAGCAAAAACACCTGGAATGAAGGCAGACATTATTTCTACAGACAAAAGGAGAAGCATCCAAAAGCTGGAAGGTGACATCATAAATGGGAAAACAAGATGATTGGCTGAAAGTTTGGAAGGCAGGGTTGGCTAGCAACAACCTCTCCTTCTATCTTTTGTGATGGAAAGCTCATTGGTGGTGTCCACCTGCATGGCTAGTTAGTGTCACATCGATAACAGACAAGACTTTCTTGAAGGATAGCCACTGTTGCAGAAATTATAGACCAGACTCCCTGGCATCCACCTGCATCCTTCCAAGGATAACAGATTTCCTTGACACAAGAAGAGAAAAGTGATCATCAGGAAAACTGAGCTCACAAACTTAATTAGCTCAAGAAAGCAAAACTGAACTTCTGAACTTAACTCCAAGACAAAGAAACGTGACTTAGGCAGTATACAAAATGTTGGCATGATACAGAATAGAATCAATTACAAAACAGAATCAATTTGATTTTCTCAATTTGATACTACAGTAGGAGAGGAAGTTTCTCTACCTGGAAGTTCCCTGTGAACTTCCATTGAAATTGAACATTGAACATACCATTGAAATCACAGGCATGTGGCACTTAGGGCTCTGGGCCTGAAGTCAGAAGACCTGAGTTCAGATTTAACCTCAGATACTTCCTAGCTGTGTCACTTTGAGCAAGTCACTTAACCTCTCTCTGTCTGCCTTAGTTTCCTCATCGTTTAAATGGAGATAATTATAGCACTTACTTCCCAGGATTGTTGTGACAATTAATTGTGATAATATTTGTATAGTGCTTAGCACAGCTCTTGGCATATAGTAGGTGCCTAATAAATGTTTGTTCGTACATATGTAGTTTTGGATTTCAAATTTGTCTTTATCTTTTTCAGAGCCTCTACTATTTGAAAATGATTTTTCTGTCATCCATTTTCGGTTATTTTACTTCCTTGTTAGGGTGGCTCAGTAGAGAGTGTACTGGGTCTGGAGTCAAGAAGACTCGTCTTCCTGAGTTCAAATGTGTTCTCAAACACTGACTGGCTGTGTGATTCTAGGCAAGCCATTTCATCCTGTTGGCCTCAGTTTCCTCATCTGTAAAAGAACTGGAGAAGGAAATGGCAAGCTACTCCAGTATCTCTGCCAAGAAAACCCCAAGTAGAGTCAGGAAGTGTCAGACACGACTGAACAACAACTTTCTTGTTTATCTTATTAATTTCTTTTTTGAGTCTTCTGATTTCCATTCCTAAATGTCTTTTTATTTCTTTTGAACTGTTTTGACTGTAATTGGTATTAGACCATTATTTCAAAGGATGCTGTAGAACAGCTCTTCTTTTATTTTTCATTGTGAGCGTTTGGCTCATCTACCTTTACGATATAATACTTATTTACTCCATTATGATGGTTTCTAGATTCTTTACTCATTTTTCCTTTATGTGCTGTACTGGGTTATCTGTTTGGGCGCTCTCTTGGTGGCTTTATATTTTATCCTTCCCCTTTGGTTCTCTGTAGTTTGTAGCACACTCTGTACTGTTTGACCCCTAAATATTTTCGTCTACCTAGATGTCAAGGAATAGAATCACTCAGTCTTTTCCGAAAGAGGGTGGGGTTAGTCAACTGGAATCCTGTTAGCTGGAAACTCCATGCAAAGTACCACATTAGGTTGATATGTGCCTTGACCTGACAGTACTGACTCTTTGAGACATCTTAAATTTCCTCTTTCCCTGTCTCCAATCCTCTAGTCCAGAGTTGGGGAACTTGTGGCCTTCAGGTCACATGTGACCCTCTAGGTCCTCAATGTGACACTTTGACTCAATCCAAACTTCACAGAACAAATCCCCTCTAAGTCCTTAAGGATGGCCCTTTGACTGAATCCAAACTGAGGGAACAAATCCTCTTAATAAAAGGATTTGTTCTGTAAACTTGAACTCAATCCAAGGGCCACACCCAAGGACCTAGGCTTTGAGGCCACAAATTCTTCACCCCTCCCTAGGTCTCTTAACCCTTTTAATTGGCCAGACCTGGGCAAGTGCACTGTTCTCCCTCTGTTAAAGTATATGTGAATGTGGTAGTGAGGAGGATTCAGACTGAGTCATTGCTATGAAAGAAGAGGATAGAGGCCATCAGAAAGGGGAGCCTGGGAGATTGTTGGTGCTGGGTGCATGGTGCGGGGGAGGAAGGATGGATGACTTCCAGCTAGTGAGAGCTTCAGGCTTCTAACTCTTCTGTTATTTTTTCAGAAGCGCTTTTCATCATGCCCAGGTGTTGCCCATCTGCTTTTCTTGTTGTAATTTGAATCGTGATAAATTGCCATCACTCCCTTTGCCCAGGACCATGACTGACTTCCCTGTCTTTAAAATGAAGGATTGGATTAGGTGATTTCTTGGCCCCTTCTTGCTCTAATTAACTGTGACTGGAAAAGACAGAACAGGTGGACCAGGTAATATTGAGGACCCATTTAATGCACGCTTTCATGAATTGGTTGGAGTCTTTGATTCCTACAATTCCTTTGGTGGAGTTGTATCATGAGGAGTAAGCATAGAGAGATGTTTAGGAAGACTCGGTAATGGATATTAGTCTTGTGGAAGCAACTGAAAGACAAGAGGGCCAGAAATTCATGGGTTGAGGAGATGATGCTTTGTTGAAATGATTGTGAAGAGGAGTGGTGGAGTGAGGCTAGGACAGGTGTGATGGACCAGAGAACAAAGTGAAATCCAAGGAAGGGGGCTCGGAGTTAAGGCAAAGAGCAGCTTCTGGAAGAAGGCAACGTAGGAGAGGTAGAAGTTTCACTTATAATCAGAGAGAGAAATTTTAGAGTTTAGCATCTTGAGATACAGAGCACTTTGTCTTGGATTGCTGCTTGCTCCCAAATCCATACTATCTTTCCCTTCTCATAGATCACATAAGACTATGATTCCATTTTTTAAAAATTCAACAATCATTCCAACAAGCAGATATAGAGTAGCCATTATATATGACAGGCACTGTGCTAGGCACTGGGAATGAAGAGACAGAAATGAAATGTAGTCCCTGCCCTTAAGGAGGAGAAGACAAAGTATACATAAATACAAAAAATGTATCCAGAATAAAGACAAAGTTAGTTCAGTATGGTGGGGAAACACCATACTGTGGGAGGGATGGAAATCAAGAAAAACCTCATGAAGGAGGTGATACTTTGGAGGAAGGCAGGGGTGAGACCAAGGTGAGGAGAGAGGGCATTCCAGGCATGGGGGACTGCCAGTACAAAGGAGCAGTAGTGGGAGATGATCTGTTGTCTATGAGAAATAGCCAGGAGATTAGTCAGAATGGATGAGGAAGAGAGGGAGAGAGGGGAGAGAGAGAGAATATATAAGTGAGTGTAGGTATTTATTTGCCATCAATCTGGAAAGAGAGGAGCTTGTTTTTTCTCCTAGAAGCAATGAAGCCTTTTGAGCCAGGTGAGTAGCATTAGTTAAACCTATGTTTTATACATATGAGTTTCACAGTTGTGTGGAGGATGGATTGGAGGGAGGAGAAGCTGTATGCAGGGAGACCAATTTGGAGGGTACTCCAGTAGCCTAGGAGAGAGCTGCTGTGGTAGTCATATGAGTAGAGAGAAGAGGGCAGGTATGAGAGGTCCCTCGGTGGTAGAGTCTACAAGACGTGGCGATGGATTGGATGTAGGGGTCAGGGCTAGGTATGCAGTTGGAGATGACTTCCTTGGCTACCATCTTGGGTGACTGGGAGGATAAGGGCACTCTTGATAGAAATAGCAAAGTTTAGAAGAGGACAGAGGTCGGGGAGAGATCTTCCTTCATCATTTGAGTTTGATACACCTGTGGAATGTCTAGGTGGGGATGTCTACTAGACACTGTGTGATAAAGAATTACAACTTGAGAGAGACAAGGGTTGGATATATAGGTTGGGAATCATTTGTTCAGAGATGATAACTGAGCCCAGGGAGAGAGTGCAGAGAGAGGAGATCCCAGGACAGGATAGAACTCAGGGGTACAGCCATGCAAAGAACTGAGACACTGATGATAACCCAGCAAAGGCATTCTCTTGGGCGCTAATTATGCATTGTGGCTATTTGTGGTTTCTATTCTCTCTCTTTTTCACCCGCTCTACCCAGTAAACATTATGTCATCAGTGTAGTGTGTGTGTGTGTGTGTGTGTGTGTGTGTGTGTGAAAGGCTTCTTTAAAGTCTATCATAATATGGAAGTATGAGGGAGAATTTGAGTAGAGTTTGCTGGACTACTTCCAGGTGAAAGCAGATTGTTCCTGATTAGTCTCAACCACAGGAATACAGAAAAAATATTTGGGAGGTTAACTCCAAACTCATCCTGGGCCTGGACAACATCTGGAACAGCTGCAGTGATGAGCAGGATGACTTAGTGCAGCTCCCTGTAGTCCACTGTAAGCTGCCTGGTGCTGTCTGTCCTTTTCATGGGCCACACAGGATGAGATATAGCAAAGTACTCTGGCTTTCTTCATCTCCGTGACTAGAGAAGAAATATATTTCACCCCTCTTCCTCAACCAGATATTGTTTGATGTTAACAGTGTGGTGTTCATATAACTCCATTTGACTCTACCCATAACTACTAATGTAGTAGATTGCCACAAGGGTCTGCATGAATACTGACTCCCCAAAGCATATGATCCCACTTTCTTCAGTGGTCTGTGTTCTATAATTGCCAATGGAACTTAGGGTGCCCTGGTGGTACCCATGATAGTTGCCTGGCTGTCAGTGTTCAGCAGTCCCTTATATCCAAATGGGGCAGGAGCTATAGGTGATGCCCTCAGGTTGTTTGGGGCTGAAGGACTCCTACTGCCCTGGTCTTGGATTTCAAGGTACAGTTATACTAGTGCCTGTAAAAGTTGGCCACCAGTGACTTTCTTGTAGATTCAATATTTCACAAGCCATCAAAGCTTCCTCCCTCCAGGAGATGGTGTAATTGCCATCTGCCTACCTGGTAGAATGATGAACTTTGTGCCTCCTCTTGCCATCCCCAGAGCTCCAATTCACATTGACAGCAGTATTTTCCCTTGCCACTACTATCATGACCTCCCACTTAAATTTCCCGTATTGATTGGCCCATACCTCTATAGTTGTGTAGCAGTAGCCATAGGCTGAAGCCATGCAGACATGTATTTACCTAGAAAACAAGCTGCCTTTACAAAGTGGTATCATGGATCCCATCTATCAATCCCATCTACTTGAGGACCTTCACTCCTGCCCTTGCACATCACCACTGGGGAACTGACTACAATGGGAATTCGTCTTTATGGAGTTAAGTACTCACAACTTCCTATCCTAGCCACATAAAAATGGATGGTGGTCTCCTTATGAAGCGTGTAATGGATTTCAACCAGTTCTGTAACAATAAGTCTGAGAATCTCTGCATGGCCCCACTGGACCATGCTTTCCACAGCCACTGTGCCAGGAATCAATCACCCCGATCCCAAGATTGCTGTTTGAACTCTTGAAACCTCCCTGTTTCCTTGGCGATGAAAGCCCACCCATGCTCTTCTCCCTTCATGGAGGAAATCACCCCCAGGTTATAGTAACGCAACTCAGTCGTACAGTGGATAGAAGGCCACATTTGGAGTCAGGAAAACCTGAGTTCAAATTTGGCCTAAACATTTATTAGTTGTGTGATCCTTGGTGAGTCACTTAACTTCTGTCTACCTCAACTCTAACATGGGGATATTCCTAGCATCTACTTGCCAGGATTGTTGTAAGAATCAAATGAGGTAATATTTGTAAAAGTGGTTTGCACAGTACCTAGCACATAGCAGATCCTATGTAAATGTTAGCTAGGAGAAGGCCAAGGCTTTCTTACCACTAGGGTGGGGACTCACAAGTCTCCTCACTCCTGCTTTTAGCCATTGTTGGAGTCTCATAGTTGTGATCTCAGTTTACCATAGTGACTGTACTTCTGCTCCTTGCCTTGTCAACTCTCTGGGTTGGAGTTGGTCCCCAGTCTCATCAGTAGCCTCTTTTGACTTGTACCATTACCAGTCAGATCCATCACTTTTCCTTGCACGGTACTTAAGAACCGAAGTCTCAATCTCTACTTGCTGAATGTGTTGAGACAGTTTACACACCCCTTTTTTATACTCACCAGTCAGCTTCTGAAAATAACCACCAGGGAAGCTGGACTCAGTTCCACAGAGCTGAACAGTACGCATCAGTCTGACCTGCTTCCTGCTCCATGGAGAGGACTTGACACATACCAGCAGAGGGAGTCTTCCTACAGGGTGCCATCCTGCTACATCTGACTGTTCAATCCACTCATCCTCTGGATTTACATCCCCTTTCCCTGACTTCAGTTTCAGTGTGAGCCACAGTGCCATACCATTCCAGCTTCTTTGACAATTGACTCAGGTGTCACCGAACTAGTTGAGACACTCATAGGTCAGTTAACAGTTAACAAAAGGAGTCTTAATTGGTCTTACCCTAGAAAAAATATTCAGAAAGGACACTACAGGCTTCAGCTTGGGTGGATATGACCCCCCTCCACTCCATGGAGAAATTTGTCTGGTCAGCAGGACAGGGTGTGGTGACTCCCATGGCCTTGGGACATGTGCCAAGGATGAAAGGCCCTGACTGTATGGGTGGGCCTTTTTATGCTCTATGATAACCAGAAGGTCATGCTGCTAGGACCAGACAGCACTAGGTTTGTCAAGGGACAGTAAGGCTGGAACCTTATTCCTCTAGCCCACTCATATCTTGGGAAAAACTAGCCTAACCTAGCTGGCAGGTAGGGACGTGGCAGCAGGCAAACCCTGGGAGATGTCTGCCCTCTTACTGTAGCCATATGAATTGACATAGCCAGAGTAGAATTCATTCTCTTTCTTCCCAGCCCCACCCTTTCTCCAGCTTTCCTGCTATGGTCAAGGGCAATAAAACCAACTTTCCAGTCATCCAGGCTCAGATCCTCAGTGACTCCTCATTCTTGCTGAGCCCATGGCTCTGATCTATTGTCAAATCTTGTTTCTCCTTGATAGCATCTTCCATGTATCTTTTCTCCACTTACACCATTACCATTCCAGGCCCTCATTACCTCTCATTTGGATTATTGCAATAACCTTCTAATTAATTGGTCTCCAATCCTCAATTTCCTTTCCTCTCTGGTTATCGTCTCTTCAGCTGCTAATGTTAATTTTCCTAAAGTACGTACCTGACTATTCCTTCTCTTGTCTCATTCATTAACTCCATTGATTCCCTATTATCTTCAAAATCAAATATAAAATCCTTTGGCATTTAAAGCCCTCACAACCTGGCCCTGGTTCTACTCTCCACAAACTCAATGATCCAGGTTTGAGACCTTCTTGTGGTTCCTTACACATGGCACTCTATTTCCCATCTTGGTGCCTTAGTATTGGCTTTTTCCCATACATGGAATGCTCACTTCATGCCCAGCTCCTGGCTTCTCTTGTTTCCTTTAAGACCTCGCTAAAATCCCACCTTCTTCAGGTCATTCTTGGTCTCCTTCTCCCCTGCCACTTCCCTCCCCTTTGAGATCGTCTTCCATTTTCGTCGCATATAGCTTGTATGTACATATTTATTTGCATCCCATCTCCCTCTTCAGAATGTGCGTTCCTTGAGAGCAGGGAGCATCTTTTTCCCTTACTTTGCATCTCCAGTGCCTCCCACAATGTCTGGCACGTGTTAAACAGTTCATAAATACTTGTTGACTGACCCAACTCAGATAAGAAAAACTGAACTCAATATGCCCTCAATAGCCAGCCAGAAACCATCCCATCTCCTTCTCCCTTCTCACTCCTCTCTGTTAAGGCTCTTGGACTGATCCCTGCTCTCTCTATCTGATCCAATTAGCAGGCCTGCCCCATATCTTTTTCCATCACAAAATCACATGCAGGCACATGTTCTTTTCCATTTCCCTTGCAATGAGGAGGTCTTTCTTGACCACCCCGTAAGTCCTCCTGAAACATGTCCCATCTCATTTATTTGGTTCAAGGCCAGAGAGCTTTGTTCTTTTATTTAATTCATTGAGTCTCCCACAAGACTGAAACAGTTCTTTGTACTTAATTTATACTCAAATATTTTATGGTTGTTTTTTTGCCAGATCATCATAAAAAGTGATTTGACTGATATAGGGAGGGGTTACTTACACTCTTCCTCCTGGGTGGCCCAGGTGCTTGTGCTGAGAACAGCACCCGCTCTGATCGTCCCTGCTTCTCTGCCTCTTTCTTGGCTTGTTGTCTGGTGCTTTTTGAAGAGCCTAATGGGTCTGGCCCAGCTAGGCAGACCCCAGAGGAAAACAAGGAAGAGATGATAAGCAGGAAGGAGATGAAGGAGGAATGTCTCTGAACCCCAAGACTTAGTTGGAGATGCTGAGCTGGTGAGTGGTAGCCCCCTGCCAGGGATCTGGGCAAGAGGGAGACCCATGGAACAATTTCTCCTAGCTGCTTCTGGAATAGGAATAAAAAACAGACAAATTCCAGGAGGGCCAGGAGATTGGACAAGAAGATCACTACATTATCTTGAAGCTGTAGTGTTAGAAGTTTTTTGGTAAGGTCAGACCGTTTGACCTGATGTTAAGGAAGAGGCAACTTGGAGAAATTATGTTGTAGCCTGAAATTTCATGGTATTAGTGACTAGCTGGCACCATCTCCTGGAGAGAAGGAGTAACTGGCTCCACAAGGAGAGTAAAAAGCTGGAGCCATTCTGAGAAGGGAAGGTGGGCTGCCAAGGAGTTATCTCAAATCACTTTCCTCTGGTCCAGCTTGACAACTGGTACCATCTCATGGCAGGTGGAGCCAGGAGGGACCTTAGAGATTGCCTAGTCCAACCACCTCACTTGACAAAGAAATGAGGCTTAGGGAAGTGTAGTGACATAAATATAATCTCACAAATTCTAAGTGTTTGAGGTTGGATTATGAGCTCAGGTCTTCCTGTCTTCAAATCCATTGTCCCATCCACTAGGCCATTCTGCTTTTATACAAAAAATGCTCCAAAATCAGTAATAAGTAGAGAAATTCATAGTAGGACAACTCTGGGGTTCCTCTTCATGCTCATCAGATTGGCAAAGATGACAAAAGATGAATGAGAGAAATGAACTATTAAACACCAGGCACTTTGCTAAGCACTTTAGGATGATCTCATTTGATACTTACAGCAACCCTGGGAGGTAGGTGCTATTACATTTGAGGAAATAGAGGCAGACAAAAGTTAAGTGACTTGCCTAGGGCAACACAGTAAGTGTCCAAGGCTGGATTTGAACTCAGATTTTCCTGACTCTAGGTCTTGTGTTCTATCTATTATACTACTTGGAGGTTTCAGAGAAAAGAAAAGAAAACCCGAATGTCAGGTCAGGGAGGTGGAGTCCTGGCGGTGCATGCTTGTGTTCTTGGGCAGAGTGAAGTAATCAACTTGGAGTCCGAAGATCTGAGTTCACATGTTGCCTCAGACATTGATTATCTATATAACCCTGAATTGATCTGTGCCTTAGTTTCCTCCTGTGTAAAATGAGGGCCTTGGATTCCATGGCTTCTTAACTTCCTATCTAGCTCTAAATGCATAATCCTATAAGCCCTTTACCCATGGGCTTTTGATTTCTTTTTTTAGTTTTTATTTATATACCTCTTCCTCTCCCTGTCCCTCTCTCTCCATCTCCCCACATACACACACCCTATTTCCATTGAGTAAAAACCTACTTTCTCTCCCATACTCCCCTGCCCTTTTCTCTCTGTTGAGGAAAAAAAAACCCTTGTAACAGAAATGCATAGTTAAGCAAAACAAATTCCTGTACTGGCCAAGTTCAAAGGCCATATATCTCAGTCTCCACCCTGAGCTCATCACTTCTCTGTCAGGAAATGAGGAGGATGTTTCATCGTTGGTCCTTTGGCATCATGGCTTCTCATCACATTGATCAGAGTTATCAAGTCTTCCAAAGTTCTTAAGTTATCTTTGCCAATCTGATAGGTAGAAAGAGGAACCTCCAAGATTCTTTCCTTTGAATTTCTCTCATTATTACTGACTTACAGCACTTTTAAAATATGGAAGCAGAAAGGCCTAGTGGATGAGCCATTGGACTAGGAGACAGGAAGACGTGAATTCAAATCTTACCTCAGACACTTAGAAGTCTTTATTTACAGTGTTGTTATTATAGAAATTGCTTTCCTGATGCAAAGTGAAATGAGCAGAATCGTGAGAAAATTGTACACAGTAATATTGTGAGATGATCAACTGTGAATGATTTAACTTTTCTTAGCAATACAGTGATCCAAGAAAACTGACTTATGATGAAAAATGTTATTCACCCCCAGATTGATGGAGTTAGATTATAGATTGAAGCATACTTTTAATAAAATAAATTATTGAGTCGGCTTCCGTGTCCCTGGGAGACTCGTACTGGCTTTGGGAGGTTGAAGATGGCTTCTGCTGTAGCTGCTGAGGTTGAGGACATTAAGACCGCATGCAAGGTGATGGGGCAAGCAGATCTTGGTGTCCAGGGAGTGGAGGTACAGCTGAAGAATCAGAGCGTCCTTGTGACTACCACCTTGCCCAGCCAGGAGGTGGAGAGCCTCCTGGAGAACATGGGGCACCAGGCAGTACTCAAGGGCATGGGCAGCTTAAGAACTTGGGGGCAGCCGTGGCCATGTTGGGGACGTCTGGAACCATGCAGGGAGTCGTGCACTTCCTACAAGTGTCTCCCCAATGCTGCCTCATCGAAGGGACCGTTGATGGCCTGGAGCCTGGACCCCATGGCCTTCATGTACATCAATATGGGGACTTGACGCAAAACTGTGCTAGCTGTAGAGATCACTTCAACCCTGATGGAATGCCCCATGGTGGCCCCAACGACACCCACCGGCACCTGGGAGATCTGGGGAACATCTATGCCAATGCTGATGGGAGAGCCACCTTTGGGATGGAGGATGAGAGGCTCAAGGTGTGGGACATCATTGGCTGAAGCCTGGTCATCGATGCTGGGGAAGATGACTTGGGTCAGGGAGGACACCCACTCTCTAAGGTCACTGGAAACTCTGGAGAGAGGCTAGCCTGTGGTATCATTGCCGTATCGGCTGGCCTCTTCCAGAACCCCAAGCAGATCTGCTCCTGTGATGGCCTCACCATCTGGGAAGAGACGGGGTGGCCCCTCGCTGGGGAGGGGCGAAGGAAGCCTGCACAGACCCCTGCTCACCTTTGATCTGCTGCTGCTGGGATGCCTTGAGTCTTTCCAGAGTTCTCCCTGAGAGGCTCCAAAAATGTCTGTCCCTAATCAAGTCGAATTGGAATGCCTCCCTCCCTTCTGGGATCAGCCATCCAAGGTGGCTATCCATCCCAGTGCCAAGCAGGTCAAGTTGCTCCAGAGGAGCTTCTTCTCTGTCTCTTTCTCTTCAAATTAAAGATTTATTTTCCTATCAAGCTTAATTATCGACTTTGTTTTTCACCTCCCACCTCAGCAGAGGAAGGATATAACCAGTGTCTAGCTTCTTTCCTGTTTCCTGATTGATATAAGGTCGATTTAATTTGTATTGGTAGGTTTTGTTTGTAAAGTATCTTCATTTCTGAATAGACCTTTTCTCTTTTCCACTCATCAGCTTAGTCTGATAGCATAAACAGTATTTCTCACCCTAAGGAGAGAGCATCTAGTTTTTTAAAAACAAATAAACAAATTTTTATGGACATGAACAAAATAAATAAATAGATAGATAAATAAATAAATAACTGATTGATTGATTCTCCTGGTTCTGCTTACTTTTCTCTGCATCAGTTCATATAAACCTTCCCAGGTTTCTTGGAATTTGCCCCTTTAATCATTTTTTTATGGCATAGTAATATTCCATTATATTCATGTACCATATTTTGTTCAACCATTCCCCTGGGTCTCCCCAATAGTTCTTTACCACCACAAAAAGAGCTTCTATGAATAATTTTGTAATATTGACTCCTTTCCTCTTTTTACTTGCTTTCAATCTACCTCATGTCCTCTTTTGTCCCTTTAGTAACACCTTAAGGAGCAAACTAAATAACACATTTGTGGGCTCAGGATTTGACAGGGAACAAGGAAGTTTCTTTTCACTTGGCTGACCTCATTTTGGCAGGAGGAAAACATACTTCTGACTTTCCTTCATTCAGCTTTAACATTGATGACCCCTGAACCTGTTAATGATTAATGTCAATCCTGAGTTTAATAGATTTCCTTCTGGAAAGACTTATGAACGATTCCTTAAGTATTTTTGTAAACTTGAAAGCACATTCTTTTGAACTGATATTCTTACTTGACTGTGAAGGAGCCTAGTAGGCCTTGCCTAGCATCATATTAGTTTTCATTTCTTTACTAACAATAAAAGGAGCCATTCCATTTTCATTGTGTTTTATTCATTTGTTTTTAGTATCTGGGCGTTTGCAACTTGTATGAGGGTCTGGGAGGAAAGCATGATTTCTACCCTTAGGTGTTTGACACTTTTCCTTCTTGTATTTTCTTCTGAGAAACTAGCACTTATTTTTGAGAGAGAAACAAGGGGTTTGTGACTCCAGTGTTTGGAATCACAGAAGTTTGGAATGAGTTGGAATTGAGTTCCAATTAGAGTTGGAATGAGACTTCGGTGATCATGTAGCCCAGGTCTTCTTAACCTGGGGTCTGTGCGCTTATTTTTTATTTTTTTTGGAGGCACATACTTAAAAACATTTTACTGATGGGATCCACAATAAGAAACATTTGGAGACCACTAATCTAGAGAATTCATACTAAATAGTGGATGTGAAACTGGCCAACCTATGGAATGATTTCTCCACTATTTCAGGTTTTCCTACAGAGTTTAGATCCTCAGCTGCAAGGGAAGTTGTAGAGTAAGTTCATGTTTTTTCCCCAATTCATTACTTATTTATTTTAAAATGTTATTATTAAAACACGTTCTTTATATTTTAAATTTTGAGTTCCAAATTCTCTCCTTGCCTTTCACCCCTCCTCTACCAACTGAGAAGGCAAATAATATATCAATTACACATGTAAAATCATGCCTATATTAGTCATATTTTCTTTTAAAAAGTAGAAAAAGAAAGTTAGAAAATTACACTTCAGTTTGTACCCAGATTTCTTCAGTTCTCTGGAGGCAGAGAACACTTCTTCATCTTGAGTCCTTTGGAATTATCTTGGATCATCCTATTGATTGGAGTAGTCAATTCTTTCACAGTTGATCATTGTTACAACATTGCTGTTACTGTACACAACAATCTCCTGGTTCTTCTCACTTCACTTTGCATCAGTTCCTATAGGTTTTGCCATGTTTTTCTAAATACATCCCCTTTGTCATTTCTTATAGCAAAATAGTACTCCATCACAATCATATGCCACAACTTGTTCAGCTATTCCCCAGTGGATAAGCATCCCTCCATTTTCTATCTTTGCCACTACAAAAAGAGCTGCTAGAAATGTTTTTGTCCTTTTCCTTTTTCTTTAATCACTTTAGGATACAGACCTAGTAGTGGTATTGTTGGGTCAAAGGGTATACACGATTTTATTTTGGACACAGTTCCAAATTGTTCTCTGAATTGGTTGGACCAGTTCACTACTCTGCCAGCAGTTCACTAATATACCTATTTTCCATTATCCCTTCCAGAATTTGTCATTTCTGATAGGTGTGAGGTAGAACCTCAAAGTTGTTTTAATTTGCCTTTCTCTAAGGTCAACAATAATTTAGATCATTTTATATGACTATATATAGCTTTGATTTTTTTCTTCTGAAGACTGCCGGTTTATCTCCTTTGATCACTTATCAATTTATCCTTTGACCAAGTATGAATACCACTGATCATTTATTTTTATAAATTTGACCTAGTTCCGTACTCAGTATATATTTGAGAAATGAGGATTTTATCAGAGAAACTTGCTATAAATTTTTTTGAAATTGCTTCTTTGTCGATGATGCCTTTTAGCAAAATGTCATTTCCCTGATTATCCCTTTTAATTAGGTCTCTTTTTGCTTTTGCTTTGTCTGAGATAATGATTGCTATCTCCTGCCTTTTTTTACTTCAGCTGAAGTATATTAGATTCTGCTCCAGCCCTTCATTTTAACTCTGTGAGTGTCTTTCTGTTTTAAGTGTGTCTGTTGTAAATGACGTATTGTTGGATTCTGGTTTCTAATCCATTCTGCTCTTTACTTCCACTTTATAGGTGAGCTCATCCTGTTCACATTCACAGTTTTGATTACTGTGTTTATCCCTACATCCCACTGTCTTCTGTTTATAACTCCTGAGTATTGTTTTTATTTCATTTTCATTGGTTATGCACTCACTCTTTCAGTTTTGAGATTGGACATTTGATTTTCTTCTTTTTTTTTGATTAAAGGGGCCATCCCACAGTCACTTCCCTAAAGAGATCCCAAATTGAAAACACCAAGCAATATTGTTGTCAGATTCCTAGCACAGGATTATCAGGTCAAGGAGAAAAAACTGCCAGCAGCCAGAAAGAAACTATTTAAATATCAAGGTACTCTAGTCAAGATCACACAGGACCTTGCTGACTCTACATGAAAAGATCAGAGGAATTGGAATAATATATCCATTAGTTGAAAGAGGTTGGACTAAAAGCAAGGATCAATTACCAAGAAAAACAGAGCATAATCTTTCGGGAAAGGAGGTAGACATTCAATGAAATAAGGGATTTCCAGACCTTCCTTATGAAAAGGCCAGAGCTCATTAAAAAATTTCATTTTCATTCTTTTCATTTTCATTTACAAAACTCAAGAGAGGTGTAAAAAGGTAAACAGGAAAAGAAAAGAAAGCTTGTTATTTAATATGGGCAAACTATTTACATCGCTATATGGGTGTTACCTCCCTCTCAATGAGTACCTGAAAAGGTCAACCTAAAAAGGCCAAGGTCTCCCATTGCATCCTGGGCCATCTCCAGTCATCCTGATGCATTGATAAATATCTGGTCACTGGATGCAGATGGCTCAGGAGGAGAAAGTGAGTTTGTTGACCTCGCACAGCCCTCCCTCACTCAAAACAAAGTCAAGTGTAAGTCAAGTTATCATTTCTCTGATGTCATGATCTTCTTCGAAAATGAAGGGGGAACACAGATAGACTTCAAGAAGCCTATTCATTGAATGGGTGTATCTCACTCAAAGTGAGAATGTGGTAAGACCTTAGCCCGAAAGGACCAGAGTCTCCCACTGCATCCTGGGCCATCTCCAGTCATTCTGATGAATATCAGGCCACGGCGTCCAGATGGCTCTGGAGGAGAAGTGAGATTGGTGACCTTGCCCAGCCCTCCCACACTCAAAACAAAGTCAACTGTAAGTCATGTCATCATCTTGATGTCATGGTCCTCTTTGAGAAGGAAGGACAAACACAACAACAAGCTCTCCCTTAAAGTGTCTTTTGCTTTTACCCACTGCCTTCTTTAATCTACCCCCCCCCCCTTTATCATACCCTGTTCACTTTCCCTTATCTAATTCCCCATGCTCTATTCTAATTCACACTGGGGAAAGAATCTACAATGCACAGAACAGAGCTGCCAAGTGGTATCTAACTTTTCTGAAGGCTCTTCCATGAGGGAGACTATACTACTTCCTGAGGCAGGCCATTCATTGGGGATAGCTCCACTTGTCAGGAAGCTTTTCATGACACTCCTCCTAAATTTGCTTCCTTTTAACCGTAATCCATTGCTTCTACTTCTGACCCCTGCAGACAGGTAGAATAAGTATAATTAGTTAGTGTGATATAGTGGTAAAAGGGCTGGATTTGAAGTCACAAGACCTGAGTTGAAATCCCACCTGCAACTTAGTAACTGTGTGACCTTGGGTTAGTCATTTCTCCTCCTGTTTGACCTGTTAGCCCTCCTTCACATGAGAGAACTTCAGACTCTTGAGTCTTCTGATCTCTCCACCAAACATTGCTAGGTCCTTCAGCCAGTCCTTGAATGCCAAGATATCATAGGGTCTTGCATTTAGAGTTGGGAGGGTTTCCCAGGCCCTCTAAATTAACACTTTCATTTTACAGAAGAGGAAACTGAAGCCTCGGAAGTGAAATACTATGCCTGAGGTCACATAGGTAGTCAGTAGTAGAGATAGATTTCAAATTCAGGTCCTCTGACTTCAAGTTCACTGCTCTTTTCCCTTTATCATACAAAAATCAGGGTTTTTAGCATTGTTCTGGCTCTCCCTCTTGACCTTCCCTAGTTTACAGATGCCTTTCACAGAATGTGAAAGTCCAGAGCTGAAAGTGATATTTCAGATGTGGTCTGACTAGGACAGGCTAGAGGAGAAGTATCCCCTCTTGGATCCGGGAAACCACCCCTCTCTTAATGTAGTCTGAATCATGTTACTGACTCTCAATGAATTTTCAATTCACTAATATCCCCATGTCTTTTTCTAGCTCTCACCATGCCTTTCCATCTTATACTTGTGAAGTTATTGTTTGGGAAATCTAAACGTAAGACTTGCCTTTTATCCCTATTAAATCAAGGGTGGGGAACTTGTAGCCTGAAGGTCACATGTGGCCCTCTAGATCCTCAAGTGCAGCTCTTTAATTTGTTCTGTGAAGTTTAGATTCAGTCAGAGGGCCACATTTATGGCCCTAGGGAGCCACAGGTATCCTCGAGGCCACAGCTTCCCCACCCCTGCTATTAAATAGAATCTTATTAAATTAGCCTGTCAGGAGCTTCAGGAATCCTATCTTCCAGTGGATTAGCTTTCCCTTTTAGCTTTGTGTCATCTATAAATTTGATAAGGATTCCATCAATGCCTTTATGTGAAAATAATTGATAAAAATGTTAAATAACATAAGGCCAAGAATGAATCCCTCAGGATCCCCGATAGGAAAGAAACTTCCAAGTCGACATCAGTTTATTTATTAATATTCATTGCTTTGGCCATTTGGCCAGTCTTGAATCTATTTAATTATACTCTCTAGGACACATCTCTCATATTTTTCACAAGGGCAGCATGAGCTACTCTACTGATAAACTATATCTATAGCACTCTCTGGTCTACTAGGTTAGCAACCTTGTCAAGAAAGGAAATAAGTTTAGTCTGGCATGACCTATTCTTAAAGTCATGCCACGCTTTTTCAATCACTGCTTTGTTTTCAAGATATTCACTCTCTATCCTGTTAATAAATTTTTTTTAAACAGAATTTTGTCAGAAATCAAAATCAAGTTCATTAGCTTATAGTTGGCATTCTCCATTCCTTTCTGTTTTTGAAAATTGGGACATTTTTCCTTCCCTCCTCCTGTACTACCTCTGCTGTTCTCTGCCATCCTTCAAAGATCTTGACAATAGCTCAGCAATCACATCTGCCAGTTTGCTCAGAATCCAAGGATTTAGTTCATCTGGCTGGATGGCTTGCATTCGTCAAAGGCGCTAGGTGCTCACTCCCTATCTTCTTATTTATCTTGAGTACTAATACCCTATTTTCTCTATTTATCTGTCCTTTCCAGTCCAAAGGTTATTCTCCCTGGCAGAAAAAAACAGCCTCCGAATGAGAATCGACTAGCTCTGCCTTCTCTCTCTTGTCACTCATTGTTCATCCATCCTGAGTAGGGCTCTTATCCTCTCTTGGATCTTTCTCTTTTGTTCAATATCACTTTAACAAACAAAAACAAAAACAACCAACCACCACCACAAAGGCCCAAGTCTTTTTTTGCTTTCCTTATCTTTCTTCACTTTAGCACTATTCTTACAGGAATGAGCCACACTTTTGTACTTGGTCCCTTATCTTTCCTGACTTCCATCTTCCATATGCAAAAAATATACAGTTATCCCTTCCACAACAAAGCGGTAAGAGGTGCAGCAACCCCATGATCTGGAAAATCTGCTTAAAATTTTTTGACCCTCCCTTTGTAGCAGAGAAAAAGTCTGAATTTTTTCCTTTTCTTTTATGGGGTATTTACCTTATTATTATTAATATTATTGCAATATTTGGATTAAGTATTGGGTCATAGGTTCTATTTCTACTGGCCTTGATGTGTCGTCTGTGGCTTCTGCAAAATTCCCATTTAATTTCTTTTGCTCACCTGTGATATAGGATATATTGAAACTAATGGGGAAAGTCATGATGTGGAAGGGATAATTTTAACAATCTGAGTTGGTCAGTGAGTTCTCTTTACGTCTACATCAGTATCTTTAGATAGCTCCTGTTTTTCTCTCTCATCTGAATTATTTTTCTCTGTATCTGCAGATTTTCCTTCTTGAATGTTTACTCATTCTTCCTAGGATGACTTCCCTTGAAGAATTTGAATGTATAGGATACTACTGTTTTCCTTCTGAACACTTTGAAATTGAATTTTTCAAAGCATAAAGTTCGTTTCAGACTCTTCCTGGCTTTCTTCATCTTTTCCATCACAAATTCTAAGATGGACTGATCTCTACTCCCCAAGGTTCTCATCACTTCTACTCTAGCAACCAGATACTCCCTATTGGTGAGACCCAAGTTGAGAAGAATTCCTTTTGTTGGTTCCTCTGCCTTTGAAGGATGAAATTATGAAGGCAATTCAATAAGTTATTTTTTTTACAGAGAGCAAGAGCTATTACAGAAATCCGAATAATTGAAGCTCCTCCCACCCCCACGCCCCCGTCAATATGATTTCTTCCTGGATTGGATTGCTTCCTTTTCCCCCACCCCAATTTCTTCATTTCTTTCTTTTCTGTCCAGATAATCTGCAATATAACTCTAATTACAATGTTCCTGGAAGTCTTTCCTTTTATTTTCACCGAGATGAAGCAATCTCACGCTTTGGTTCTTAGATTTCCTCACATGAATATATCTTCTTAATATATAATTCTCTTGGCTTTCTACTGTTTTCGTATTCTGTATTTTTTGAATAAGTTATAACCTTTCAAAGGCACGTTCTGGTTATATGTTTTATTTTGTGAAATCTCAGTGATAACTCTGTGGTCAAATTTACCTTATTCCTTAAGGTCCCTGGTTCATCTTGATTATTTATTTGTTCTTTGTGCCTTTTAGTCTGCATGTTTATAAACTCTGAGTTTTGTTATTGCCTTCCCCACCTCCCACTCCCACCCCTGATTTTACCTCCTGTGAATTTCTGGATATCTCTGTTACTGTTATTTTGTAGGCAGTTTGTGTCCTTCCCCTTCCTGTTTCTGATTAAAGTTTGTTTGATTAGATTTGGAAGCATCTAAGTGATTACATTCCTACCAGTTCTTGTCCGGTGCTCTCCATCCATGACCAGAGTCCTGGCCTTTCCGTATCTTAATATTTGAGTAGCCATGAGGCATAGTGAATAGAGTGCTAGACTTGGAGTTGAAGATCTGAGTTCAAGTCCTACTTCAGAAATTTACAAGCTTTGTGACCTCAAGTAAGTCACTTCTCTTTCAGCTTTAGTTTCCTCAGTTATAAAATGGAAATAATAATATAGCATTGTGAGGATCCAGTGAGATAATGTATGTAAAGTGCTTTGTAGATCTTATATTATCGTCGTTGTTATATCCTCAGATGCCATCCACTTAGCCACTTGTTCACTTTCCAGACTCGGCTTTCTTTTCCACACCCCTTGTCTGTAACAGGCTGCAACGATGCAGACTCTAACAGTGCCCCATATGCCTTTGGTTTCTTGCCTAAGATCCAGTGGTATCCAGAAAATGGAAGAATATCTTACACTTATGAAAAGTCTCTGATCCTAAAAGAAGAATCACTTGGTGGCTCTGTCAATAGAGTGCTGGGCCTGGAGTCAGGAAGACCAGAATTCAAATTCGGTCTCAGACACTCACTAGCTGTGTGGCCTTGGGCAAATCATTTCATCTGTTTCCTCATCTGTAAAATGAGTATAATGAAGCAACTACTTTGAAGGGTTGTATGAGGATCAAATGAGATAATATTTGTAAAAGACACTGAGCACAATGCCTGGCACATAGTAGGTGCTATATAAATGTTTATTCCCTTCCTTTCCTTTCCCCCTTTCCCTTTGTTCAACAAGTATGGTACTGAGCACATATTAGGTACATAATCCTTATCAATTAGAAAATTGGAAGTTGTCTGTACAGACAGATTAACTTGACTCATTCTAATTAGAATACTTAGTACTATCCAATCTCTTTTATTTGTTATTACACTTAGAAATACAAGAGTCTAAAAACTGAGGGCACTTTTCTTTTTAACATGACTTTTATGCTCTGGAACTTCCATTTAGGACCGAATGCTTACTTATGTTCACTCAGATTTGTTTTTTATAAAAAATATATATTTTATAATACATTTTTATAGCTTTTGTTTTATTACCTGTATTTCTTGAGTTTTTCTTCTCCCCTTCCCCATCCCTTGTTAGTGAGGGCTGTCCCTGAGTAGGACTTTTTTTTTTAAAAAAAGATTAAAAACAAAGGAAATCATCAAAACTAACCAACTACAGTCCCCTACTTATATCTCTGCAGAGAAGTGAGGAAAGGGATGAGTTCTCCTAGCTCTTCTTTGGGGTCATTACTATGTGGGGAGGTATTACTGTGATTTTGCAGCATTCAGTATAGTTATTTTAAAATAGCTGCAGGGATTTCGTTCATCTTTTGACTTGAAAGTCAGAAGATGAGCTGGGTCTGAATTTATGCCAGGATGACCTTTTTAAGGTATTACCTCAAATTCTAGCGACTTAATCTGTCCCAGCCTCGCCTCAGTTACCTCATCTGCAAATTGGGGATGCCCTCGAGAAGCTGCAATCCACGGAGCTTGTGGGGATGAGGCACTTTTTAGTTCCATAAGCTGTGTTATGTGATTGATTTCAAGCCTTCTCTTTTCCTTTTTTTAACTAAAAAATAAATGCAGTTTAAATTCCAGAACTGATGAAGTGAACAGCGTTTCTGTTCCCCTTCTTGCCTCTTGAAGGTATCAAATTTGAGTATTAGCGCTATCTATTTCACATGATTTACTTGGAGAGAAATCTCATTTCTGAAATCATTCATGTTTAAAAGTCTGGGTTTTTTTTTAAAAGTCATGTACATGTGTTCAAAAATACTGAGAGAAATGGATGCATATTTAGTAGTTTGCCTGTCAAGAGCATTGCACACTCAACACATGCTAGCCAGGAGGGCTTGTAAACCTTTACATTTTGTTAATGTGTTTTTGGGTTCCAGTGATTCTAAAACATGTGGCAGTTGCTGGCTGAAATTGTTAGGGAGGGGGAGAGCCCTGGACCCTCCATCTCATTTCCAGTCATAGGAAACAAGCCAAGTTCTTTAGCCTATTTTGGCCTGCTGGGAAAATTCCAGTTTAATAAAATCATGTGCCTGCTTATTTGGGTTAAATAACTATTATTAACATAATAGCTCCATACTTTATCTCAGTATCACTTGTTTGGTTCCCCTCTCTCTCTGGCCCTAAGCAGTTTTTTTTTCAATAATTTGAACAGGGGACTCACTAAATGTTTGTTCCTTCAGATCTGGTGCGTGAAAGAGTGCCTCACTTAAGTATTCCAGTAATGTGTAGCCTCTGCATTCCTTTCCACAAATGGGATTTCAGTGAAGCAGATCTCACAGGAGTCGCCAGAAGATAGCCTCCTAAACTGACCGAGGCCACCATATGTTCCTGCCCTCTTCTCGAGTTTCTACTTTGTTAGCAGACCACCCAACAGAGCTCTTCTGTAGGTCAGAATGTCAATGAGCTGAAAAGTTGCCACCACCCCCCCCCCCCCATCTCACTAGTGGAGAGATTCAGAAGAGGTTTCTACATCACCACTTGCTTAATCCTAATTTCAGTTCGACAAGCATCTCCTTTTTGTTTGTTTGTTTGCATTTTTAAATTAAATTGTATTTTTTCAACGAACAAAAATCGATTTTCTCCCTCCCACTCCTCCTTCTTCGGAAAAAGAAAAAGAAAAACAAAATCCTTGTGATAAACATGTAGCGTCAAGAGAAATACATTCCTACGTCAGCTGTGTCCAAAAAAAAGTTGGTCTCCTTCTGTACCCTATGTCTCTCGCCTTTCAGCCAGGATGAGGAGGGAATGCTCGTGAGTCCTCTGGCATTGTGGTTGGTCATTGTATTGAACAGGAGTTTTGGGTCTTTCAGAGTTGTTTGTTTTTATAATGTTGTCCACAAACATTTCTCATGTGCCAGGGTCTGGGTGCTAGGTGCTGGGGAATACAGAGAGAAACATTCAAGATCCCTGCTTTCAAGAAGTTTTCATCCTCTTGGGGGTGCAAGTGGGGAGAAACAATGTAATGTGTATATAGTGAAGTAAATAGAAAGTCAATGTCCAGTCTAGGGAGCGGACTTGGGATTTTGTGGTTAGAGCTATGAAAGAATTCCCACCAATGCAGAGGTTCACCTTCGGTGCATCATGGAGTGTCGGATGCTGAGAGGTCACGTGCTTTGCCCCAGGGTCACATAGCCAGGGTATATCAGAGACAGAACTTGAACCCAGGACTTCCAGGCACCACTATGTCATGTGACCATACAAAATGATACAAAGGAATTTCCAGAGCTAGAGAGAGCTCTTAGATCGAGGGCTGGGGGGATAAGAGAAAACTCTTGGGTAAAAGGTGGTCCCTGAGCAGAGCTTTGAAGAGAGCTAAAGATTCTAATGATGATGATGAAAACTAGCATTTAGATGGTGAGTTCCCC
>CM053775.1:37767793-37827710 GCA_028658325.1 Potorous gilbertii | reverse complement strand
GTTCCCCAAGATTTGCAAAGTATTATATATATATATATATATATATATATATATATCCCCAAGATTTACAAAGTATTATTTACAAAGTATATATATATAAAACCTCCTTTGCACTCTTAACAACGCTTTAATGTAGGTGCTATTATTGTTCCCATTTCACAAGTAAGGAAATTGGTATGAGGAAGATGAAGGGGAGAAGAGGGAGCAGTGGCATTCCTGTCAGGGGTGACAGCTTGTGCACTTGCTAGGATACTGGAGATGGAGTGTCATCTAGTAGGTCAGTTTCATGGGAATGGAGAGTGTGTCAGTGCAGTAATGTGGGGAAAAAAGACAGGAATATTAGATGGGGGTCAGACTGTGGAAGGCTTTCAAAGGTGGGCCAAAGACTGTGTTTCTCCTAAGAAACCATTGAAGACAGAGTAATCTGGAGAGTAGGTCATAATGGAGAGCAACCAGGTTGGGAAACAGAGATCCTGAATTCAAATCTGGAGTCTGCTCTTAACTCCCTGTATGACTTTGGGTGAGTCATTTTAACTTTTTAGACCTCAGTGAAATGAGAAGATTCAAGTAACTGACTTTTGTGGTCCCTTCCCGATGGATGAGCCTATGATCCTCTGACCTGGGAGCCTCTGATTGGGTGCCCTCAGAATTCTCTGCCCACTCTCCTTTTGTGCTTTTTCTGGCAGAGGTTTAGGAATGTCATTCTGGCAGTCTAGTAGGAAGATGACTAGGAGGAAACAAGGAAAATAATTTGAAAGCTATTGATTGTAATCGTCTAGGAGAGAGGAATGGAGGCCTGAATGAAGGCCATGGCTCTGTGTATGAGGGACAAGAAGGAGACAAATCCGAGAGATGTGGCCATTCAACCCAACACATTTAGTCATCACTTACTGGGTGGGATAGGGACTAAGACCTGTTATTTTATTGCTAACAGGAATTCCCACGGGAGGAAATTCCTTCCACCAAGGCCCATCAGAAACTCTCGAGTGATTAAATGACTTGCCAAACTGGCTCACACAGCCAGTTTGAGTCTAGATCTTCCTGCCTTTCCAGGTAGCTCTCTGTTCATCATACCATATTGCTTGTCCCTGGGGCTTGCTCCCTGTCCACAAGAAGCTTACATCTTCCTGGGTTGAGACATTGTAGAGGTAGAATCAACACAACTTGGCGTTTCATTGGGTGTAAGAATGTGATATTTGTTTATATTATTTGTTCAGGAAAGGAATTTGGCATAGTATCCCAACACAGGCAACTTGTTTGGTCTAGTTTAGGTCGGCAGGTTCAGAATTGCAGGAGTGCAGAATTTGAGATTTGGAAGGGTCCTCAGCCATTGTCTGCTCCAACATCTACAAGAAAAGGATTCTTGATGGTTGGTAATCCAACTTCTGACTGAAGATATCCAGTTAGGACTTCCCTAGGCAGCACATTCCACTCTTAAAGAACACTCATTGCTAGGCATTTCCCCCCACCCATACCCCCATATCATGTCTAAGTTTATTCCCTTTGCAGCTACTCGCTCCCCATTGCCTTTTGGGACCAAAAGGACAAGGCTGCTCCTTCTTCTATCTGTTAACCTTTCTACTACTCAAAGACAGGCACCATGTCTGCCCCCAGTATTCTCCTTTTTAGGCTAAATATTACTGGTTCTTTCAACTACAGGGAGGCATCAGGTTATTTGGTCCAATCTCTTACCCCTCCAGCAGGATAGGCTAGAACCATCTGAGATCCCTTTGTCATATATGTACAACACTATTCTTTTTTCTTTTTATTTATTTTTCTTTTCAATTTCATTTATTTTTAGTTTTCAACATTCACTTCCATAAGTTTCCAATTTTCTCCCCCTCCCTCCCCAAGAAAGCATGCAATCTGATATAGGCTCTTCACATACATTCCTAGTAAACATTTTCACATTCATACCATTCTTTAAAATTAATTTTAAAGGTTTTTTTTTTCATTTTTACATTGATTATATTTCCTCCTTTACCTTTCAGAGAGGCAGTCTTTATGATAAAGGATGTAAAAGAAAAAAGAGACAGAAATTTACCAATACTGTTAAATGCATTGAAACAATCTGATATAAGCTCTACATACATATTCTTATTAAAAATATTGTCACAATAATAACTTCTTAAAAATCAATTTTAAAGGTTTTTTTTTCACTTTTACACTGATTATATTTCCTCCTGAATCCTTCACCATCTCTCTTCTCAGAGAGGCAGCCTTTACAATAAAGGATTTAAAAGGGGAAAAAAAGAGGAAGAAGAGATTTTAAAAAATTAGCAATACTGTTGAATTCATTGAAACAATCCGATATTGTGTTCTATACTTGTGTGCCCTACTCTCTTCAAACAGAAGGGGGAGCTGTTTTCACATATTTCTTCCTGAGAGCCAAGCTTGCTCTTTATAATTTCTCCATACTGAGTTTTGATTGTTTTGTGGCGCACAATACTATTTTTAAAAGCCTCTGGAGAGGACTGACCTTTTCCTTAGGGAGGTAGAGGTGTAAAAGCATTTAGTTGATGAAAGGAACAGGAGAAGAAATCTAAATGATGGCCAGAGGATGTTAAGGATCCATTATCAGAAGTCTTAAGCTTTTCTCTCTCCCACTCAGTCAGCACCTGCTCCGTCATTTGACAATCCTCTGTCTGGGGTGGGATATACCGAGGAACACAGATGTTTATGGAACACCTCTTGTGTATGAGGCATTGTTCTGGGCCTTGGTGATAGAAAGACAAAAAAATCAAAGCGTTCTTGCCCTTCGATTTGCCAGGGCTCATCAGGGAGATAAGACATGCAGGCATAAACAGGTGGAATTGCTGCTGGGAGAGAAAAGCTGCATTTGGATTATTTTAGTGATGGCTGGTCTCAAGTAAATTGCTACTGCCCTAGTCATGGCCCACCTGCTGAAAAACCTCTCTGTCCAGGATGCCTGAAATCCCCCCTCCATTAGTACCTGTTTCGAGTTAAAGCATCAAAGGTGCTTCTCAAAATATCCATCAGCCTTAATTGCCATTATGACAATCTATGCAGATTGGCTCATTGTCTCCCAAAGATTTACTGCATGGAATCAGAGATTTAGATGTGAAAGAAGTCATCGTGTTCAGTCTTCTTATTTTATAGATGAGGAAACTGAGACTGAGAGAGGTAGTTACTTGCCTGGGATCACATATCAGATAATGAGCATCTGAGACAAGATTTGAACACCTATCCCAGAATTCTATGCACTGAGCCACCTAGATGGCAACTTTCCTCAATTGTGCTGTGATTGACCCACAGCATTTATTAAACACCTACTATATCCCATGTAATGGACTAGGCACTAGGGCAGGAGTTTTTAATCTTAAAGTGCCCATAGGTAAATGTCAGGGGAGGGGTTCATGAACTTGGATGGGGAAAATATATATCTTTATTTTCACTAACCTTTGGTTTCTTTTGTGATCCTTTGTGTTTGATTTTATGAATTAAAAGACATTCTGCAAATGGGTCCATAGCCCATAGCCAACCTGAACAATTTGGCAGTGGGTGGGGGCCAAAATGAAAACAGGCTAAACCTCCTCGGGCCACAGATAGGTTTTTAGCAGCTCACTTTCCAAGTGAAAGTAATTGGAGACAGACTGATGATGCTTGATTTCTGTGGGTTATATGACAAACAGGAGAGAGTGTGCAATGGCTCCCACCCACCAAATTACATGATGGGCACAATAGTGACTAGTAGAAGGTGGGCTAAGTAGGACACCAACAAAGCAGTCATCATATTTTTGTTTTTTACCTCCTATTTTACCTCCTATTTTTACCTCCTCTACATTTTTTGCAGGCCACCCAAAATCCTATGGCAGCGGGCCAAATGTTGTACAGGCCTGGTCCATAGACATTACCAGAGTGCCAAAGAGAGGTCTATGACATGGAAAAAAGGTTAAGAACCCTTAATATAGAGAGACAGACAAAAAGGAAATAGTCCCTTTCCTCCAAAGAGCTTACATTCTGTAGTAGAAGACACACACACCTAACTGCAAAATAGATCCAGGTTAATGTAGGGAACATCAGAAACTGGGACTTGCCCAAGGTCACACATCTCGTAAGAGTCAGAGATGGAATAGGAACTTTTGGGAACCCTGAGTTAGCAACATAACGTGATAAAGCGTTGGTGCAGGACTCTAGAGTAGGCCCAGCCATACCTGGTAATATAAATAAATTATATGTCATGTCAAAGGAAAAAGAATGGGGGTTTCCTTTGGATAGGGACTGTTGTTTCTCTTTTGTCTCCACCCCTGACTTAACACAGTGTTTGGCACATAGGGGTAGGAACTTGTCCTGGGATTTCACTAGGATAGGGAAGTTCCAGAGGAGAAAACTTCCTCTCCTAGTGCAAGTCACCACCTTTTTAGCAACCTAAAGTCTTGGAAGGTTGCTTAGAGCAGTGAGTGGGGAAGTGGCTGCCTGGATGTGATAGATGCAGGACCGAGGTCTTCTGGCCACTTCACTGCCTGGTACATAATCAAGACTTCAATTAATCGAATTGAATGAACTTATTTCATTGATTCTCATTCCTTTTTTTGGGAGGGAGGGAGTATTAATGGAAAAATAACAGTCTTATAATTAATTTATTAATTGATTTCTTTCTGACTTCTCCCTAATCCTCTTTGTGTGCTTTGGTCATCCCTCAAAATGACCTTGCTCCTGAGCACTTAATCCAGTCAAATTCTTTGTTGCCTGGATGTTTTCCTGTGATGATTCTACTGAGTCAAACCATATTGATACTTCTGTTCTGCTGCCGATGCCCTTTCTCAAGCCTGACCCCGTCACTCTTTGAAGAACATCCAGGCATTCTCTATTCCGTATGTCACTGGCTGACAAGATGGCAGCATATGGTAGGTAACTAGATGGTGCAATAGAGAAAAGGTCTGTGCTTGGCATCAGAAAGATGTGTTTGAATCCTGCCCCAGCCATTGACTCTATGACTCTGGGTCGGTCACTTAAAGCTGGAAAATAATAATAGCACCTATCTCATGTGGTCATTGTGAGGAATAAATGAATTAAGTGCTCTTCAAATCTGTGAAGTAAATAATACATATAAAATGCTATATAAATGTTAACTACTATTCTTCTTCTTATTATATTACAGTGCTAGCCTCCTAATTGGTCTATCTGCCTCAAGTCTCTCTACTGCAATTTATCCATAGAGCTGCCAAAATGATTTTCCTTAAGTGCAGATCTGACTATATCACATAACACTCTATGATGCCGTAAACCGCAGTGTCACCTCTAGGATTAAATAGAAACTTTGTTTTTGTCATTCAGTCATTTTTTCAGTTGTATCTGACCCTCTGTGATCCTATTTGAGGTTTTCTTGGCAGAGATACTGAAGTGGTTTGCCATTTTCTTCTCCAGCTCATTTGACAGATGAGGAAACTGAGGTAAACAGGGCAAAGTGACTTGCACAACTAGGACGTGTCAGAGGCTGGATTTGAACTCAGGAAAAGGAGTCTTCTTGACTTCTGGTCTGAAATGCACTCTCTCCAATGCAGCGCCACCTAGCTGTACATTAAGCTTTCAGTTCCTTTTACAGGACCCATCCATATTTCTAGTCTCATTATACACTATTCCCTGGTCCTATACTCTGTAGTCTAGCTAGAGTGCCCTTCTCTCTGTTCCTTACCCATTATAGCTCATCTTCCATCTCCATGCCTTTCCACTGGAATGCCTAAAATGCAATCCCACTCCATGCCTAGAATGCTCTGCCTCCCTTTATAGCCCCTCTTCCTTCAGGGCACAGCCCAAACACAACTTTCTGATGTCCTCACCTGCTAGTTCCCTGTCCCCCAAACAAAATTGTACCTGAATATAGCAGACTTCTGTATGTCCTTCTTGTGTCCGTCAATAGAATGGAATCTCCTTAAGAATAGGAATTATTTCATTCTTTATATTTGTTTCTCTAGCATCTAACCCAGTGTCAGGCAATCCTATAGGTATTTAATCAATGGTTATTGATTTTAATTTTAATGATTTTTAATGTAAAAAATATTATTGTACAGTAAGAGACAATGATTATGAGAAATTTGGAGAAATATGGGAGAATGTGCATAAATTGATTCAGACTAATAAGAGAAATATATTTACATTGAGAAATCTATATATATGACAAGAGAAATATATATTTACATTGTTGCAGTCATATGTATGTGTATTTATATATGTATGCAGTCATAGATGCACACATATATATACATATACACACATATTATATATATATATATATATATATATATATATATATATATATATAATTACAATGTAAATAAATAGATTGCTAGATAGAAATCAAACCCTGAGTGAGTGATCAAAGATACAGATAGTCCTACAGACCATACAGTGAAACACTGTAGTAGAGAGGTGATCTATGTTGTCAGATCTGGTAGAGAATGTGTTGGAGGGGTACCTGGTTTTGAGGGACCAATTCTTAAGATGTCTAAAAGAAGACATGAAAAGTGGAAAAAGTCTAGGACAAAAGCTATATTGGATGGTGGTGTTTATTTATGATTGTTGGGGGTGGTGTGGTAAGAAAATGACTTCATTGCAAAGACAAAAGGCATGAACAAAATGTTTTTTTTTTTTAATCAGAAGGAATAAGGGGAGGAATATGCATCTAGAACCCCAATTCCAATTCCCAGACTATATCCTTGGAAAGCCGAGAAAGAAAATGAGAGAAATCAGTTCTCTCCTTGCTTCCCAGTGGGCAGGATTCTCCGAGGATGTCTTTCTTCCTGATCTCTGCTTTCTCATCTGGGTCACCATTATTAGTTGGTGTCTGGTTGCCTTTTCCCTGGCCTCCTGAGGCTTGGATAATAGCTACTGTAGCCACAGTTCTGGTTTGCCTCATAGAAAACCTCAGCAGTTCTAATTCAAAGGCAGCTGTGGCCCACAGAGGTCCGCCCAGCAATCAGTGGATGTGGCTCCAAGGGCAGTCAATGATCACCTCAGTCCCCAGCTTGGCAATCAGAAAGCCTGTCTCAAAAGCAACGAAAGGAAAAGGGAAGCAGCTGGTGCTGGACAGCAGTGTACAGATTGCCTGGTTTCTTCCTTTCTAGTGGGCTCTGTACAGTACATCTTCCCCATCCTCCTTCTGTCTGGGACAAGATGGAGCAATCTCTCTTCCCAGTGTCTCCTAATTCTCCCTCTCTGGAAAATTCTAGGGCCCTCAGATCCCCATAGAGGTAAAAAGGCAATGCAGAAATAGCTACTACACATTTTTCAAGAAATCTTGGATTTTTGATGTGTGCATGAGAGCCACCATATTGCGGGAGGGCCTTTAAGGGAGCATTTTGCTCTATCAAAGTCAACAGATAAGCCCAATGTATTCTCTATACTGCTCAGTCAGTTGTGTAATTATAAAGATGTAGGCTGCTGTAGAATATCATTTGTAAAAGCTCGCTCTTTCCTTTCTCAAACCTTCATCAAGGATGTTGTGTGTGTAGCTTATTCTCATTAAAAGGAAAAAAAACTGTAGAGATAGAAAAATGCTAGATTCTCATTTTCTTTTCTTTTAGAGGGGGGAGCTGTGGGGAGGAGTGCAGATAATAAGGTCCGAGATTTTTTCCTAAGATCGTCTCTACTTTTCATGTCTTCTCTCAGATATTTTGAGGATTGGTTGCTCAAAACTGTACCCTTTCCTAACAAATTCTCTGTTATCATTCATTTCAATGCTCATTTCTCTGTCCATTTCCAATTTTTTACATCAGTGGCTTATTTTTAAGTCTTACCAATGTCTTTTTTTGATATTACCATAATTTCTCCCAATATTCTTTCCCCTCCCTTTTCCAGAGCATAAATAGCATTTTTAGGATAAAAGAAGAAAAGGAATTGGGGAAAAAATTCACACAACTGATCGATACTTCTAAAAAGTCTAAAAATATATGCAATGTATGGACCTCCCACATCTGCAAAGGGTAGGGTGGGGTGGGATGGGCACAAGGTCTTCTCCTATCTCTTCTGAGCTATGCTTATTCTTTGTAATTTTGCACCATTCATTTTTGATTGATTGATTGTGTGTGTGTGTGTGTGTTTGGTTCTTTCCATTCGTATTGCTGTAGCCATTGTGTATATGGGGCAGGTAGGTGGCAACATGGTTAGAGAGAGTAGTGAGTCCAGAGTCAGGAAAATCTTGAGTTCAAATGTAGCCTCAGACACTTCCTAACTGTGTGACCCTGGGAACGTCACTTCACCTTGTTTGCCTCAGTTCCTCATCTGTATAATAGGGACACACTGGAAAAGAAAATGTAAGCCATTTCAGTATGTTTGCCAAGGAAACACCATGGGCAACCAAGTCTAGGGGGTCATGTAGAGTCGGATACAACTAAACAACTGAACAACAGCAATAAACTGTTATGTATATGCTTTTAGGTTCTGCTTATTTCACTCTGCCACAATTCATAAAGCTGTTATCATGCTTCTCTGTATTTGTCACATACGTAATTTCTTACAATGTAGTAATATTCCTTTACATTCATGTTTTGATTTACATTCATTCGTTTAACTATTCCTCAATCGATTGACATCTGCTTTGTTTCTAATTCTTTACTGTCCCAAAAAGTGCTGCTACAAATATTTTGGCATATGTAGGGACTTTTTTCTTATCAATGGCCTCCTTGGAGTCCTAACCTAGTAGTGGAACTTCTGAGTCAAAGGTTATGGACATTTTAGACTTCATTTGAATAATTCCAAATTGCTTTCCAAAATGGTTATACTGATGCACAGTTCCACCAGCTATGCACCAGTGTGCCTATCTTCCCACAATTCCTCCAGCATTGACTATTTCCATCTTTGATTATCTTTTCAATAACTTGTTTAAAAGGTCAGTTTGAAGTTTTTAAATTTTACATCATCGTCATTATCAGCATCATGACTACATTTAGATAGTGCTGTAAGACTTTGCAAAATGCTTTACAAATATTATCTCATTTTATCCTCACAGAAATTTTGGGAAGTTGGTGTTATGATCCTCATTTTGTAAATCAGGAAATTGAGGCTAAGAAAGATTTTAGTGACTTGCTCAGGGTACCATAACTGGTAGAATCTAAGGTAGAATTTGAACTCAGATTTTCCTGATGGTAAGTCCAACACTGTGTTACCTAACTTATTTTTATTTCCTTTTCTAGCTTTGTACTAATTTAGGGTTTTGCTCTAACAATTTAATGATCTGACTCTACACAGACAGCTAATTCTAAAGTGATTCCTACATCAGTAATGAGTCTTTTTCCTGTTGATTAAAATATAATTAGTTTCGTTGGGGGCGGGGATATTTGTTGCCAGTAGGTCTTGACTTTTTTCTCAGAGTATTTGTACCATTGGGACATGAGACTTCTGTGTCATCTCTAAGTTATTAGCTTCTTTCATTTCTTATTCCTGATGAATATTTTTCACCATATTTTTCTCCAACCTTCCCCATGCTCACCTTTGCATTGAAATCACCCATTATCGGCATACATGTTGATTTAATTTTGAGCATGTTTTTGATTTCTTCATAGAATTCAACTTCCTCTTTATTTTCAGCAACAGATGTTGATGCATAAACTGCAATTATTTTCATGGTGGTTGTTTTGCGAATACTTACTATGAGCCCTGCAATGCAGGCTGACCAAAATGTCCTGTGAATTGAAGTTTCTGGTTGCCTCTGGATACACAATTAAACCAGTCCTTCCATCTCCTTTATTTGCATCTCCCTGGAGAACCTGTGAGCCACCTGTCTATTTTGTTCCAATTTTCTTTTGCCTTCTGGCTTCATTTATAGTGGGAATGGCATGATTGATGAGATTCACTATCTTTGGTTATATGTCCAAGTGTTGGCCATTGGACGAGGAGATCATGTTGAGAGTACCATGAACCAAATGAATGTTTATCAATGGTCTACAAAGTGTGATTCTTTGGCCCTCTATCCCCTTTTCTTACCACTCTCCCTGTGTCCCCAGTGGTGGAGGAAGACTGAGGCAGCACAGGCCTGAGGAGCATATATGTAGATATGCTGTGTGTACAAGGCTGGGTTGGGGTTGAGAATAACCCTTCTCTTTCTTTGTTTTTTAAAGGCTTGTCATGGGTGTTCATCTGGACTCAAGTGTGACTGCAGTGGAATAAAAGGGGAGAAGGTAAGGCCCCAAAAGGGTCTTAGTAAGTTGTTAGTGTCTAGCAAGACATCTGTTGATATAATCCTTTGTTCTTTATCATTTTCTTTTCTCACTGTTATTTCTTCTCTTTCACTGCATCTAGTTCTAATCACCTGGCTGAAATACTTTTCCTTTAAATGAATATAAGCCATCCCAGCCACAGACACACTTAAGGATCCTTTACAGAGACATTTATGCCTGATCTTTACTTGAACAGTGAACCATGGATATGAACACGACCATGGTGGGGGTGGGGGGAGGCTCTGAAAGCACATTAATGGACCTAACATAGAGTCTCAACTTCCCATGTTATCACATGGGCTAAGACGAAGCTACATTTTGTATTGGTGACTTTGCCATGGTCCTTGCTCAGTTTCATAAGGCAGGAAGTACAGATTTTCTGATGGCTAGTTCTCATGCCTTTTTGCATCCTACTTGGTTATCACTACTTGAATATTTCAAGAGTTGGTAATTTCATTAATGTGATTAGACAGCCTATATTGGGTTTTGTCGATGCTATTAATCTCATGGGCTCCTCTATGTAACCTAAAGTTTTCGAATTTCCATGTGACCAGGTTGGGCTGTCCTAAGAGAGTGATGGCTACTGACGAAGAATGTTAACTCCATATGTATTCCTTCTAAATGTGGCTGGACTTTACCATCTCTGTTTATTCCCCCCTTCCTTCATTCCATCTATCTGTAACAGGTGTTTAACAGTAGAAAATAATTAATTTCTGCTCTTCCAACCTGTGTTTCTTAACTCCCAAGAGGACCACATCTTCAGTGAGATAATTGAGTCTGTCCTGACCCCAGATTACTACCTGTTTGACCTTGGGCAAGACATTTCTTCTCCCTGATCCTCAGTTTCCTCCTCTGTAAAATGAAGTGTTTGGATTGTGTGGTTTCTAAAGTTTTTTTCATCTCTACACCTAGAAATCCTGCGTGTGATATAGGATAAGTCACTTAGCCTTTCTGGATCTCATTTTCCTCTTCTATAAAATAAATGAGTAATTTGTACAAGATGGCCCTTCCAGCTCTAGGTTTCAAATCCTATGATCCATCCTTATTGACAGACAAACTAGTCCGATTCTGGATTTTAGGGTACAGAAGTTGTCACACCTACCTTTGATATCTATATATACATATTTCTATTTATTCATTTATTTGTTTGTTTGTTTATAAATATATAGCATTTATAATATCATGGGGCAGCTAGGTGGTGCTATAATGGATAGAGTACCAGACTTAAAGTCAGGAAGACCTGTGTTCAAATCCAGCTTTAGAAACTTACTAACTGTATGATCCTGGGCAAGTCACTTGTTTGCCTCAGTTTCCCCAACTGTAAAATTAGGATAATAACAGCACCCGCTTTACAGTGTTGTTGTGGGGACCGAATGAAATAATCATCTTAAAATGCATAGCCCAGTGTCTGGCACATAGTAAGTACTATATAAATGTTAGCTGTTGTTATTATTATAACATACAACTCCCCTAGGGGACATTAGTACCAAAGCAGGCATTTTTTCACTATTGTTGAGTCAAGTCAACAAGCATTTATTAGGTAACTACTTAATAGTAAGGCACTGTGCTAAGTGCTAGGATACAAATACAAGCAGAAAGACAGTTCTTGCCCTCAAGGAGTTTATAATCTAACAAGGGAAGGCAATGAAGAAAAGGCAAATGAAAAGAGGGAGAGGGAGAGTGCTGGCTTAGGGAAGTAGTAGAGAAGGTCCAGAAAATCAGGAGTGGAGCCTGGAGAGGAATGTTGACAAGGCTGGCCTGGGCATTTTCTTTAAAATAGGCCTTGAGAACTAGTCTTGGTCTGGTTCTGTGAAATGAAGCCTCCTATATACCTCCAGCTTTATGAATTGACTCTATCCAGACTCTAGATTGATTCAGAGTGACCTGAGGAATGGGCTGAGGTCTCTGCATTTTTTATTTTGATAGAGAGAAAAGAAACCATAGTCTCTTGAATTTTACCAAGGGTCTGTTAACTGACCCCAAGTACCTGGGAACACCAATCATGAATAGGTCGGATAACGAACTACATACAGCTCCTGGGGTTTGTCAAGTTTCTTCAGACCTGGACACTTATTCAAAGATTCACGGGTAATTCTTGCTGTTTCTCTATACCAGAGCTTCGTAGCCTTGGGTCTATGAATTTATTTTTAAAAATATGTTGTTGACTGTATTTCAAAATAATTACCTTCCTTTGTAATCTGTGTTTTATTTTATTCATTTGAAAATATGATTCTGGGAATGAGTCCATAGGCTTCACTAGACTGCTAAAATGGTCCACAACACAAAAAATGGTTAAGAACCCTTGGGCTGCCTCACCATCACCACCATCACTAACATTGATAAAGTACTTCAAGGATGGCAAAGCATTTACAAAAATGATGTAAATATATCTTCAAAACAACCCTGGGAGATAGGTACTATTGGTCTCCTGTTTTTAGAGATGGTGAAACTGAGGTAGACAGAGATTAGACACACAGCTAGTACATGTTTGAGGTTGGATTTGACTCAACAGTCCATTTTCTGGATCATTGCTGCGTCACCTAATGGCCTGTCCTTGCTTCTGGTCTAATCTTCCTATATCACTCATCCTGAGACCATATGTATTTATTCCCACACATTTCTTTCAGTCAGGTTCAGTGGTCCTTTCCCTGTAAAAGGTTTTACATTTGTGCTTGAGAAGTTCATTTCATATCTGATCATTTTTTCCCCCTCTCCACAGGGAAGCATAACTTTACATACACTTAGCATTTGCAAAAACAATTTTTTTGGCCACTAAGATTTTGAACATTTTTCCAGGGTAATGGAAACTAAATGTACAATGCCATTGGCTGAATTAAAGTGAGAGTTATCTGGGTGTTTAGGTTCCTTTGTCTTCCTTCCTTCCTTCCTTCCTTCTTTCCTTCCTTCTTCCTCTCTTTCTTTCTTTCTTTTGCCTGATGATCATTTATTATTAGCACTTACAATGAAAGTTAATTAAACAAAGAACAAGAATAATAAAACTTCCCTAGTCTGGGACAATTAGGATTCCTAGACAGAAGAAAGAATAGAAACCACTCACCACCTCCCACCCCTGCTTCCCATAGTCCTTAGCTTAGGGCCCAATAAACAATAGATTACTTTCCTTGGTACTTTGTTGGTCCTTCCCACTTCCATATGCAATGACTCTACCTTTCATTGATTTCTTTTTTCAGGGAGAGAGAGGACTTCCAGGTTTGGAAGGTCACCCAGGTTTACCTGGATTTCCTGGAGCAGAAGGACCTCCTGGGCCTCCAGGCCAAAAGGTAAGTAACAAGCAACAGGTTAGACTGATTTGTAGCATCAATTGTTAAGTCAATGGTTATCAGTCATTATAGCTGGGACCATCTACTGAAACAGTGCCCCATCATTCATTTTTGTTTTTATTGAGTAGCCCAAAGGACCACCAGGCAGTTGCAACAAACTATATAGTTATTATGCCCCCTCTGTCTGTCCCCTCATTTGCAAAGGTTTCCATCCCTCCATGCAGCTAGGTGGCACCGCAGTACATAGAGTGCCAGGTTTGGCATCAGGAAAACTCATCTTCATGAGTTCAAATCTGGCCTCAGACCCTTACTAGTTGTGTGACCCTGGGCAATTCACTTCACTGTTTGCCTCAATTTCCTCATCTGTCAAATGAGCTAGAGAAGGAAATGGCAAACCATTCTAATATCTTTGCCAAGAAAACCCCCAAATGTGGTCAGGAAGGGGCTAGACACAACTGAAAAATAACTCAACAACAAATATTCATCCATCCATTCATCCATCTACCCAGTTTTATTGATGTCTTCAATGTTTTATGTCACAGTCATTTCCCCATATAACTTCACATCTTTTCTCTCCCTGCCTCCATCACAAGGAAGTATAGGCCATGAATGGGAACCAGAAAGCTTCTATAGTTTATATGGTGCTAGGGAAGGAAGAAGTATTTCTCTGTGTATAACTTGTTGGTTAAAATCCATTCTGACCATGGTAGATTTTGAAAGCAAACCACTTAAAGTGATGTCATTCTGGGCAGAAATCAGAAGTGTAAGAGCCACACAGGGAGACCCACAGCCCAAATGATTAGGACCCCCTGTGCTATACCTGCTGGGAACTCTGAGACTTGGAGAAAAGCCAACATGTGACCTTTCTAGTACCTGACTTTGTGTTTGGTGAGGTCTGAACCAAGTGCCATGTCTGCCTGTTAATTGGTGCTGTGCATTCTCAGAAAGAGGAATATCTGATTGGCAGAAGAAGGCCTTCTGTCCAGCTGTGCCCTGTACCCAGAAAGTTTCTGACTGAAAGAAGTGATAGTATGATGGCTAGATTTGGGGCCAAGATGTCAGCAAAGTTTTGTTAAGGAATCTTGATGTGCATGGAACACACAAGATAGTGGAGTGATGGAAAGGCACCCCATGCCAAAGATAGCTTCCTAGCCTTCAGGATGGGCTCATAGAGATGTAATCACCTCCTGCCTGTTAGAGAGTGGGTCAAGCTCTCTGGTGAGCAAGGGAAAGCAGTAATAGAAAATTAACCATGGAGCCTTTTGAGAGGCTGAGCCTGATTACCAGTTACTGAGGGACTGCTCTAGCTTGATAAATAGCTAAGATGACTGTAACTCAGATGAGGAAAGGGTATGAGTCCTGGTACCCTTAGAGAGGCTGGCTAAGTCTTCTCTTCCTAGAGGAGTATTGTGTTCAGACAGAAAGGGAAGGTTAAATCTCAAGGCAATTCCTTTTCAATGGAATACTCCAGCTGTTAGGCATATCTAGGGAACTAGAGAGTATCTTGAGAGCCTGTAGCTAAGTATAGAATTGCTTAGGCCATCTATCCAAGGCTTGGGATTGGGGCTCCAGATGAAGAATTCTATGCTACTGGTCAGTCTCTACCATTCATGAACTCCTGAGGGCACCCTAGAAGTGCTGGTCTATTTGACCCATGACCTTATTGCTAATAATGCTTTAGGAGAAAGGGGAGAAGTGATTTGTTACCCATTTAGGCAGTTGATGCCCAGTATAGGAACACATGAAATTATATGTAGTTGCAACAACATATGTAACATGCTGTATGTGGCCTATGTGTTTGCTGTGTGATGTTTTTATGTCTGCATTCACTTCTTTGGCTGCTTCCTTCTGATGGCATGTGACATTTTGCATGTTCTATTGCTATATGTGTGTGTAGTATGTGTCTTCATTTGGCCATTCTAAATAATGCATGGTGGCTGTTATGTGTTGGGTTGGTAGCCTATGCTCACGGGAGCTGCTTTTGTTCCCAATGTGAATATATTAGATTTCTTTGATTGTGTTGTGCCTCCATAATATCAGGACTGTTGTGATGACCAAATGAAATAACATTTGTAAAACACTTAGCATGGTGCCTAGCGCATTTGTTGTTGTTTTTCAGTCATGTCTGACTCTTTGTGACCCCATTTGAGGTTTTCTTGGCAAAGATACTAGAATAATTTGCTATTTCCTTCCCCAGCACATTTTATAGATGAGGAAACTGAGGCAAATATAGTGAAATGACTTACCCAGGTTCACACAGCTAGTGTCTGAGATCAGCTTTGAACTCAAGAAAAGGAAACTTCCTGACTGCAGGCCCAAAATGTACTCTATCCACTGCAGTGCCACCTAGTTGCCTGGCTGGCACTTAGTAGGTGTTTAATAAATACATGTTAGCTATCGTTATTATCAATGTTGCAATTGTTAGAGTTCTTGCAGAATGCACCATTGACTGGCTAGCACTGCTGAATGCAGGAGTCATATGTCAATTTCAAATCAGTTTAATGTCTGCTATCCTTTGCCTACTGGCAGGTCAGGCCAGGAAACACTAAACAAACTAAACTGTGCACTTGCTAGAGTTTCTGGGGCAGGAGAGTTTGTCTGGGAGCTTCTGAGTTCAAGGACTTTGGTGGATGCCTGGCTACTCAGATATCTGATTCTGGTTTGCTGATTGTTTTTGTTTGCCCTATGGTTATGCATGTTTGGTTCTGTGGGGAGTGACTCCATCATGCCAAGGTGATATGCCTAGGGCTTGGTTTCACTTGGCAAGGTCAGAGAGGAGCTGATTCTGAGCCACACCCTCTAGATCAAGGGTCCACAGACCCAAGATAGAGTTCAGGGCATCAGTGAACTTGGATAGGAAAAATAAATGACTTCTTTATTTCCTTAGCTAGTTCTGTGTGTTTTATTTTAGGCATTTAAAAACACAATTCTGCCATGGGATCCCTAGACTTCCCAGTGGAGAGGAGCCCAGGACACAAAAACAGTTCAGAACCTCTGGTGTAGATAGTGTGACAGCTTTACTGCTTTGTGGAGAGAGGCCAAACTGAAGGGAAAAGGGTCAGTTACTCTCCAAGTACCACAGGGAGCTGTCTTTACTCAGTATCTGTGCCCTGTGGGATCAGGGGATGTTCACTCTGAGGCATGGGAATGGACACATAGATGCGCTGTTGAATAGGGGCAGGATAGAAGCCAGCAGTATCACCTGCTATCAGGCTTAAAAGAAGAAAAACATCTCACTGATTGGGTCAGCTCACTTAGCATAAATATTTGGTATCCATAATCCCTTTTACCCCCCTCTCACGTACAGGAAGGAAAAAACGGGTTTTGTGGAACCAGTGTTGTTGGTCCCACTGTTGGGAGCCTTCCCAAGGGAAGTCAAAGAATGGAAGTTCCTCTGTATAGGAGATATTGGTAAAGACATTTTGTGGTAGTAAATCATTGGAACCACAGTGGTAGAGGAAGAAAATGATTAGGCCCTGAAAAACCCCATGTGTAATGGATACAATAATGTCAACCAAAAGATCAATAAAAGGAAACTTAAGGGTAACACATTGTAATTAATAATAACCAATCCTGTCCATGGAAGAAGCGCAGCACCCTTCTTTTGTTGGGCATGTGGGAGACTATGAGTATGGAGTGTTGTGCATCCAGTCACAATATAGTCTTATTGTAACTACTAGAAGAGGGGGAACTGGGTAGATATATCCTGAAATGAGTGTGACTTCCCCCAGAAAACATCACTAAAATTTTTTTTTAAATGAATGGGAGGTCAGGAAGTTCAACTGAGTAGATAGTGGGCCCTCCCCCCACTACTATCCCCTCTCCCCCAGTTGTGAAAGGGAAAAGAAAGATAGGTCAATAACATAAGGAGATGGGAGAGTTCCTTGAGGTGGGGTTTTGTTTATTTGTTTTTTGAGACTAGGGAGATCTGGGAATATTTGTAGATTACAGGGAAGGAACTGAAGATGACAAAGACAGAGGGTGATGGAGGGAGCAAGCTGTTGGAGAAGATGAGATCAAGGGTGTATTATGTAGAGGAGGTTGTCCTTGGCAAAGAGAAAGGCTACTTCTTCATGTGAGATTAAAAGCAGAACCTAAAACTGCAGAAGTGTAAACCATCAGTAGGATGAATGACATTGTATTAAAAAGCAAAAACCCATGGAAAATCAAATTAACAATCCCCAAATAAGCATAAAAATCTGAAAATCATGGAAAAATGAAAAATAGAGACCTTTTAGATTGATAGAAATAAAGAGCTGGTTTTTTGAAGATAAAAGAAAAATTAACAAATCATTTGTGTGTGTGTGTGTGTGTGTGTGTGTATGTTTAAAGGAAAATCAAATTGTAAAAACTAAAAATAAACAGGATTCACCAAGAAGAAATAGAATAAGGAGACTGATCCAAAATTGCTATACATAAGCATATGCCAGCAGAAGTGAGAAGTAAAAGAAAATGGATGATTTCCTTTAAAAATATAAAAAACACTGAAATCAACAACAAAAGAAATTGAATGCGTGTTTCTAGTATTCCTTGACAAGGCAGCTCATTCCTAGGCTTTCAGCTCGGGGGAAAACAGTATGTTTTCCTTAAGCAAATTAGCCAAGCTTTGCAGTTTCCTCATTCCCAATTAGAACATCAGTGATCAGAGACCTCCCTGGGAAATCATCTCTAACAATTTTGTGGCATTTTGCAGGGTGATGACGGTGCTCCTGGGCCAGTGGGCCCGAAGGGAATCAGGGTAAGTCAAATGATAGTTGTAGAATGTCATATTTGAGGTGCTTCACTAGCTGATTCCAAAGGAAGGTAAGTGAATTGCATCCAGTAGACCATAACAGAACATACTGAAATGCATTGCCAGTGTGAGAATAATTTCTTTTAAAGTTAAATTAAAAAAGTAGGTGCAGATTTCAAGTTGTCCTAAGCAATTCTCTTACATTTGGAGAGCTACTGTTATTTTTTTTTTAAACACAGTTTATTTCCTGAATATCTTTTTCAACAACTTGATGTCATTGGAAAAGGTTTATGAAGAATTATAAAAAATTCAGAAAATGTTGGATTTTAATTATGTACCAACTATAACATTCCTGTTAGTTAGTGGCCAGGGACAAATATATTAAGCTGTCTGTTTGACATCAGATTTTAACTATTTCTGGAAATAATTGAATAGAAGTACCTTTTCTCCGTAGCTGAAGGGTGACTTGATTTCTATCAGTCAGTTAACAAGTGTTTATTAACCTCCTGCTCTGTGCCAAGCATTGAGCTAGGCTCTGGCTACAGAGACCATGAACTAATCCCTGCCCTCAAGGAACTTACATTCTATGGGGGAGACAATGTGCCCATATGCTAGTGTCATGGTTTAGGGGTGCTAGGAACCCCAAAATGCAAGGGTACAGAGTGGGTCTGCCTTGAAAGAATCTGACCGCTCAAGCCTTCTTTCAGTCCAAGTAGACAGTTTATTATGACATGAGTTGATATTCCTAGTGAGTCGGCGACATTTGTGAGGCTGATACAAACTAGCCAGATTCTAAGAATCTGCGCAATTTAATAGGGGTAAGATAGGTATTTTTATGCTGAAAGACTGTGGGAAGATCTGGATGGGATCTGGGAGTGGCAATTAGCCTGGGATGGTCCAGAGACAACTGAGGAAGAGTCTGGGTGGGATTAAGGAGTGTCAAATAAGCAAATTAAGTAATCAAAGCCAGCTGGTGTAGGCCAGATGCCTCAGGTGAATGCCAGGGATTGAGTTCCTGAAGTTTATGGAAAATTTCGGGGGCTTTTCCTCTTAGGGGTCCAGCACGAATCCCATCCTCCACCACTAGTTTATACAGAATATATATAAAAGGCAATTTCAGAGATAAATACAAGACAATTGAGGCGGGGATGGGGAAGGGGGGCACTGAATAAAATCCATAGCTGGTTAAGGCTGATTTATGTGACTGGTTTTCTGAGCAAGATAGGAATCCTTAAGAGTTTCTGACACACTTTTGCACAAAACATTTGTGGTTGGGAGGATACATGGCAGCCTTCTTTTCTTTTGTTTGTTTTTTTTTTTTTTGTAATAGATTAGGTCTCCAAATTATGCCGAGGCTGGATGTGCATTAGTCACTCACAGGCCTGATGCCAGTACTGATTGGCACAGAAGCTTTGACCTGCTCCACTTCTGACCTGGGCTAGTTTGCCCCTCCCCCATAGACAACTTGGTAGCCCCCTGCTCCTCCAACCTCACTAACTATGTTGGTACCAGACTTGGTGTGGACAACTGATTGGCTTAGCCTACTAGAAACTCAGAACTCTTGAAAAATCAGTTGATCCACTGGCTTCAGTCACCTCATAACAGGCATGTTCCAGAAACTCAGGACTCAGAGAGATTGTGTTTGGCTGCTGACAAACATAATGCGGCTAAGTGGCACAGTGGACAGAGTGCCTGGTTGGGAGTCAGGAGACCCCGAGTTCAAATCCAACTTCAGATGCTTCCTAACTGTGTGAGCCTGGGCAAGTCACTTGTACCCTGTTTGCCTCAGTTCCTCATCTGTAAAATGAGCTGGAGAAAGAAGTGGCAAAGCCTTTCAAAATCTTTGTCAAGGAAAACCCCAAATGGGCTCACAAAGAGTCACACAGAGATATAACTGAATAACTGTGACAGACATGGGAGTGTTCTGGGTGGGGCCTTACTCAGGCCAATCCAATGGTTCTGATTCAGGATTGGAATAAAACAAGGCAGACCATTGAGGTCAGTTTCCTTGTCCTTTTGAGGAATACCTAGCCTATGTGTCAGAGACCTTCTAGTCCTTGGGTCCCAATCAGATTAGCAGTAGATATTGCTCCTAACAGAGGGAACAAAGCTCAAGTTCAATAATTATCTTTAAAACAGCAACAACTCCAAGAAGGAATATTCCTTCCTACCTGTGGGCTCTGACCTCCTAGTCTCTATTGTCATTACCACTTTCAGGATTCTGTTATCCGTGAGAGGCTGGAGCCTGAGAGGCCAAGGGGAGGATGGCCCTGGGAGAATGGATATTTCAGAGAAATAAATAGGTTTGAGTTCTCAGCAGCCAGGCATCCCCAGAGTTGCCCTCTGGAATCCACTGGTCTCTGTTGGAAAACTATTCAAGGACAAACCCTAACAGGTAGCCTCAGAAAAAAGAGTTGACTAGGACAGCTAGGTGTTGTCAGGAGGGCCTGAGTTCAAATCCAGCCTCAGACACTTGACGTTTACTAACTGCATGACCTTGAGCAAGTCACTTCACCTCAATTGCCTTGCTCCCCCCCAAAAAAAATAAAAAAGAAGAAAGGGAAAAGAGTTGATTAGAGTCATCAGGTATTTGTCTATAGTCATGTGAGTTAGGGGTCTCCTCTCTCTCTTCTGGACCATTGTAAGAACCTCCTAATTGATTTCCCTGCCTCAAGTCACCAGACAATGGAAATAGAGCTAAATTTGGAGTCAAAAGACCTTTGTTTGAATTCTATCCTCTGTGTGAAGTTAGGTAAAGCACCTCACCTTTCTGGGCCTCGGTTTACTCATCTGTAAAATAGGGGCTTAGATTAGCTGACCTCTAAATCTAGGATCCTTTCTATTCTGAACTGTGTATAGCTGCCAAAGTGATAGTTACTCCCCACTCAGTAAACTCTAGTGGCTCCCTTTTGCTCATGGGATCAAATATTGATTCCTCTGTTCGAAATCAAAAGCATGCCCCAGTCTGGCTCCCTTTCTTGCACTCTGGCCTTTGACCAAACTGGCCTCCTTGCTTTTCCTTATCATTTCCTGTCTCCATGCCTTTTCTTGGACTGGCTGCCACCACCACCTGTTAGAATCCTCAGCTTACTTCCTTAGCTCCTTCCTACCAAGGCCTCCCTAGTCTTTGCAGCTTTTAGGGTCGAAATTGCTTTGGATGTGCTTGATGTCCCAAAGGACAAAACAATGCTTTTAATAATTTTCTTAAATTAGTTCATGATGTCTCCCTTGTTAGAATGTCAGCCCCTCCAGGGTAGAGACCAGTTCCTCTTTAGAGTTGGGCCTCCAGCACCCAGCACAATGCCTTTTGGACCCCTAGCACCCAGCATAATACCTTGTTTCCCCAGTACCCAGCGCAGTACCTGTTGGATCCCTAGCACCCAGCACAATGCCTATTGGACCCCTAGCACCCAGCAGAATGCCTGTTGGACCCCTAGCATCCAGTAGAATGCCTGTTGGACCCCTAGCACCCAGCACAATGCCTTGTGGACCCCTAGCACCCAGCACAATGCCTGTTGGACCCCTAACACCCAGTATAATACCTTGTGTCCCCAGTACCTCAGCACAGTACCTGTTGGACCCCTAGCACCCAGCACAATGCCTGTTGGACCCCTAGCACCCAGCACAATGCCTGGCACCTCCTAGATGCTTAATAAATGCTTATTGATTGATTAATTTCCATAAAAGATTTTCATTAGCCAAATAACCTTCTCAGGCCTTTCTGTTTCTGCCCCCTCCATGAAAGTTTGGTGTTCTTCAAGACTCCTTGCTGTCCCCCACCCCATGTAGCCAATCAGTTGCCACATCTTGCAATTTCTTTCTCTATAACATCTCTCATCTGTGACCCCTTCTCTCCACTCAGACAACTACTACTTTAATTCAGGACCTCATCACCCCTTGCCTTGATTATGGTAGCAGCCCCCTAATTGGTCTCTGGGCGTCAAGTCTCTCATCACTCCAATCCATCTTCTTCAAAACTGCCAAAGTGATTTTCCTCAAGCACTGATCTGACCATGTGACTCTCCTACTTCATCAATTTCAGTGGCTGCCTATCTCTTCTAGGATAACATAGAAACTCCTTTGTTTAACTTTGAAAACCCTTTATCACTTCACTCTGACCTACTTTTTGGACTTTCTAGATGTGACTTCCCTTTCTGAACTCTGTTGTTGAACCAAACTGGACTGCTTGGTAGTCATCACTCAGGCCACTCCATCTTCTGTCTTCTTTTCTCTCGTGACCCCCACCCCAAGTGACCCCCACCCCAAATGACCCCCCTCCTTACCTCTGCCTCATAGGGTCTCTGTCTTCCTTTATGGCTCACCTTGGGCTCCATTTCCCGAATGAAGCCCTTCTTCACACCCTCCCATTGTTCAGTGTTCTCCTTCCCAAACTACCTTGTATTTAACAACGTTGCATTTAGTTCTGTGTGTTTGACCACACCCTCCGATTGTTCAGTGTACCCCCTCCCAAGTTACCTTGTATTTAACAACATTGTATTTATTTCAATGTGCTTGATTTTTGATTTATGCTGCATGTGTTTTGTGTGCTTACGATCTTCCCCAATAGGATAGCAGCTCACTAGGAGCGGGGATTGTTTCATTCTCTGTACTTGTATTCCTGCCTCTTAGCACATTGGCTGGGGGAAGGAGAGTGAGTGATACACACTTGTTGGTTGATTGATTGACTGTCTAAGTGTTACTATTTACTGCAGAATTCCAAGAGGTCCATTAGTGGCAGAGCAGATACATCCAACCACCCATTTGCCTGTTCCTACTAGACTAAATGGCACTAGAACCCTCCCAAAGATGTCTTTCCATTGAGAACTCCCAGGCTGGGATCTAGGGAGAATTTGAGTGAGCAGCAATTTTGGGGGGAAGGCATAGAATCTCATTTCAGGTTTAAATTTCCAGTTTTTAAGAAACCATCTACAAGAGAGTGGTGAAAGGGCGTATGGATTAAGAGAAGCAGACTTTTAAACCTGGTTCTGATATTTATTACCTGGTACTGTGGGTGAGTTCTTTCCCCTTTTTGTGCCTCAGTTTCCCTCTCTATAAAATGAGGAGGTTGGACTGGATGGCTTTTTAAGGTTCTTTCCAGTTCCAGATCTCAGATCCTATGTGGGCCTTCAGGCAAATAATTTTACCTTCCTGGGCCAAAGGCTCCCTATCTCTAAAATGGGGAGATTAGCTGAGGTGGCCTTTGGTCTTTTCAAGGTCTAAATCCACGATACTAACAGATAATACTAATGGGATTCATGAAACACTGTGTTTCTTATCCTAGGGGCCCCCTGGACTTCCTGGATTCCCAGGGACACCAGGTCTTCCTGTAAGTAGGACTTGATTTTTTTCATTATATTTTCCCTGAATTTTATTGTTTTTGTGATTAATTTTTGAGCATATTCTTTCCTGGAGATTATCATTATAGATAAAATGTTCTATTCTCCCTTACAAGGGAATGTCAGGTCATGATGGAGCACCAGGACCTCAGGGCATCCCAGGGTGCAATGGGACAAAGGTGAGTCTACTATAACCTTACCTTGGTAATATGTTTCCTAGTCTTATAATTCTAAGGAGAATAATTGAGTCCTGGGATAGGGGAGCAGCTACTTATCCAGAGCACTTGGGAGTTTGACCTGATATTGACTTTAGTGATGTGAATATATAAGTCTCTAGAAGTTTCCTTAAGAATTATGATTAGATGGAGGTTGGACTGAAGTTTACCTTACAAGATCATACATATGCAGCTAGCAAGAAGTAGTATCTAGAGGAGAATTCAGCTCTTCTGAGATGGGAACCAACCTTCTCAGTACCTTCTGCTGCAGTGCTAGTGATGAATCATTCAGTCAATAAGATTTTTAGAGCACCTACTCTGTGCCAAACATCATGCTGGGTGACTTGGAGGCAAATACCGAAGGGGAACAAATTCTGCTCCCAAGAAGCTTATTTCCAGTAGGAGAGATACCGTCAACCTATTGGTTAGTAGATTGGTTGTTGTCCTTTGTCTTCAAAGAGGATGAAATGATATCACCATGATAAGGTGAAATTTCAGTGTGTCTGACTGTGACTGATCAGACCAATATGAGCTTGGAATGCTCTACCACAGGTGGGCACAGATAGTCCACGTGAATACTTGGGGTGGGTATCCCAAATTTGCACATTCTGCATTTACTTTGTGCTGTCTCAATTCTGCTTTGCTCAAAGAGTGCAGCACCTTTTCTGATGTGGGCATGCCACGCTGAGCGGTCATGTGCCCGTGTCTCCCATGTTCACAATCAAATCCAAAATTCTTGAGAGAGACCTTGAAAGTGTCCTTGTATCATTTCTTCTGGCCACCATGTGATCTCTTGCCCCATGTGAGTTCTCCATAAAATAGTCTTTTTGGCAAACGTATATTTTGCATCCAAACAAGATGACCAGCCCATCAGAGTTGTGCTCTCTGAAGCATAGTTTGAATGCTTCACAGTTCTGGTCAAGCAAGGACTTCAGCATCTGGTACCTTATCCTGCCAGGTGATCCTCAGAATCTTCCTAAGACAGTTCAAATGGAAGCGATTCAGTTTCCTGGTGTGGTGCTGGTAGACTTGTTCATGTTTCACAAGCATATAAAAATGAGGTCAGCACCACAGCTCTGTAGACCTTCAGTTTGGTAGTCAAATACTTCTTCTCTCTCAAACTTTTCTTCAGAGTCTCTCAAACAGTGAGCTAGGTTTGACAACACATGCATCAACCTCATTGTCAATGTGTACATCCCTGGAAAGTACACTACCAAGGTAAATGAACTTATCCACAGCATTCAAAACTTCTCCATTTGTTGTAACTGAGGATTCCATGTATGGATGATGTGGCGGTAACTGATGGAGCGCCTGTGTTTTTTTGGTGTTAATTATTAGGTCAAAATTAGCACAGGAAACTGAGAATAGATTCATATTTTGTTGCATCTCAGCTTCAAAGGCTGCACTGAGTGCACAATCATCTGCAAACAGAAAATCATGCAGCAACACTCCCTCCACTTTGGTCTTGGCTTGTAGCCTTTTCAAATTGAAGAACTTGCCATCGGTACGGTAGTTGACCTTGATTCCATGTTCATCCTCATTGAAAGCATTTGTCAACTTGGCTGAAAACATCATGCTAAAAAACATGGGAGCAAGCACACAGCCCTGTTTCACTCCATTGGTAACTGGGAAGGCACGAGAGCATTGTCCTTTATCCAGAACCTGGGCAAGCGTGCCGTCATGAAATTGGCATAAAATATTGATGAACTTCTCCAGGCAATCAAATTTTGACATAATTTTCCATAAACCCTCATGACTAACAGTGTCAAAGGCCTTTGTCAGATCTACAAACGTTGTGTACAGACCTCTGTTCTGCTTCTCGCATTTCTTCTGGAGTTTTCAGGCAGCAAACACCATATTGACTATTCCTTGGTCCTTTCTGAAACCACACTGACTTTCAGGTATATGACCATCTTCCAGGTGAAGGATCAGCCTATTAAGGGGGATTCTAGCAAGAACTTTGCCAGCAATGACTTAAAGAGAGTTCCCCCTGTGATTGTCACAAGACAATCTATTCCCTTTATCCTTATAGAGATGGACAATGGAGGTATCCTTGAACTCCTGGGGGATAACCTCCTCTTGCCATATAACCTGGAAAATTTCAGCTTTTGTCTGAGCAATGGTCCCCCTTTCTTGTAAATCTCTGCTGGGATAGAATCAGTGCCAGGTGCTTTGCCACATGGAAGGAGCCTAATGGCCCTCAAAACCTCTTCTTTAGTTGGAAGTTCAGGTAAGGAGGGATTGATTTCAACCTGAGGCAAATGGTCAATGGCCTCAGCATTGATTGATGATGGACCTCTTTTGCCATTTGGGATAGTCTATTTTTAAAGTTGTTATTTACGGCCGCATTTTTTCGGGTCTCCTTTAGCAAGCTATTGACTCACTTTTCATGATTTTCTTGCATCGCTCTCATTTCTCTTACCAATTTTTCCTCCACCTTGCTTACTTGATTTTCAGAATCCTTTTTGAGCTCTTCCATGGCCTGAGATCATTCCATATTCTTTTTGGGGGTTTTGGATGCAGAAGCCTTTCCTTTTATGTCTTCCTCTCATGGTATGCTTTGTTCTTCCTCATCTGAGAGGATGGACGAAAATGTATGTTCACCAAGAAAGTAAACTTCTATAGTTTTATTTTTTCCTTTTTTTTGGGCATTTTCTTATGTAGTTACTTGACTTTTGAGTCCTTTGTCAAATGGAAGGTATACTCTAGGGACCTGTAAGTTCTCAGTTCCTCTAAGGTGGCACAATCAAGGGAGAGGAGTTTACTTCTCTCCTGGCCTGTGCTCTGGTCTGGAAGCAGCCATAAGCATTCTTATCTGCCCAGGATCTGCGAGTAGGATTCCCTCTCCAGTCACCACCAGACCAATGCTCCTTCTCACCCAGGACCACCTCTCAGGGCTGAGATCCAGATCATCTGCTTGATTCCCCCAGGGTCGTTAGGCTGAGGGCTCCTAAAATGTACACTGCTACCGCCTGACCTGCAGCTGCCCTGGGTCTGGGGCCAGACCTTGTTCCCTTTCTCACCCAGATGAAAGCACTTTCTCACTGACCTCTGAAGGTATCTTTGGTGTTTGTGAGTTGAGAAATCTGGGAACTGTAGCTACTGCCCCTGATTCTGTGCCCTGAAGCCTGCTCTAGTCCTGTCCATGCATTGCCACATGGCCAAGGCTGGAGTGCACTCAGTATGGTGTGATAGACCTTTCCTGTTGTCCTTCCAGGGTGCCTTGGGCTGGAAATCTCTTTCGCTCTGTCGTTTTGTAGCTTCTGCTGCTCTAGAATTTGCTTAGAGTCATTTTTATAGGTATTTTATGGGCTATGGGGTGGAGAGCTAAAGTAGGTCTGTCCTTCTACTCCACCATCTTGGCTCTGCCCCGATATACTGTTTTTTTACAGGGTAAACACACCATTCTGCTTAACTTGTTTTTTTTTTAAGTTGTTTTTTTTTTTTCTACCCTAGTACAGGGGTGGGGAACCTGTGGCCTCAAGGCCTACCTCTGCCCTAGTACCTTACCTGCAACACAGATTGTGTTTTACATGTTTTGAAGAGTCACATTTTGAAGCAAAGCTAGCTGTTCCTATGACTAGTTTGTGTGAAAAGTCCAACCCATTGAGGCATCTAGATAGTTTGGTAGATAGAGTGCTGGGCCTAGAGCCAGGAAGATCTGAGTTCCGATCTGATGACCCTGGGCAAGTCACTTAATCTCTGTTTGTCTTAATGCATTGGAGAAGGAAATGATGAACTATGCCAGTATCTTTGCCAAGAATACCTGCTGGGCAACATTGGTGTGCTATATATGATCCAGGGGGTCATGAAGAGCTGGATATGACTGAACAACAAATACCCATTATGGGTACCCATAAAGGCAAGGCCTTTACTTCTTTGTTAGACTTTCAGGGCATGCAATATTAATTTTCATACCTGAGAGGGTTTTGTTTCTTCAAAGAAGAATAGATTTAGAAATAATAATTATAGCTACCGTTTATATGGCACATTAAGATTTGAAAAACACTTTGTATGTATTACCTTGTTTGATCCTTACAACAACTCTGAGACGTATTATTACCATCCCCTCCATTCTTACAAATGAAGAAACTGAGGCTGAGAGAGGTTAAAATGATCTGTCCAGAATGACACAGCTTGTAAGTGTAATCCTCTAGAGGAGGATTTTCCTGACTCCAAGTCTAGCAGCACTTTATCCACTGTGAATATTGTAGCAGTCAAGGAACCAATGATTCCACTGTCATCATCAGTCTGTTGCAGTTAGCATTGTCTACCAGGTCCTCCTCCTGGATTTTCTTTTCCTCCTTGGCAGAAGTAACATTTTTCCCTCCTGTGTCTCCTCCTTCTCTGTTACCTTTGCTGGGTCACCCATCAATTATGTTCCACCTGCTATGAGCGGGTGTACATACACAAGAGGTCTAGTGTGGACCTTCGTCTTGTCTTTCTTTACCCTTTACAGTATACCTATCACCACCCCAAGTTGGCCCAAAAGGATGTTAGATAAGATGATCTTTCCTAATCTCCAGGGCCTACCTCTGCACATCTGCATAACCTGGAATGTCCTCTCATCAGTAACCATGAGTGTAAGGATCGTGTCTATGCAGATGACTCCATAACCTCCCTCTCTAGGCCTCCTCCCTCTGTAGAGCTCTTATTTCCCATCACCACCTGCCTGTTGGATGTATCCACAGGATGTCTCACAGACACCTTCTACTCAGCATGTCCCAAGAAAAAATGGACTTCTCTCCCCCACTCCCCAAGTCTTCCCTTCCTCCCAGTTCCCTCTCTCTGTCTGGGCCTTTGATAGTTCATTATTGTTACTATAATGAAACACAAACTCCCTTGTTTGGTATTTAAAGTGCTTTATATTTCCCAGACTAATTTAATATTACTCCCCCTTACTCATTTTACATTATATCCTAACTCATCTGTGTGCCATTCCTGGTATACAGTATCCTACCTCCAGGCCTTTGCATGTTCTGCCCTCCATGCCTGGAATCCCTCTTCACCTCCCCTTCTTGGGATCCATGGTGTCCTTCAAGGCTCAGCTCAAGTGCTACCCCAACACAAGGCCTTTTCTGATCTTTTCCCACTGTTTGATTGTGTTTGCTCCATTTCACAAATTAGGTTGTATCTATTTTGTGATTATTTGTATACATGTTCTCTTCTTTTCCAATGTAAACTCCTTGAGGGAAGGGACTGTCAAATTCTTGACTTTGTTTCCCCAGGATCTAGTGATCAATTAAGCAAACATTTATTAGGTATCTGCTACATGCCAGGCTCTGTGTTGGGCACCAGGGAATACAAAGACACAAAGGGAACATTCCTTGTCCCCAAGAGGCTTACCTTTTATCAGAACAAGTAACATATGCCCATAGAAGAATATATGACACATGAACAAGGTAAATCTTGGTGAGACCCTAGCAGCTGGGGAAGGACATCCAAAAAGAGCTCAGATATGAAGATGAACTGGAGCTGAGCCTGGAAGGAAACTAGGGAGACCAGGAAGAGGAGGTGAGGAAAGAGAACATTCAGAAGTGGAGTAGACAGCCTAGGCAAAGGTATGGAGGTGGGAGATGGAATATCCTTGTACATAATAGGCCTTCAATGAGTGTTTGTTGGGTTGCATTCTGGATTGTTTCTCCCCTTTGTTTTCTAAACTGGCTAAGTAGGCTAACACTGGATAATGGTGAGTAAAACTATTGGGGGGCTGAGTTTGTAGTTGCCAGAATGATTCTCTTATTGATGATAACAGTTTCCCTCTTCTTAGTCAGGGGAAAACAAAACAAAACAACCTAAGGAAAGAAACCTATACTCACCCCAGGGTTTCCCTAACCCAGAGGTGGAGAACTTGTAGACTTGAGGCCATATGTAGCCCTCTAGATCCTCAAGTGTAGCCTTCTGGCTGACTCCAAATTTCACAGAACAAATCCCCTTAATAAAAAGATTTGTTCTGTAAACCTTGGACTCCATCAAAGGGCCACACCCAAAGACCTAGAGGGCCCCATGTGACCTTAAGGCCACAGGTTCCCCACCCCTGCCCTAACCCTTATAAATTGAAAAGTGGTTATGGGTATGAGTGAGGAGGGGAGCTGTATGCAGAGAAAATGGAAGGTTTGAGGAAGATGTTTTCTCTCTTTCTGCCTGGGGTTGATCAGAAGGTATGAGGATTTAGTGAACAGGGCTGAATAGGGCCCTTTTGAATAATGAATGATGAGGAAATAAGGAAGTGATAAGCTTGGAGAGAAAGCAACTGATAAGTGAGGGCAAGTTTGTGATTGATTAGTGGCCAGTCAGGTTCTGAAAAATATAGTGATCCTTATTTGTTCCAATCTGACTTTTTCAAAAGTCTTTTAGAGAAGTAGTTTCAACCATAACTTTTAGCCGACTTGTATATTCACAAAGCTACTTTATATTTTTGACTCTAAGTTTACTTTTTCATTCATTCATTCATTCATTCTCCCACCCATTTTTTCTTTCCCATCTAGGGAGAACGTGGATTCCCAGGCATTTCTGGTGTTCCAGGTTTACCAGGTCCCCCAGTAAGTTACTGGTGTTGGATTTGACTAGTAAGAAGCCACACTGGAGTCAGTGAAGACACTGGGATTGGGAGGGGAAGGGAAACCATCTCTTGGCTCACTGAAATGGGATAGGGGCGGGTGGCACACGGGGAAGTATGAAATTGGATGAGGATTGAGAAGAATCTGCAAGTGGAGATAGGCTTCCTTGTAGAACTTGAATGGATTTTTGAATATCACAGACATAGGTCTCAAGCTGGAAAGGACCTTAGAGGTCATCTAGCTAAGTTTCCTGCTTGATAGATAGGGAAACTGAGACCAGGGAGATGGAGTGACATCAGGTCAGAGAATCCTAGCTCTAGAACTATGAGGAGCTTCAGAGCCCAGCTAGTATGGCCTCTTCATTTTACAGAGGAAGAAACTGAGGCCTGGGGAGGGGAAGGAGCTTGTCTAAAACTACAGGTAGGATCCAAGTACTCCAGAGGTTCTGAAGCTTTGTTGTGTTACATAGACCCTTTTGGTGGTCTGAAGCCTAGGGATGTTTTCTAAAGGCATAACATCAAACATAGGATTGCAAAGGAAAACAGTTATGTTGAAATATAGTTATCAAAATACCAGAAAAACAAGTTCACAGAACCCAGGTTAAGATTCTCTGGTTGATTCCAGCTCCCTTCTTTTACAGAGGGGTAAATGGAGCCCCAGAGAGGGGAAGGGGCTCATCCAAGGTCACACAGAGGATCCTAGTGCTAAAGCTTAAAGGGACCTCAGGGATCATCTAATCCAACCTTCTCACTTTACAGAGAGGGAAACTGAGACCCAGTGAAGAGAAAAAACTGATCCAAGGTCACAAAGGGAATGAAAGTCACATGTGAGATCTTAGTAGTAGAAATTAGATCATGTTTTCAGATATAATGCCCCCCTGGTCCCACTGTTATTGGAATAAATTTCATCTGTGGTGCATTGGCTCTGCAGGCTTTTAGAGGATGTTGCAGTGTAGTCTGCTGATATTTTTCCTTTCTCTTCAACATAGGGTCCTCCTGGGATCCCAGGGATGAAGGTGAGTATTTTGCACTAATCCAGCTTTGGGGTATTTTTAGAGGAATCAGGATGCATGACTCATCTATGCAAGGGAAAAATTGTTTACAACCAATAACAAGGCCATGGGAACTCTGAGAAGATGAAGCTTTACTATTATTTCTTAATATTGTGTTATTGTCTTTGTCCCCTTTCTGACACCCTATCGGTCTCGACTCCCTGGCTTTTGTTGATAAGACAGCCCTGTCTTTGGTGACATTTAGAAGGAAGCTTGGGTCCTCAGATCATTTCATTCCCAAGCATTACCAATTTGGAGATGGGGAGTGCTGATATTTACAAGGGCCTTGTGTTTATGGTTTTCTTTTAGGGGCTGCCAGGGAGTATAATTCTGTCCACGCTACCGGGCCCGAAGGGGGACCCAGGCGATCCAGGGCTTCCAGGAAGACAAGTAAGTACACTCAGAGGTTTCCTCGCTTGCCATGTTTGGGGTGATCCAAGAAGCACTCCCCAGTTTTCCCCTCCACTTTTTCCTCCTAGCTTTCATCTATAGGCACTTTCAAGTTGTTACATGTGCAAATTAGCATGTAACTGGCATCTCAACAAAACGTTGCCTAGATAACACCAGTGAGGATCAGCTTCTCTTTGTTTTATTCTCTTTCTGCTCAGTTTCCATGGAAATTTTTGTTTGTGGCTTTGGCTGTAGATTTCTGCTTATATTGTGCTAAGTGCATGTGTTACAAAGAGCATTAAGGACAGGAGTGTTCTTGGTAAGTGCTGCTGGCCTGGTTAGAACAAAGGAAAAAACCCAGGATGCTGTCGATTAGCTCCAAGGCTGATTCCAAATGGGCCTACCTGGAAATGACTCTAAGAGGCACTTCTCTCATTTTCATTTCATTTTCTGTGCCCACACAGAGCAATGAATTTTGTGGACTGGGACTGGGGAGGGGAGGGTGCAATTTCTGGAGTACAGCACATGGCCTTCTCTGAATGGAAGAAGATCATAGAGTCATGTAATATTGGACCTGGATGGGATGTCTGTAGTCAGGCCAACCTGTGACTGAATAAAGATCCCCTCTTGCTACCTTGTGTAAAATCTGTAATTGAAGCAAAGGTCTCAAGAATCACAGCTGATAGTACATAGGGCTTTAAAGTTGGCAAAGTATCTGAGCTGATTTGGGGATTTGAATGACCACCTATCGGATTTGGGGCCAACCCACAGTGAAACAGGATCCTCCTCTATCATCTACCTTCTAGCTTTTGCTGGTAGATTTCCAGTGAGGAGGAACAGTATGGCCCCAATGATCACTGACCTTAGGGTCAGAGGGCCTCCGGCTTTGAATCCCAGCTTTGCCATTTGCTAGCTAACGTGACCTCGGTTAGCATTTAACCTTTTTCATCCTCAGTTTTCTCATCTGTAAAATGGGGAAGATAACATCACCAATCTCACGAATGAGAAAAATATCTCTAAAGGCTTTGTAAACCTAAAAGCACTGTATAAATATTAGTGGCTGTTATTAACATTAATATTACCTTCCAAGGCAGACCATTCCACTTTAGGATGACTCTAATTGTTAGGCAGTTTTCCCTTACATCTTACCTAAATCAGCCTCTCTGCAACTTAAAAAAAAAACTGATGATAATTTTTAATGAACAAAATGAGTTGTTTGAAGTTTTGAGGCAATTGGGGTTGAGTGACTTAGCCAGGGTCACACAGTGAGTGTCTGAGGCCAGATTTGAACTCAGGTCTTTCTGACTCCAGGGCTGGTGCTCTATCTACTGCACCACCTGGCTCTCACTGCCACCCTCCTTTTAAAATTGACTTTATTATGTTTTTAAGCCTAGAGCCATTTCTTTTTATGCATCTGGACAGATATTGTTGTTTAAAGGAATAGTCATGTCTAACTCTTTGTTATCCCATTTGGGGTTTTCTAGGCTAAGATACTATAGTGGTTTGCCATTTCCTTCTCTAGCTCATTTTATGGATGAGGAAACTGAGGCAAATAATGACTTGCCCAGGGTCACATGGCTAGTAAGTGTCTGAGGCCAGATTTGAACTCAGGAAGACTGACACAAGGCCTGGTGCTCTATCTACTGCACCACCTACCTGCCCTGAGGTTATGTGACTTGCTCAAGGTCACATAAGTAATAGGTGTCTGAGGCTGGATTTGAACTCAGATTAGGTGGCCTAATCATAGATCTCAGGAGTCAAGCTGTATAGGTCTACACTACCTCCCATGTAGCAGTCCTTCAGAGGCAAATGGGATAGTGGAAGAACACTGCACCCCGTTAGAACTGAGAAACCCAGGGTTAATGTTCTGTCTCAGATTTAGCAGCAGTGGGACCTAGCCCTTCTGGACCTCAGTTTCTCCATTTCTTCTCCAGGTTAAATATGCACCTGACTCTTATCTCCTATGATCTTGAGGTTCTTTCTTCATTTCCATTTCCTTTGACTTCTTCTTGGTGATTTCCAGCTTTGTCAAAAGCCTTCCTAAAAATGCTTCCCCCAGACCTGAACACAGTGTGCTAGAAGAAACCCAGTGAGGGCGGAGGATGGTAATGTTATCCTCTCTCCTAGGACTTCATTAGAATTCAGGTCAGACCCTATTAAGCAGCAAGGCATTATGCTAGGTGCTAGCAGCACCAGGATGCTTATGAAATGGCCCATGCTCCCAGAAAACTCCTGGCCTTCTGGAAGCAGAAGGGAGGGATGAAACAAAGGTAGAATCTGGGATGAGCTATGGGAGAGAGGAGTCCAGAAGGACTCCGAGATTTCTGGCATGGGCCATGGGGAACCACTGACATTTAAGGGTTGAGAAGAAGATGGAGAACCAACAAAGAAGACATAGGAGCAGTCTGAGAGATAGGAGGGGAGCCAGAAGAGTATCATGCAAGTCATAATGGGCTGGATGATCAGTGTGATCAGAGGATCCTAGATTTAGAAGTGGAAGGGAGCTTAAAGGCCATCAAATCCAACCTCCTTCATTTTACAGAGGGGGAAACTGAGGCCAAGGAAGGGGAAGGGACTGGTTCAAGGTCACACAGCTGGTGTGAGAGGCAAGGTTTGAACCCTCCTTTCTGACTCCAGAGTCAATGTTCTTTCTGCTGACTCTCCTGTCTCAAGAATGTTAGGACCCTTCTCATAACAGAATTTTTTCCTAGGAAAATGAATGTACTTCCCCTGTTTTGCTCCCTTTGCTTTCCTGCTTCTCTCATGGCTTCCTTCTTGTAACTTTTGTCAATTGAACCCATGCAGGCCCATTCCCTTATTACTGTTGGCCTTCCCTTTTACCTTTTGTTCTTGTTACACTCTTATTCTTGTTCACTTTTGACCCCATTTCTACTTCACAATTTATTTTAAAAATAGTTATGGATGTCTTTTTTGTACCCCTTACATTTCCTTTTAATGAATGGTGTCATATGGATGCTTCTCAGTTCTAGAGCAGAGAGCTCTCACAGTGGTGCCATGTTTCAAAAGGCTTGGTCTTCCTCCCTCTGATGCTTTCCTCCTTTTCACAGGGCCCCTCTGGTGCGACTGGAAGTCCAGGTCCTCTTGGTTCCCCCGGCCTGCCTGGGTGGATGGTAAGCTTTCCAGAGGATCTTGGAGCATGGGTTGTGCTTTTCTTTTCAGCATATGTGGCATTTGTGAACTCCTTCCAAGAGGGAGACAGTGATTTCTTCTCCCTACTCACCTGGAAGGTGGAGGATGAAGGGGTTCAGTCTTCCATTTTACTTTCTTCAATCAGTCAGTCAATGGATGGATCAGTCAACAAGGGTGCATTTATTAGCCAATAATAATATGGTATAAACATCAGACTGTTGGCTTTGGCTGCCATTTTGGAGGCGGAAAGATCTGTGAGGGCAGGGACCATTTCATTTTGGACTCTGTTATCATGAGGCTAACTCAAAGTGGGACTGTAGGAGTCTAGAGCTAGAACTGGAAGGGAACCTCAGAGACCAGCCGGTCCTAATTCCTCATTTCACAGACAAGGAGAGTAAATATTAGAATTGTTGGAGAATTTTCAGCAGAGGAAAGGCTCCTACCTATCAGAGCTAGAGACTTTCATCAAAGCAAGGAACAAAACTAGATGATGACTGACTCTGAACAATGAAGATGGCTTGGTTTTGAGGCACATTCTTCTTTTTTCACTCTACCTCCTCTTATCTGACACATCATGACTTTCTGATGGCACTTGTACCATCTCAGGTACTTGTACCAGCTCAGGAATGCCACCATCAGTGGACTATGGAAGCCATACATAATGTTATTGTCCTTTATTCTCAAAGAGGACCAAAATGACATCACTGTGTCGGGGTCAAAGTACCGTATCTGACTGTGGCTGATCAGACCAATATGAGCTCTGAAGGTTCTACCACAGGTTAGGCACAGATACTGATGATAGGTAAATAGGCTCTGATCCAACTTCACTTTTATCTTGTGCCATGAAGTTTGCAAACTCAAATACATTCTTGAAGAAAGCCTAAATGGGATTTAAAAATTGCTTCAAGAATAAACTGGGGTCTTTCTGCAAAAGAATATGTTTTGTCTTTGTAGCCCTAGTGACCTGCTGCTATGATACATTTCAATGTGACAAGATTTTCCTTAAAGGCCCTTGAACAACAGTCAGTCCCAGAAGTCATTGGGTATTGCTGAGATTCAGGCCATAAGTTAGATACCCAAGGGCCTTGGACCCTAGGGCTGGTGGAGCACAGGTCATTTGAACCTGAAGATGTTTTGATATCAAAGGATGTTTTGATTAAAAAATAAATAGAACTTTTTCCCTTTTATTCCTTGATTAATTCATAGGGGCCTCCTGGGCCACCAGGAATTCAAGGACCAAAGGTAATTTTCTGTTTTCTTTATATTCTTTTTAGCTCTTTGAGGTTATTTTGTAGTTGTCTATACGCGAGTTCTTATCTGAAAAATGTTCATTTCAGGGGAATATGGGCTTGAATTTCCAGGGCCCCAAAGGTGAAAAGGTAAGCCTTTTCTTTTTGTAACTTTCAGACTTCTTGCCTCGATTTTATTTCCATGCTTTACATGTAATATTGCTGGAGGCATATGAGGTGACCTCAGTATTTTGTTCTCTTTTGGGGGAACTAGGGTGAACAAGGGCTACAAGGCCCACCTGGCCCCCCGGGGCAGATCGGAGAACTGAAGGGATCAAATGAGACGGAGCTGCTGAAAGGAGATCAGGTGAGGTAGGGGGATGAAGATAACCAGTGTCTCATTGATGTTCAGAATGGGACTTTGTATAAGCTTACATATGAATATTATTTAAAAATAGTCTAAAGAGCTGGAAAACAGAAGGGACCTTGAAGACTATCTAGTTTAGAACTTTCATTCTACAGAGGAAGAAAAAGAGACCCAGAGGGGATAAGGGACTTGCTCAACATCACACCTAAGAGCCTACATCTAGAGCAAAAAGGGCCATCAGAGGCCCAGAGAGGCTAACCTTTCCTTTATAAAAGATAAGTGACTTGGCCATGGTCATACATAGGATCATAGATCTTGGACTTTAAAGGTCCTCAGAAGCCATTCAGTCTAATACAGTTTACTTATTTTATAGTGAGGCCCAGAAAGGTTAAGTGACCTGCCCAGAGCTACACAGCTTTTAAGTATCTGAGGCAAGATTTCAGTCTGAGTTTTCTGGATTCCAAGTCTAGAACTCTGTCCTCTACACCTCTAAAATAATTAAAGTCACTTGTATGATGGCTAAAGTCTTCATTGGAGTTGACACTCTATTGAGCCCTATACAAAAGAGATGCTTTGACCAGACATCTTTTCCCCTTCTGACTGACCTGGTCTTGGGCCCCTTCAAGTTTAACTAGACTACTCTTCAATGCATCAACAAAAATCTGTCACCAGGACCAGGCTATAAGCCTGACTCCCTGCCACAAAAAGGCATTGGAGGAAGATCAGTCACCTAGCATTTTTGAATAACTTCCTATGTGTCAGGAACTGTGCCAAGTGCTGGAAATACAAAAAGAGGCAAAAGACAGTCCCTGCCCTCAAGGAACTTAAAGTCTAATGAGGAAGATGACATAGAAACAAATACGTACACAGCAAGCTGTATACAAGGCAATGGAGTGTTATGAAGAACAGCAGGGACAATTGATTGCCCAACTAGCAGCCACTGCAATAGTCCAGGCAGGAGGTAATGAAGGCCTACACCAGTGTCAGGAGAGAAGGGGGCATGTTTGGGGTGGGGATGGGGATAGGGGGATGGTGCAGAGGTAGAAATGACAAGACTTGGCCAGTGAGTAGAGCATGAAGGTGAGAAGTTGAGGATATCAGTAGAAACACATGAAATCCATGGAAGCCTGGATAAGGAGTTTGAGAGAGACTGAACACATCACAACTCCATACATATATTTCCCTTGTGAACTGCCTCTGCTTACACTTTGCATGCTGTGGCCTCTTGAGATTTTGTTGTTGAGTTGTTTCAGTGGTGTCTGAGTGGTTTGCTGTTTCCTTTTCTAGCTCACTTTACAGATGAGGAAACTGAGGCAAACAGGGTAAAGTGACTTGCTCAGGGTCTCACAGCTAGGAAGTGTCTGAGGTTGGATTTGAACTCAGGAAGATGAGTCTTCTTGACTCGAGGCCCAGCAAGCTGTCCACTTCACAGCCCCATTTCCCTCATGAGGTCTTTGTCCCTTTGTTATGTACTTAGCTACCATTAATTTATAACTGTTATCTTTAGAACCCACTGCCTGGTCCATAGTGAGTGCTCGCTTCATGAAGCTTGTAACCATGTCTCCCTATGAGATTGAGCTCTTTGAAAATGGTGACAACAGATGAGGCAGATGTTTGTTGAATGAATGCTTGATTGATGGTCTTGCTTTAAATTCTGCCCCCTCTAGTTAACACTCAACCAGGGATGGATTGATTGGTGTTTCAAAGACGCAGTGGAGAGGGGGAAAGCCTAGCTTAGCCCTGGGAGACTAGTATCAGGAAGACTGACACTAAGTTTGGGAGAGCTAGGTTTGAACAATAAAAAAGGGGTTTGGGGAAAAGCTAAAAGGATGCATAGGATCAACTGGGCCTTAATGACTGAGGACAGAAGAACAGAACTGCCCAGCTCCTCAACTTGAACTTCTGTTTCCTTTATCTTGAAGAATGATCCCTTAAGACCCATCTGAAATCCTCCTTCCTCCATACAGCATCTAGAAGGAGGTCTTTGGTGGAGTGCCTCAGGTCTCTGTGCTTGGCCCTTGCTATTTAAAATTTTTATCACTAACTTGGAGAAAAGCACAGAAGGTGTGATTTACAGGTGATACCCAACTGATAAGAAGAGCTAACACACTGGATGATAGAGGCAGGATTCAAAGGGATTTTAATGGGCTAGAGTCCAATAAGATAAATTCAAAAGGGATAAATATGAAATTTTTCACTTGAATTTAAAAAAAAACAAACAGTATCACAAGTCGAAGAAGAGGGGGTTATGTGACTAGACCACAGTTTCCTTGAAAAAGATCTGAGGGTTATAATGGTCTTTAAAGGTCAACATGAGTCACCAGTGTGATGTGGTAACTAAGAAAAGCTAATGGAACCCTAGGCTTCAGTAAGAGAGGCTTCCAAGTCCAAGAAGCAATAATCGAACTATCTTCTGCCCTTGTCAAGACCTCAGCTGTAGTGTTATGTTCAGGCCTTGGAGGCAAGGTTTAAAAAGGAAAGAGTGCCTGGCTTGTAGTAAGTGCTTAATAAACATTGGTTGTTGTTGGAAATTGGTGGAGAAACTAGATAACCTCTGAGGTTCCTTTCCAACTTTCCATCTGGAATCCTTTGTGTGACCTTGGGTAAGTCATTTCCTCTACTGGGGCCTCCATCTCCCCTCTAAAATTAGGGGGTTTTAAAATGTGATGGCCTCCAAGATTGCTTCTAACTTTCAAGTACAGCCCTTTAAATCCAGTCTTCACAGAACAAATCCCCTCTAGATCCTTGAGTATGGTCCTTTGAATCCAAACTTCACAGAACAAATTCCCTTAATAAAAGGATTTGTTCTGTAAAAGTTGGATTCAGTCAAAAGGCTGCACCTAAGGACCTAAAGGGCCACATGTGACCTTGAGGCTGCAAGTTCCCTACTCCTGGGCTAAATGATTTCTGAATAGCTAGGTGCTAGAGGGTCCAGCTAGTTGGGCTGGTGTGTAGACTTTGTTCCCCTCATAAAGCATTACTCTTTTCTCCTCTTTAATAGGGTGCTCCGGGTGACCGAGGCTCACCTGGACTTCCTGGGCTCCACGGTCCACCTGTGAGTAACTGGCAACGTTTTACTTTTAATCTGTGGAGAACTGTACATTTGTCTATTGGCTGAATAGAAATTGGTTTTTTTTTTGTGTGCCTTCAGGGTCTTCCTGGTGGTGTGAAGGGTGAAAAGGGCCAGCAAGGAGAACCAGGCCAGAAAGTGAGTCTTCTGAGCTTAATAAGTTGGTATAAGTGGGCTGGTGACAAGTCATTTCCTTTTCATCTTAAACCAAATATCTCACTGTGCTCTGTCACATGCAAACATGTACATCACATGCACATACATACACAATATATACCTACAAGCACCTACACATATGCACACAGATACACATACATACACATAAACACATATATAGATACAAGCATACGCTCATACCATCATACGCATATACAAACACAGGCCCCAGTTCTAAAGATGTTTGCAGTTTCCCAAGGTGGGGTGGGCGTAGATGGAAATGACCAGCTTCCAGTTGCATATTTCATTTCTAACAAAGTCCTTGTCCCCATTTTTTCCTCAAAATCTCTTTGGATATTAAAGGGTAAACCAGGCAGAGATGGAGCCAATGGCCTCCCAGGCATACAAGTGAGTAGCCCGTTGGCATGGGGGGGGGGAGGGTCATGGGAGGAAGGCTCACAGTATAGGGGCCAGGGGCAGGGAGAGGCTTAGTTAGCAGTGCCTGCTTACACAAATACTAGGGAGCAGCATAGAGAAGGTATATTTTTATTTGTCTCCTTTTTCCAAGTTTCCCTTCTTGAAGCACTCCTCCCTGTCCACTGCACCCCGCCCAGTCTCCTTATATAATGCACACCCCCAACCATTTTCCAAAAGTCTTGGGCCACGCCTTGCACCTTGTCCTTAGGAAAAACACATCCAGAGTTCAAAGTTAACTGTGGTCCTTCTAGTAATATTTTAATGAAGTTTAATACTAGATCAGGCCCTGTGATTTCCTTTCTTTGTATACATTTTCCATAGTACAAATGCAGAATTACTGCAGTATTGTTTCCTGGATCTCTGGGAATTGCCAAGGTCGTTTCTCCAAAAACCAGCAGGGGGCACAAAAGCTACTTACAAAAGAAAAGAGCCAGGCTCCCCGCCCTTCCCCTGTATGGTGCAAGAAAGAGGGGTTTAGGCCTAATAGGTTTTCTCAGTATGTAATTGCCTGATGCAGAGGGGTGGGTGAAGTAGACTACACAGAGGAAGGGGCCTATGAATCAGGAGGCCATGTTGTTTGAAGTAGTGACAGGCTCGGGGAAAGAGGATTTCTCTGACCAGCTTCTAGATTCCAAATCTGTCTGGGCATTGGGGAGAGAGAGAGAGAGAGAGACCAAGGTTTCCCGATAGCAGCATGGAGGGTCTGGGCTGGAGGGGGAGAGCTTGGAAGGAGGAGGGTGGTGACTGAGGAGAAGTCCAGAAAGCAGGTTTGGCATCATGCCCCTTTCCCTGACCTTAGTCAGTCAGATAGAGAGAAGGAGCAGCCTGCCTTGGGGAGGGAGTAGGGAGAAAGTCTAGGATCCTAGTCCCAGAGCTGGCAGAGGGGGACCCAAGGCCACCAAGTCCAACCCTCTGATTTTACAGAAACGGGGAAACTGAGGCTTAGAGAGGTTGAGTTTTTTTTTTCCCATGGTTACAAGTAACAAGTGTCAGGGGTGGGATTTGAACTCAGGTGTTCCTGCTCTATACACCACACCATGCTGCCTCCCAAGGGGTGGTACGTTCAAAAGAAAGTTGGGTTTCAGTGAGCACTAGAAGATGGAAGGAATGGCTGAGGAAGAGATCTGGGATGAAGAGGCCTGGGGTTCCATAAAAGAGGAGGGTTCCTCAGGCTACAGCGAAGAGACACAGGACAGGGTTAGGTCCCAGTTTATTATTAAGGACTTGGGGTGCTGGTGGCCCTCCCTGCTGATTCCCACTCCAACCCCCAGTTGATCCCAGTCAAGTTTGTATCAGGACATTCTGCCCAGGTGGGTAGGCAGAAGCAGGATTAAGAGAGGAATGAGACTTCTGACATCCACAGGATCCAAGGCAGCAAGGAGATGTGAAAGCCTTGCCTCAGTTTCCCCATGGTAGTTGAAGCTCAGACTCAATGATGATGTCTTGTCTTATCTTCCCATTTCTAAGGGTACTCTTTTCCTTTTTACCCTCAAGGGCTTGCCTGGTGATCGTGGTATTCCTGGTCAACCTGGAATGGATGGCGAAAAGGTAAACATTGTGCACCAAGCTATGGTTCTTTTTAATCCACCTAATCTTGGTCTCAACCATGGAGTAAATTCAAAATTGGAATGTTCCAAGACCCTGGATTATGTAATTCCTGTCCAAGTTAGAGAGTCATGCAATGGCTTGACATATCAGAGGATTTTGGTTCAAATCTCAACTCTGCCTCTTACTAGCTGTGTGTGCAAGTTACTTCATGGCCCTGGGACTCAGTTTCCCCATCTTAGAATGCCTTTCCAGCTCCAGAGTTAGGATCCTATGCTCCCATGAGCCTCTGAGTTCATTTCCATTCCCTTAAATTGTAACTCCTGAGGAAGGGGAAAAAGACTTGTTTGAATTTAAACAAAGCATTCTCATTGTGAAAAAGAGTGATTCAGTGGGCCTTGGGCATGGTGCACCAGAACTGGGGTCTGGGAGGGATTTCAATACAGTGCCCATCCTTGAAAGCATCCTGCCTGATTGGGGTGTCAGAGTATTTCCACACTCTCGCCCCTGACAAATCAGTCATATCCATCAAATGGTTGTTTGAAAGTCTAGGACTCATTCTTTCCAAATGCTTCCAAGTTTCCTTTGGAGCCTCGCTTTGACCAAAGCTATTCATTTAGGGATTCTGTAAACACTCTGAGAGACAATCAATCAATCAACAAGTATTGATTAAATGCTTACTGTGTACCAGGGACCATGGTAAGGGCCCAGGATACAAAGAAAGATAAAAACAGGCAAGTGTGTCAGTCAGGCAGTCCCAGATCTAAATCAGGCCTCTTTTACTCAATAACCACTGACTCCTGGGTAAATAACCCCTCAGCGCCCCAGGCAACTGCACAGCAGGTCCCCCATCATCTTCTGGAAGGCCCCTCTACCAAGTCAGAGAACAAAAACGGATTACAACCAGGAGAGGAGTGGAGAAAATGCCCCTCCCTCCCTTTGTTGCGGAGCGGGGCTATGAAATATTACAGAAATGATCAGTGGACTATAGCAACTGTTGAGTCTAGCCTTCCCATTTTACAGAGGAGTAAACTGAGGCCCAGAGAGGGGAAGGGATTTGGCAAGGTCTCACAAGTAGTAGGTCTCTCTCAGAGGTGAAATCTGAACCCATGTCCTCCGACTCATAGGCTCTTGGATCTCAGGGGCCATCAAACCCAACTCCATTATTTTATGGATGGGGAAACTGAGGCCCAAAGAGGTGGTGAATTCCTCTTCTTTGGAGGCTCAGCAACCACCTGTTGAGTATGTTACAAATAAAGATTCTTTTCCTGGATGGGTGGGCTAGATGGCTTCCAACTCTCTGGTTCTGTGTTTCTGTAGAGAAATTTGGCCAAGCTCATACAGCTAGGTATTGATGGTGGGGTTTGAACCCATTTTTTGGACTCATAAGCTCCTAAAAATCTAGAGCTGGAAAGAACCTCAGAGGTAATCAAGTGTAACCTCCTAATTTTGCAGATGAGGAAACTGAGGCCCAGTGAGTAGAAGGACCTTAGCCTAAGTCACACAGAGAGGAAGCAGCACGGGCAGGATGTGAGCCTGACTCTAGGGCCAGCGCTGTTTCTCCTGTACTCGGCTGCCTCCCACGATGTATCGATTGGCTTTGCCGAACCGCTTGTTTTTGTCTCTCTTTTTTAATTTTCTTTCTTTCTTTTTTAAAAATTTTTGTTAACAGGGATGATTGGCTTGGTGGGGGGAGTGTGGTGGGAGGGGAGGAAGGATGGAGTCGCGACCAGAGGTGACAAAAACCAAAATAAAACATTAGAACGAAGCTCTCTTTCTAAAAAGGAGAGAGAATATACACAGCAGAAAAATCCCCGAGTTGGGAGAGACCGTAAAATGTCCGCTGGTGGCTCCGAGTCGGATGCCAGGCTGGAGAAATGAGTTCAGCTGGATAACAAAAAGGGTGTTGGCCCGCGAAGGAAGATCGCGGGCCTCTGGGCCCTGCTGCTGCCGCGGATTTCTGCACAGCCATGCAAGGGCTTTGTTTTGTTAAGCTGTGACCATCTCCACTCCCCGCTGCTAAGTCTCAGGGCACGGGCGAACAAAACCGGCGGCCTGGATTAGTGACCGCCGTGGGGGACTCCGCTGGAATCATCCTGCCCAGTTTCAACCTCCAGCTTTTGGCCAAATGGCCCGTCCGGGTCCTTCTTCACCCCCTTCCCAAAAAGTTAGGGGATGTCACTAAAATTCACCTGTAGAACATGGCTCGGTAACACCCATGTTTTCATTCCTGTTTCTACGGTGCTGAAAGCTACTAACACTCGACTGCGTTAGGATTCTAGCGTGGCAGACCTGGGGTAGGGGGGTGGTGGTGGTGGGCGGCTTAATAGTCTGGAAGACCAGCTCCCTCATATTACAGGTGAGGAACTGGGGCCCCGCAGGTCATTCAATGATCAGCGGCTCGGAGCTGCTTCCCGCAACCAGAGTACAGCCCAGCGTGGCTGGCTGACACCCCTTTCCACAGCTGCAGGCTACCTTTCTTGTAGGTGGCTTATTCAGGCTCCTGACTGTAAAAATCGCTGCATATCTCTCTCTAGCTCTGGCTCTCTCTCCTCTTCTCTTCTTTCTTTCTTTCTTCCTTCCTTCCCTCTTCTCTTATTTTCTCTTCTCTTTCTTTTTTCTTTTTTTCTTTCTTCCTCCTCTTTTGTCCTCTCACTTTCTATTCTCCTCTCCTTCCTTTCTCCCTTCTTTCCTTCCTCTCTCTCTTCTCTTCTTTCTTTTCTTTTTCTCTTTCTCATCTTCTGTCCTCTCATTTTCTCTTCTCTTTCCTTCCTTCCTTCTTTTTTCTCTCTCTCCTTTTCTCTTTTTCTCTTCTCTTTTCGTCCTTCCTTTTTCCTTTCTCTTTCTCCTCTTCTGTCTGCTTCTTTTCTTTTCTTTCTTTCCTTCCTTCTTCCCTTTCCTCTTCTTTTTCTTTTCTCTTCTCTTCCTTCTTTCCTTTCTCTCTTTCTCATCTTCTGCCCTATCATTTTTCTGTTCTTTCTTTCCTTCCTTCCTTTCTCCCTTCCTCTCTCTCTTCTCTTTTCTTCTTCTTTCCTTTCTCTCTTTTTCTCTTTCTCATCTTCTGTCCTTGTATTTTCTCTTCTCTCCTTCCTACCTTCCTTTCTCCCTTCCTTCCTTCTCTCTCTCCTCTTCTCTTTTTCTCTTCTCTTTTCTTCCTTCCTTCTTTTTTCCTTTCTCTCTTTTTCCTCTTCTGTCTTCTTATTTTCTTTTCCCCTTTACTTCCTTCCTTCCTTCCTTCCTTCCTTCCTTCCTTCCTTCCTTCTTCCCTGTCCCCCAAACCTTTCATGTTACCTTTTAGTAATCTGCTTTCAAATTTTATTAACAGGGTCAAAAAGGTGATACTGGCCCTGCTGGCCCTCCTGGACTTGTAAGTTGTGAGGGTTTTCCCCTCCTTTTATTAAATTTTACGTTTTTAGAGCACTCCCTCTCTGCCTGGCCCCACCTGTCCAGTCTCCTTATATCGCAGACAGCCCAATTTCTCTCCTCAACGCAACCAGTCCATCACCAATTCTTTAGGAAGCACCCCCTGGGTTGCCGGGCACCATGCTAGGCATTGGGTGTAGGAGTTACAAAGGAAAAAAAAACCAAACCGGTCTTTCTCATCACCAAGTTGACGTTTTCTCAAGGGAAATGACCTTCTCTATAGGGAATCATGGCAATGAGTCAATTTAGTGAGAGTCTACTATGTTCCCTGAACAAGGTACAGTGGGGGCCAGAGAGACGTCAATGGCGTTATAGGGCCCCCTCAGGGGACATACCCTATCCACAGTACAAAGAAGGTAAAATTACCAGTGCCAACCAGTAGGCACCCATGAAAAAGCATTGCGCCGGGCTTTATGTGAACATTTTAGCAATGGCCTAATCCTGGAGGAGGCTTGTGATTTGCTTTCTTTGTGTAACTTTTCCATGGTACACATGCAGAATTCCAGCAACCCTTGTGTTGCCTGGGTCTCTGTGAATTGCCAAAGTCGTTTCTCCAATGACCAACAGGTGGCGCAAGAGCTACTTGCAAGGAAAAATCCAGTCTCCCCACCCTTCCCCTGGAGGGCCCCAGGGAAAAATGGATTTAGTCCTAATAGGTTTTCTCAATTTGTAATTGCCTGATTTCAGACCTCCCCAGCTCCAAGTGTGTGCTTTCTGGGCGCCCTTAGTAACAAATGTAGAAAATGGTTCCGCGAAAGGCTAATTGTGGGATTTAGGGATTTTCACTGTGAAATTGACATTCCCCAATGTATTTCTGACTTTGTTAAATTTAATTGCATAGGTTTCAGTTGTTCCTTATTTGGCCGAAAGTTGGTGAAACTTTAAACTCTGAGAGTGAATTGAAGCCGTGAGGGGAAGAGGGGCATGAAAGCTTATGTTATGTATGCAGACATTGAACTAACATGGCTGGACGCTGCTTGCCTGCCAGGAAGGCCATGAGAGAGAGCAGACTTGGGAGAGATTCTTCAAGGAGGGAGGAGAGAGGGTCCCTGCACTCAAGGCAATTAATGGGCAGGTTTCTGTTTGTCTCCTTTCTCTACCTGTTATAGTTTCTGGGGCCTACCTTTCACAAGATTGCAGGTTTAGAGCTGCAGTCTCAAAGACCCTCTAGTCTCTCCCCCTTCCAACTTAAGAGAGGGGGGAAAATGAGGCCCAAGGGAAGGAGAAGGGACCACAGGTAAGATCCTAGATCTAGAGATAGGAGGGACCTCAGAGACCTTGGAGACCAGTCCTTCTCATTTTACAGATGAGGAAATCAAAGCCTGGGGGAAAAGGGGCTTGTCACCCAGGTAGTAGTAAATAACAGATTCCGGATATGAGCTGGAGTTCTCTGATCCAAGTCCAGTGCTATTTCCACTTATACCAGGATCCTTCCCTTTTTCCCTCACTACCAGTGTAGTCTTGGGCAAAGCCAGTGACCTTTCTGAACTCACTTTCCTCAGTCAGTCCTCTTAGCATTCTGATTGCCCTCCTCAGTTTAGGAGCTTAGCCCTTCAGTGTTTTTCTCCAGATGCGGTACCCATAACTGAACCCTCCTCCAAGGGAGCTCTTCAGTCAGCATTGTCGAAGCTGGGAAGTACCGACCTTGCTGGGGAGAACAGCTCACTGCTATCTAATGCACTTGGCAATCATAAAATTCTTACATACACGTCGCAAATAATATTTTCTAGAATCATGAAACTGGGAGATCTAGAGCTTGACTATCTAACCCAATTCCCCCTTCACAGATGTAGGAATTAGGGACGAAAGAAATGGAGTGACTTGTCTAAGGTCACACGGCCAGACCCTGGCAGCACCAGAGCTACATCCTAATATTATGTTATTTTGTTTCAATTTAAGCTCTTTGCCTCTTTTCTCTCATTACTGGAAATGGACTCTGGCTGAGTACTTTCCTCTCTGTAATAACCATCCATTTTCCGGGAAGCTTCTCTTAACTCTATCTCCCACATTTATGAAATATCCCCAGCACCTGGAACATCAGGTATAGTGAGGAGCTCTGGAGGAAGCTGAAATATACAAGGCCTCAAACAACCATCATTCTAATAGAGAAGACAAGTACATCTACAAATATATGCCAAATAAACACAATTAGATTCAAAGTAGTTTGGAAGGGAGGGCTTCACACTCAGGAGGGATCAGAAAGGGCGATGCTGGAACTGGGCCTTAAAGAAAGAGGATTCTCTGATGGATGTGCAGTAAGTACTTGGCACAACCAGCTGGAGCTGCCTAGATTCTGGGACTGAGGGGTTAAGACATGCTTACCATGCCTTAGAAAAAATGGTTTTTGAAAGCAGAAGACCTGGATTTAGCTCCACCCTTGACACTTATTTCATATGTGGCCTCAGGCAGTAATTTTTTGTGTATGGGTCAAGTGACTCGCCCATGGTCATACAGCTAGGTAGTATTTGAGGCTAAATTTGAAGTCAATTCCTCCTGAATCCAGGGTTGGGCAGTCATTAAACCTCCCTGGGCCTTAGTTTCCTCCTCTTTGAAATGAAGGGATTGAATTATATGATTTCTGAAGTCCCTTTTACCTCCAGAACTATGATCCTGTGTGTAACCCTAGGCTAGTGACTTTACTCCCCTGGGCCTCAGTTTATCTCTCTGTAAAATAAAGAGAGTGGGACTTGATGGCCTCTGAGGACCCTTCCAGCTCTAAATCTATGATCCTGCATGTAACCTTGGATGTCCCTCCCTGGGCCTCAGTTTCCCCCTCTGTAAAATTAAGGGTGTTAAACTAGAGAGCCTCTGATGTCACTTCAAGCCCTGGATCTAGGATCCTTGATATATTCTGCTACATTAAGGTGGATTTTCCATAGCAAATTCGATTCCATGTCTATTGAATGTCATTGAATTCTATACACATCTCAAATAATATTTTCTAGAATAACGAAACTGAGAGATCTAGAGCTTGATTATCCTGATTATCTAACCCTATCTGTGGGTTAGATATGTCAAAGCATTGAAGTGGATGCTATAGGAGAGACAGATCTGGGCTTCCCAGAATCCTTTGAGGCCTAGAGATCTTTGTCCAGGGTCACAGATGTCAAAGGTAACAGTTCTGCCATCTATAAGATGAGAGGGTTTGACCAGAAGTCTATTCCAGCTCTAGGTCCCTGATCTTCAAAGGAAAGGAAGGAAAGGGACCCCAAACTGCTATGCTAAGGGCAGAGGTATATGCAGAGGCTGACAAGGAATTTGACAACTCTAGCAATAAGTTCCTGGCTGAGGGTAAAAAGAATTGGGATGATGGGGTGTGTCTTAGTATAGAGCCTCAGAATCAAAGTGGAAGAATTTGCATTTGACAATGTAAGCAGTAGGGAGCCATTGCCCATCATTGAGCAGGGGAGTAAGTTGATCACTGAAAACTGATATTTGGGAAAGCATTTCTTCTATTTGTGGAGGATGGCTTGGAGTCAGGGAGGCCCAACTAGGACATGTACAGAGGTAAAGGGAAGAAGACCCTTTTGGAAACAATGGTGGTAAGTAGGTCTGATGAGAAGCAGATGACTGTAATATAGAAAGAAATAGGCATCCAAGTAGTGGATTTAATAGTTCATGTTGAAGTTCCTTGTGGAAATCCTGCTGCTCCATGGTCCTCCATGGATGTCCACAGCCTTTGGACATCCTGGAAAGCTGTTTTCCTATGTCTGGTCTCCATCCCCCGCCCTCTCCCTTCAGTACTTAGGAGTCTTTACCTTCCTGTTATAGGTAATTCCTTGGCGTGGAACTGGTGAGAAAGGGAATCTGGGCTTGCCTGGCTTACCTGGAGAGAAAGGAGAGCAAGGATTCCCTGGGGTACCAGGTCCCCCTGGTCTTCCTGGGCCTCCAGGTAAGAAAGGGTGCCTGAGGTTGAAGAACTTCAAGCATCTCATGAAGATCATGGATCAGTTAGTCAGTTAACAATCATTTCTTTATTAAGAACCTACTATGTATCGGGCACTGGCGATACAAAGACAAAAGTGAAACTGTTGCTCCTCTCAAAGACTTCATAGTCTACTCAATCAGTGAGTCAATCAGCAAGAACTTTTTAAGTATCTGGGATGTGCTAGGTACTATTCGAAGCACTAGAGAAATGCACAAGTGAAACAATCTCTACCCTCAAGAAACTTATATTCTAAATGGAGAGACAGTAATCATGTATGTAAATGTATGCCTCAAAATGTTGAGAGTAAATGAAAAAGATTAGGGAGAGAGAGCATTCATAATTGGGGGTGAATCAAGAAATGTGTCGTATAGAAGGTGGTACCTGAAGGAAAAGAGATTCTAGGATGATTCTAGATGAGATTCTACAACAGGGATGGGAGACCTGGGGCCTCAAGGCCACATATGGTCCTCTAGGTCCTCAAGTCTGGCCCGTTGACTGAATCCAAACTTCATAGAACAATTAGGATTCAGTCAAAGGATAGCACTTGAGGACTTAGAGGGCCACATGTGGCCTCAAGGCTGTAGGTTCCCCGCTCCTGTTCGAGAAGGTTCAGGAAACATTCAACATAACTAACTTTTAAGGATTTATTTTGAGGGGGCAGTGATGTATAAGCAAGATAGTATAATGGAAAGAGGGAGGGGTTTGGAGTCAGAGGCCTTGGGTTCAAATCCTGTGTGACATTGAACAAGTCACTTTCTTTCTGTGAACCTCAGTTTCCTCCTCTGTAAAAATGAAGGAGGTTGAACTCCATGACCTCTGAGGGCCCTTCCAGCCCTAGATTCTAAGAGCCTCTGTGTGATCTTGGACTAGTCACTTTCCCTTCCAGGACCTCAGTTTCTTCTATAAAAGGAAAGGGTTGTGCTCTAAATCCATGAAATAGATAGTTAATGATTTACCTAATTTCAATTTCCTTTCCCACCAGATCTCTTGACAAGAAGGTTGATGAACACATTTGAATTGCATCTTGGCTCTTGGTGAATTCTCATTATCACCTAACAACTCAATTGAAAAAACAGTTGTTAAACCCTTGCTGTATCCAGGCACTGTTAGGTGCTGGAGATAAAGATAAAAATGAAATTGTCCTCACCCTCAAAGAGCTTCCATCCTACTGGGGGGGAAATGCACAGACGCTAGTAAAAATAATCTTGTCTGCACTGGTCCTATAATTTCATTGGCATTAGGGAGCTCCCAGTAAGGAAACTCCCTTTACCCATGCAGATCAGTACCTCCACTACCTTAGCCTTACAGCCTAATCAGTTAAGTGATTTGCCTAGAGTCATACATATATCAGAGGCAACACTTAAACCCAGGTTTTCCTGACTTAGGAGTTAGCTCTTTTTTTTTTATACCACACTTGTCTCTTTGGGATTTTCTTTTTGGACCAGACTCATGATTTCATTGGTATAAAGAACTTTAAGTGAGAAAACTTCCTCTTCCAATTCAGATCAGCACCTCTTTTACAACTTAGAACCTGGGACAGGATTTGAATCTGGGACTTCATGGCTTTGAGGGAAGTTGTCTATCCACTAAAGCCATGCTGGCTACACACATATGCAGCATATATAGTAATTTGCACAGGGAAGATGCAGTTTGTTAACAGTCGGACAGGGCACCCATGAGAGGGTGGGGCAGAATGGTCTGGCAACATGAGAGGAACTATGGATCAGCATGAGGGATCTGGGAATGGTGGCCAGAGGAGGGAACTCCAAGCATCCTCAACCCCATATCTTTGCTAGAAATGTCTTCTGTAGGTTGGGCCACTGGTGGCCTCCACATATGATTCCCCATAATGATGTTGCCATACTGAAAATCTTGGGTGATAACCACTGCATTGAAAAGTCACTTTGGGCTTGATCCTGAGGGCATTCTGTCTGAGCAGCAGTAAATATGCCTGTTGCCATCCCTTTCCATTCAGGGCGCACATCCTCATGTTTATGCTGAAGTGAGATTGTGGAATGCGTCAAACCTGTTCTTTAGGCTCTACAAAGCTATTTGGCTAATGGAATCATCGTGCCGTGTACCCAGTAATCCTCAGGAGAGGCCTAAGAGGAGAAATGTCACGGCCCTACCCCAGCGTTGTGTTAAGCTGGCGACGACGTCAGTTTAATAAACTGGTGGATTATGGTATGACTGTGGAGATCACAGAGGTGCAGGCTGGGAGGGCCACCCAGAGACCAGCTAGTCTGGGCCCCGCCTCCCACCAGGACTGCCCGCAGCCTACTCAGATCGATGGTGTCTGTCTGTTTTCTTTTTAATGGTCCCCAGAAACTAGTTCCAGGATTTGAGTTTGAGCTTTCCTGAGCTTGCAAGAAATGTAATTATTTTTGTGTCAAATGAGGAAAGGCAGAGATTTTTCAGCACATTTCTAAAAGCATGGAGCACACTTTGAAGATTGTTCTCTCTGCCACCTCCTAAGGTGATTGAAATGTTGACATTTCCCTCCTTCTTCTCCCAAAGTAGAAAATAGCAATATAACCTGGAGAGTGGGCTAGGGTGAAGGACGGATTCTGCCATTTCTTCCAGAGAGATTGCAAGTAAAATCTGTAACATGCTAAGGCATTGCCCATTGTAACATGTGCTCTTCCTTGTGTAGGGACCGCTGTCACAGGCCCTCCTGGACCCCCTGGCTTTCCTGGGGAGAGGGGTGAGAAGGGAGCTCAAGGTTTGCCTGGCATCACCATCCCTGGACAACCTGGACTTGATGGGTGGCCTGGGGCTCCTGGTCTCCCTGGGACTCCAGGCCAACCAGGACCTCATTTCCCTTCTAGTAAGTGGGATCTCTGCCATCTCCCACTTTAAATCTAAAGGAAGCCCAGTGCCTAGCAAAATGGATGACCTTTACACCCCCTTTGTGGTCTATTAATCAATTGGCAAGCAATTAATAAGCACCTACTGTGTGCTAGGCACTGTGTCAGGCCACAGATTCTATTCGGTAACAAAACCCAGGAGTCTCTGTCCTTAAGGAGCTCATACCTCACCTACCACCTTTGTTATCTGAAAGGTTCTGCTGCTGCCCCTGTGTTGGAAATTGTTAGGGAATCCCTGTTATTTAAATTTGCCCTTCTGGAGTTTTCAGAAGTAATTTGTCCTTTGTTGCTATAGCATCGGGGCTGCTTTTAGCTGATGGGCCTACATCACTGTTTCCTTCTGCTGACTGGTTCATTGTCTCACCCTCCCTGGAAGGAAGTCTTACTTCTTGTTAGCTTGTTGAGATTTCTTTTGGTTTAGTTCAGGGATGTCTAATCTTTGGGGGGTTTCATGAAGCCTATGGACTCTTCGGAATGTTTTTTTAAATATGTAAAATAAAACACATAGGATTACAGAGAAAACCAATTATATTGAAATTGATGTAATTTTTTTCCCCGATCAAATTTCATGAACCCCCTGAAATCGATTCATGAATCCCTTGGGGACCCCAGGTTAAAAATCCTTGGCTTAGACTCTTGACTGAGTGTGAACAGGTCTAAAACCCAAGTACAAAGGCTACTGGTCTTTACTTTTACTTTAGATGGTGAGATGTGTGAAAAGGGTGCTCAGGGCCCACCCGGATCTCCAGGGGAGAGAGGAATGCCAGGAGAGCAGGGAGTGAAAGGTACGGTCCTGAACCTTGATCTTCTCTTAATCTGCTTGAACCCTTCCATTAAGTAGGCCCATCAGAGTACTCATGTATCTTACCTATGTTTCCAATACAATGCTTTCCAGGAGACAAGGGGGATGCCTGCCTCAACTGTATTGGAATTGGCCTCCCTGGACCTCCAGGGCAGCCTGGTCTGCCAGGATCTTTGGGTCTTACAGGTAAAGAGTTCTGGGGCCTGCCCACCTTCCTGACTTTTGTTGGAGGTGTTTGAATGTCTGTGAAGAAGTCAAGTCCCTGCCTGCTAAGAAGAATCTCACCAGAGTTCTGACTTAGAGTAGACCCCTGGTCTCAGAAGCCACTGGCATGTCTGCCAACCAGGCCATGGTGGGACTATGGAGATTTCTGTTTTCTTTCCTTCCTCCCTTCCTTCTTTCTTTCTTTCTTTCTCTCTTTCTTCCTCTCTTTCCCTTCTCTCCCTCTTTCTTTCTTCCTCTCTCATTTTCTTTTTTCTTCTCTCCTTCCTTCCTCTCTCTTTTTCTTTCTTTCTTCCCTCCTTTCTCTCCTTCCTTTTCTCTTTCTTTCTTTTTTCTTTCTCTCTCCCTTCCTTCCTTCCTTTCCTTCTTTCTTTCCTTCTTTCTTTCTTTTCTTTCCCTTCCTTCCCTCCCTCTTTCCTTTTTTTCTCTCTCATTTTCTTTTTCTTTCTTCTCTACTTTCTTCTCTCCTTTCTGCCTTCCTTCCTCTCTCTTTTTCTTTTTTCTTTCTTTCTTTCCTCCTTTCTCTCCTTTCCTCCCTCCTTCTTTCCCTTCTTCCTTCTTTTCTGTCTCATTTTCTCTTTTTCTTTCTTCTCTCCTTCCTTCTGTCCTTCTCTCCCTTCTTCCTTCCTTTCCTTTTTTCCTTTTCTTTCTTTCCCTTCCCCCCCTCCTTCCTTCCTCCTTTACTTCCTTTCATTTTCTTTCTTTCTTTCTGTCTTTCTTTCTTTCTTCCTTCCTTCCTTCCTCCCTTCCTTCTTCCTCCATCCTTCCTTTCTCTCTCTTTCTTTCCCTTCCTTTGTTCATTTCTTCCTTCCTTTCTCTTTCTTTCTTCCTCCCTCCCTCCTTCTCTTTGTTCCTCCCTCCCTCTGTCCCTTTCTTCTTTCCTTCCTTCCTTCTCTCAGTGAAGGACTTCCTTCTACCAGTGCAGACTGGCCCCTGCTCTACAGTTTAGAGAGGGTTCAGAGAGGTACCTGGGCCAGCACTGATAGGTAACCCAGGGTCATCTAGATCAGCTCCTGCTCCCAGTCTTGACTTCTTACATAGAGTCACCTGTGGCAGTGGGAGCGTATAGAACTTGCCTGGAGCTAGGCATCCAGTAATGGGGCAGAGGCTAGACTTGGCCCAGGTTAGCTAACTTGTGTCATCTCTCTAGCCACTGGGCAACACTGTCTGTGTGAAACTAGCTTTCAAAGAAACTTTCATTTCAGCTGCTTCCTTTTCCTCCATCCTCCACCTTTCAGACTTGGTGCTTCTTTGAGGCCTCTCCTAAGCTAAAAACAGTGTTAGATCAACAGCAGGAATGTTAAAGGCCAGTGACTCTTCGGGTCTGCAGAATGGTGGCTGGGAGAGGCTTATCTGCTCTCTTTCCTAAGAGGAGATGACTGTTGGCTACTGTATGTGCTGCACAAATTGTCTAGTCCTCGGTGGGCATGAATCCTTATGGAATGAATAGCTGCCTAATGAATAAACCCATGTGTTTGTCATATACATGAGGACTTTGTGCTTGCCTGGGAAGGATGTGACTCTGATTTCAGGAAGCAGAAATGATTCTTGATATGAAAATTAAGTCTCTGCTAAAATAGGGACTCTTTTTTACAAACTATATGGGATGGTGGTAAGATGCCTTGAGCAATTCCTGTTTTTTTCACCCTGGGCAAGTCCCTTCCCCTCCCTGGGCCTCAGTTTCCTCCTCTGTAAAACGGGAATGGTGGTGGAATTGAGGGCTGCCAAAGGCCTGCTGATGTGTAATTCTCTTTGTATGTGTGTGTGTGCGCGCGCGCGTGCATGTGCATGCCTATCAGGAGCTCGTGGTTTCCCTGGGCAGAAAGGTGCCAAAGGAAATGTCGGTGCCATTGGTCCAGTAGGATCTCCAGTAAGTATCAAATACCTTGTAGGGAAAAAGGGGTGGAGGAAATGATTTCTGTTTTGGACGGGGAGATTCACATGTAAAAGGGTTATTTTAAAAGTGGAGCTTTTAAATGATGAAATCAACCAATCAACAAGCATTTGATAATTGATTACTTTGTACCAGTCATTCCAAGGCAGTGCCTCAAAAAAAAAATTGTTTTCTTTTGTTTTTCTTCATTTTTATTTCCCAGTTTGTTCTTCCTATCACTTAGAAAGTCATCCCTTGTAATAGGGAATGAAAAAAAATTAAAGCAAATTAGGTAAAAGAAATATGAGCAATAGATCTTTGTGTGTCTGCGCCATTCCCCCTCCCTAGTCCCACACCTCTCAGACATAGCTTCTCACAAGGCTCTGTACACAGTAAATATATATGTTGCCTCTGAGAAAGCCAAGGGAAAACAGCATTTCTTTAACTTTTTGACTCCCAGGGCCTTCCGGGAGCTCCAGGTACCTCAGGATTGCCAGGTTCAAAAGGAAGTCCAGGGGATACCCTCACTTTCCCGGAAATGAAAGGTGACAAAGGAGATGCTGGTTTCCCTGGGGCCCCAGGGATTCCTGGTTTGCCTGGCACTCCAGGACAAGATGGATTGCCCGGGCTTCCTGGCATCAAAGGAAAACCTGTGAGTTCATTCATTATTTATTTTCTTTCTTTGCAGATTGCTAGTTAAAGCTTTTACTTAAACCAGAATGGAGATTTAGACTGAGGCTAACACAGACTGTAATAGCAAAAACACTAATCTAATTGTAGCTAACACTTCTATAGTGCTTACTATGTGCCAAGCACTGGGTTAAATGCTTTACAATTATTAGCTCATTTAATTCTGACAACAATCCAGGGAGCTAGATACTGTTGTGATCCCCATTTTACAGATGAGGAAACAGAGGCAGGCAGAGGGTAGGTAACTTGCCCAGCATCACACAACTAGTAAGTATCTGAGACTGGATTTGAACTCAGGTCTTCTTGACTCTAGGTCAGATGCTCTATCCACTGGACCTCCTAGCCACACTTAAGAATAAACTCCCAATTCTTAAAAGGATAGACTCCTAAGTTGAAGAGACTGTTAAGACACTTCTTCCATTTGGACTTACTGTGGGTCAGTGGGAGGTTCTTTTTCTCACCTGGGATAGTGGGCCCACCTCTACACCTTTGATATCTGACAGAGGCAAGCCTAGCGTCTTCGTCAGGGCAAGATTGAGATCCAAAGTATTTCAGCTGTGGGGCTTTGTTGAAAGTCACTTCTTCTCCCCAGGCCTCAGTTTCTTCACCTGTAAAATGAGGTTACTAACTGGCCTCTGAAGGTGACTTCCGGCTCTGGATCTTAGAACCTATAAACTATGAATATTGAACAAACATGAGCAGACTTGAGTGTTATCCCAAATCAAATTTATAACTAAGTTAATCTGACACCGATTTCATGATATACATAATTGTTTTTGTGCTTCAGGGTAATTAGATATAAATGACACGTAAATGATTATAATTGTGACTCTGTTAATGTAGTCAAGGAATGCATTTCTCAGGTCAGTTGGGCCAGTCCCACCAGGGGGAGTGAATGGAGCCTGAAGCTGCTCTAGACAGCGACCACTAACCCAGGCTGTCTAGACCCCCTTTGATATGAGCCTGCCTATGTCACAGGGGTCTTGCTTCCTGGCTAAGAGATTTGCCAACCTATGGTGTGGTGCAAGTCCCTCCAGGTGGGTAGAGACTCCTCTTCATAGAGCCACACTTGGCTTTGGGTAGGACAGCTTCCACCACCTTCCATGGAATTGCTGGGGGAGAACAATGCCAAGGAACCACAGTAGTGGAGGCCAGTTGGCATGCTGGTATACCTAGAGATGGCAAGAACTGACTTGTATCCCCATCTGGCTGATAACACCTCACCTTCCTCTGCCCCATCCACTGCTTACCTTTACGCAGAAGAAGTGAAGTGAGGGATGTAATTGGTGAGAATAGCCTGTATATTCCACCCTTCCCCCACAAACACATACACACACACACACATACCCCATTTCTTCAACTAGACATTAATTTATATTAACTAGCAAACCCCATGGGATAGTTCAGGGTTATTAGTCCTTCACAGCTTGGTATGAATTAATTTAATCAGCTTGCCTTCCCGTCATTTAGCTGAGGAATAGGAGTTTGGAGTAATGGGAGAAAATGGATTGTGGTCATGTTGTAATGGTGGGGGCCAGAGGCAGCATGACACAGAGAGAAAGCAATGGATTTGGGGTTAGGGGGACCTGGACATGCTACTTCCTACCTATGCGAATGGCTGAATGATCCCTAGTTCTAGGCTCAAAAGACCTAGGTTAAAATCCCATCTTTGACATTATCTATGTGACCTTGGACAAGGTCTCTCCATGAGCCTCAGTTTCCCCTTATGTAAAATGAAGGGGTTGGACTTAGTGACCTCTGAAATCCCTTTGGACTCTAGATTTGGAGTCCTATGTGTGACCATAGACAAGTCCCTTCTCCTTCCCAATGGGGGAAGCAGGTTATATTTGATGACCTCTAAATCTGTGGTTCTGTGGTCTTCCCGTAGGGCTTTGCGGAGCACGTTGTCACGGTGGGATTGGGACAGCTACAGAACATCAAGGTTATTTAGGGTTTGGGGAATGGGGGAAGACCAGGATAAACTATAGGAGAAGGTGGAAAAGGTTGTGCTGAATTGATAGATCTGAGATAGCAAGAAACAGGAGAGATGTGTGCATTACGCTAATTTATAATGTGTAAAGATAAGGACAGTGTATAGATAGCTTAGCAGGAACCATGCTGGAACTCCCTGTTCCTTTGGAATCAGCTCTGTCATGGTGGCTCTAACCATTAAGCCTTTTTGTTTCATTTTCTATATTTTCCTTTTCAGGGTGGTTTTGCTTTGAAAGGTAAAAGAGGTCTCCCTGGGAAGCCAGGTTTGCCAGGCCTCCCTGGGAACAGAGGGCCTATGGGTCCTCCTGGTTTGGGCCCGCCAGGCCCTATAGGTGAAAAAGGAATCCAAGGCTTGGCAGGAAATCCAGGTCCCCCAGGAGTCCCAGGTAACTTCATTCAGATTTTGCCTTGGTACTGGCAAAAGCTTCGGTTTATTTAGGATCCCATTGATGTGGCAACTCCCTCCACTGGGTTAGATCATGGTCTGTCTGGGCCTTCTCATGGTGGACGATTCATTCCTCCATCTTCCCATCAACCCCTCAACATGCTGGAACGTCAGCCATTGGTCTTTTAACATTCCGTAGAGACCTGGGCAATCCCTGGGCTATTGTTTATCCATTAACTCCTCCTCAAAATATGATCAGTTCACTTCCTTTTCCAAACCTACATGTCTTTTTTTTTAGGTACATATATATCTGTAGTCATGCAAAATATATTACCATAATAGTCATGTTATGAAAGAAAATATAGAAAAAAAAACTCAAGAAAAATCAAGAAAACAAAAAAAAGTGTTCTTCAACCCATATTCAGATAGCATCAGTTCTTTCTCTGGGGATGGAGAATATTTTTCATCATTCAGAGTTGTCTTGGATCGTTGTATTGCTGAGAACATTCACAGCTGACCATCCTACAATATTGCTGTTACTTTGTACGCAGTACATTTCACTTTGCATCAGCTCATATAAGTCTTAACAGGTTTTTCTGGGCATTTGGCTCATCATTTCTTACAATACAATGGTATTCTATCATAATCACATACTTGTTCAGCCATTCCCCAGTTGATGGGCATCCCCTAGATTTCCAGCTCTCTGCCCCCAGAAAAGAGCTGCTATAATTATTTTTGTACATGTGGGTCCTTTTCCTTTTTGTTTTTTTTAAATCTCTTTTTGAATACAGATCCAATAGCGGTATTGCTAGGTTAAAGGGCATGCATGCAAACCTACATCTCTTGCTTCCTGCATGTCACTCACTGTTGTCAACATATCCAGCTACTTACATCTACCATAAATGTCTTTCCTGTTCTTCTTGTTACTGACAATTTCGATTCTCCAGTTGTTGTGCTGTTTCTTAATTCACAACAATCATAAAGCATCAGTGAATAACATTGGTATTAAAGAGACAATTTGCTATGTGAGACCAACTTGGGATCACTGAAAACACTGACATTTCCCAAAGGCAATTCAGTCAATCCTTTTCCTCCTGTTCAATTTTGAGTTGAACTCATTGTTTAGCTCCAGTGCCAGTTCAACCACTCTCTTTCTCTCCTCTCCTCTCCTCTCCTCGCCTCGCCTCGCCTCGCCTCTCCTCGCCTCGCCTCTCCTCTTCTCTCCTGTCCTCTCTTTCTGTCTCTTTCTCTACACACACACACACACACACACACACACACACACACACACACGTACACATATGTGTGTATATAAATATATATACACAGATATATTATATACATTTGCTCAGGATCCTCAGCTCATCAATATAACACAATGCACAGAAAACAGGCTGATGTATGTATAGATATAGATGTAGATATAGATATATGGTTGGTTGTTGTCCTTTGTTCTCAAATATGACCAAAATGATATCACCATGATAAAGTGAAATTTCAGTGTATCCAACTGTGGCTGATCAGATCAATATGAGTTCGGAATGCTCTACCACAGACTGGGCACAGATAATCTGTGTGAATATTTGGAGTGGTTACCCCAAATTTGTGCATCCTGTGTTTTCTTTGTGCTGTCTCAATTCTGCTTTACCCATAGAGCACAGCACCCTTTATGATGTGAGCACGCCATGCTGAGTGTTTCTGTGCCAGTGTCTCCCATGTCACACAGTCAAATCCAAAGTTCTTGAGAGAGACCTTGAGAGTGTCCTTATATCACTTCTTCTGACTACTATGTGATTGCCCCACGTGAGTTCTTCATAAAATAGTCCTTTTGGCAAATGTACATTTTACATTCAAACAACGTGACCAGCCCATTGGAGTTGCACTCTCTGAAGCATACTTTGAATGCTTGGCAATTCAGCTTGAGCAAGGACTTCAGTATCTGGTACCTTATTCTGCCAGGTGATCCTCAGAATCTTCCTAAGACAGTTCAAATGGAAACAA
>CM053775.1:37725865-37767293 GCA_028658325.1 Potorous gilbertii | reverse complement strand
TTCTTGGTGTTAATTCTTAGGCTAGGAGGCAGAATCAAGATGGTGGAGTAGAAAGACATACATACTCTAGCTCTTCCCCCACAGCCCATAAAATACCTGTAAAGAAAGACTCTCATCAAATTCTAGAGCAGCAGAAGCCACAGAATGACAGAGTGGAGGAGATTTCCAGCCCAGGGTGACCTGGAAGGCCAGCGGGAAAGGTCTGTTGCACCAGATGCAGAGCAGAACTCAGCCCATGCTTGGCCACATGGCACTGGGAGGAGCAAGACCAGAGCAGGACAGGAGCAGGACCAGAGCAGATTTCAAGGACAGAATCCCCGACAGAAGCAGTGGTTCACAGATCCATTAACCCACAGGCACCAAAGATCAGTGAGAGGGCTTTTTCAACCAGAGCGAGAAGGGAGCAGGGTCCTCCCCTAGCCCTGGCTCCAGGTGGTGGCAGCAGCAGCAGCAGTGGGTGACGGACGGCTGTGGTGGCCATGGCAGCAGCCTGGGTTCATTGCTGGAGCAGCTCAGCTGAACAGTTGATCTAAACCTCAGCCCTGAGCACGGTTCTGGGGCATGGTGGAGCTGGAGGCCCCTGAGGAGTAAACTCCTCTCCCTTGATTGTGTCACGTTGGAGGAATTGAGAACTTACAGGTCCCCTGAGTATACCCTACTCTTGACAGAGGACCCAAAAGTCAAGGAACTGGTTGGGAAAATGCCTAAAAAAGGGGAAAAAATTAAGACTATAAAAAGTTGCTTTCTTGGGGGACAGATATTCTCTCCCATCCTTTCAGATGAGAAAGAACGGTGTTAACCATCAGAGACATACATAGAAGTCAAGGCTTCTGCATCCAAAACCTCCAAAATAAATATGCAATGGTCCTAGGCCATGGAAGAGCTCAAGAAAGGATTTTGAAAATCAAGTAAGAGAGGTGGAGGAAAAATTGGGGAGAGAAATGAGAGTGATGCAAGAAAATCATGAAAAGCGAGTCAACTGCTTGTTAAAGGAGACCCCAAAAAATGCTGAAGAAAATAACACCTTTAAAAATAGGCTAACTCAATTGCCAAAAGATGTCTAAATAGCCAGTGAGGAGAAGAATGCTTTAAAGAGCAGAATTAGCCTAATGGAAAAGGAGGTTCATAAGCTCACTGAAGAAAATAGTTCTTTAAAAATTAGAATGGAGCAGATGGAGGCTAATGACTTTCTGAGAAACCAAGAAATGACAAAACCAAACCAAAAGAATGAAAAAAATGGAAGACAATGTGAAGTATCTCATTGGAAAGACAACTGACCTGGAAAATATATCCAGGAGAGACAATTTAAAAATTACGGGACTACCTGAAAGCCATGATCAAAATAAGAGCCTAGACATCATCTTTCATGAAATTATGAAGGAAAACTGCCATGATATTTTAGAACCAGAGAGCAAAAATATTTTTAAAGAATCCACCCGTCACCTCCTGAAAGAGATCCAAAAAGAGAAACTTGTAGGAATATTGTAGCCAAATTCCAGAGTTCCCAGCTAGAAAGAAACAATTCAAGTATTGTGGAAATACAATCAGGATAACACAAGATCTAGCATCTTCTACATTAAGTTATCTAAGAGCATGGCATATGATATCCCAGAATTCAAAGGAACTAGGCTTAAAACCAAAAATTACCTATCCAGTAAAACTGACTATGATACTTCAGGAGAAAAACAGTCATTCAATGAAATAGAGGACTTTCAAGCATTCTTGATGAAAAGACCAGAGCTGAAAAGAAAATTTGACTTTCAAACACAAGAATCAAGAGAAGCATGAAAAAGTATACAGGAAAGAGAAATCACAAGGGACTTACTAAAGTTGAACTGTTTACATTTCTATATAGAAAGATAATATTTGTAACTCTTGAGACTTTTCTCAGTATTTGAGTAGTTGGAGGGATTATACACACACACAGAGCACAGGGTGAGTTGAATAGGAAGGGATCATATCTAAAGAAGTAAAATTAAGGGATGAGAGAGTAATATATTAGGAGGAGAAAGGGAGAAATACAATGTGGCAAATTTTCTCTCATAGAAGAGGCAAGAATATGGAGGGGAAAAGGGGGGTAGTGAGAGGGGAAGAAGTGAAGCTTACTCTTATCACATTTGACTCAAGGAAGGAATAACATGCACACTTAATTTGGTATGAAAATCTTCCTTATGCTGCAGGAAAGTAGGGGAGAAGGGGATAAGCAGGGTGGAGGGATGATGGAAAGGAAGGCAAATGGGAGGAGGGAGCAATTAGAAGTAAACACTCTTGGAGAGGGACAAGGTCAAAAAAGAATAGAAGAAATGGGGGTCAGGATAGGATGGAGGGAAATATAGTCTTACACAACATGATTATTATAGAAGTTATTTGAAAAACTACACATATATAGCCTATATTGAATTGCGTGCCCTCTCAGTGGGGATGGGTGGGGAAGGAGGAAGGAAGAGAAGTTGGAACTCAGAGTTTTAGGAACACATGTTGAGAATTGTTTTTGCGTACAATTAGGCAATAGGAAATACAGGTAATGGGGTATAGAAATTTATCTTGCCCTACAGGACAAGAGAAGATGGGAATAAAGGAAGGGAGGGGTATTAGAAGGAAGGGCACACCGGTGGAAGGGACAATCAGAATGCAAGGTGTTTTGGGGTGGGGGAGGGGAGAGATGGGGAGAAAATTTGGAACTCAAAATTTTGTGGAAATGAATGTTGAAAACTTAAATAAAAAATATAGTAGAAAAAAATTATTAGGCCAAAATCAGCACAGGCAGCAGAGAATTGATCCATTCTTTGCAGATATATCCATGTATCTATATCTATCTGCCTGTCTCTCTCTCTCTCTCTCTCTTTCTCTCTCTTTCTCTCTCTTTCTCTCTCTCTCTCTCTCTCTCTCTCTCTCTCTCTATCTGTCCACACACACACATTTTCCTATCTGAGTCCTGCAACATTGATAGGTGAGCTCTCTTCTTATCTTGCCCAGAATCAGGCTTCTACACCACTTCCCAGCGAAAGTATATGAACAGGAAGTTTTCATAGGAAGAAATCTAAGCTATCAATAAACATATATGAAAGAATATACTATTGAGAATTGGTCCTTCTATTCTGGAAAGAAATTTGGAATTATGCTCCTGAAGTCACTAAAGTGGGCATGTGCTTTGAGTCAGTGATACCATTGTTGGGCTTATACCGAAAAGAGCAAAGGGGCAAAGGACCCAAATGTACAAAAATATGTATAAATGCTCTTTTGCTTTCACAAAGAAATGGAGACTAAGGAGATGTCCATGCATTGGGGAATGGCTAAACCAATGATGTAATGGAATACTAATGAAGTAGACGAAGTGATGAAAGAGGGAGAGTTTCAAAGAAAACTGGGAAGACTTATATGAACTGATATAGTGGGAAGTGAGAACCAGAACAGTTTTTATAATAATAACATTGTAAAGTCATGTCCCCATATGCTCCTGTCCCTTTTATGTGCTGTGTTCTTTTATTAAAATGTAAGCTCCTTAAGGGTATAGACTATTCTTGCTACTTGCATTTGTACCTTTAACACTTAGCACAACTCTGGGCATATAGTAAGAACTTTATAAGAGCTGTATCACTCACTCATCCAGCATTCATTTATGGTCTAACTCAGTGGGCTGCCTGTCTACTTATACATCAGTCTGAGTTGTTGCCATTCTTCATCCACTTGGTTTTTCTTGTGTGGATTGTTAGGCCAGTCTCTTTTGAGTGGTCCTGATCATCAAAAAACTTTGTAATGATTCTAGTGTTTGTTGCAAGCAACATGTCATCCATAGGTAAGAGCATTTGGAGGACTTCATTGACAGGTCAACAAATCAACAGACACTTATTAAGCGCTTACCGTGTGTCCAACATTGTGCTAAGTACTGGGGATACAAATACAAGCAGAAGAAGGATGGCTCATGCTCTTAAGGAACTTACATCAGTTTAGGAGTGGAGCCCAGAGAGGATGGGACCAACTGTGTTTCCAGTGTGACAAGGCCATGGGTGCAGTGAATTTCCAGGGTAAGGAGATCTGGGGGAATGGTGGAGCAAGTCAAGAGTATCAGGAGTAGAGCCAAGGGAGGAATGATTCTTTTATTGGAAATCTCTCTTCCATTTGAACTTTGCCCTGGAAATCTTCCTCAGTTGTAAAAAGGCCTATTTGGCAAACCTATGTCAGCATGCTTTCTGTGCATCATGTGGAGTTGATGAGCTGAGGATCTCGAGCAAAGTTCTCTGCATGGCCACGTCATCCAAGGAATCTTGTATAAGCTTTGCCTACATGAGCGGCATCTTGGCCTTCAAGACTGAATTTTGCTCTGCAACACCAACTGTTTCTTAGACTCAACAAGCAACAAGCAATAAATCTTAGATTCTCTATACCTCTTGTTCAGTCGTTTGAGTGTGAAGATGTTCTCGGCTGAATAAAATCATTTGCCAAAGCTTGCTTCCTTGTTCTCTTCTTATTTACATGAAAGATAACTATGGTGAATATGTTAACGAAAGAATGTGCGGCTCTTGGGTCTACAGCTGGATGTATTCTCAGTTTGTACCTATTGTACCTCCTCATTGTACCTATGAAGAAACTCAGATCCAGAGAGGGGCATGCTCACAGTCACGCAGATAGTAAATTATCAGTGCTGAAAGAGTAATTCTCACAAAGGTTTTATGGACCTAAGAAAGTAGGCATATGGGTCAGTATTTATTGATTTCCTTTCGCTTGCTTTTTTATTTTGGAAATAACACTCTCTGTGATTATTTTTCCCAGCCATTTGGTATCGTCTCCTCTTTCAGATAGCTTGAGAATTGATCCCTCGATGCTTTCAAAATTGTGTCACCTCCAGCATGGGTTTATTCTGGGCATTCTTGGTCTGATACAGCTGCTTTTCCTTTTTTTAAATTGTCTTTAATGTCATTTCCACTTTCTCAAATGGTGTGTTGGGAGCTGATGAGTTTGAGTCCAAATGTGGTGATTCCAGTGTTGTTGATGATGAAAATAGTTTGTTGTAGAAATGCTAACAAATCTGTTCCATTTTGGTATGTCTGTTGTCCTTCCAGTTTCATCTATAAACACCCTTGGGATGATAAGGCCTAGTTTGGTCTCAAGCCAAGCTTCCTGCAGCTTTATCTTCCTTTCCACCCTTCTGCAATGTGCTACTGTTTATTATCTTTTTGAAAACGTATTTTATTGATGCTATTTTTTCATCACTGTCATTTATCAGTAACTACCTCCAATATATCTCTCCCTTGTAACAAAGGAGTAAAGCAGAACAAACCAACACCTGTAGTCCTCCCCCTCCCAAGAGGAGGCAAGTATGTTTCAACATCAGTCCTCTGGTAGGATGGTTTGCTCTTACATTGATATAAATTCAAATATCTTTTAGTATTGATTTCTTTTACATTGTTAGAGTAACTGTGCATCTTGTTCTCCTTTTAATAATAATTTTATTGATATCTCATTTTACATTAAGGTTATTTCTGATTATTACTTCGCCCCAACATATTTTGAATTTCTCTCCAAAAAAAATTCCAGTTATAGCAATTAGCCACAAAAAAGAAATTGAGGAAATAGTATAGGCAATGGGAAGGTTGGTTTCATAACAGAAAAGTACAGCAACTTTGTCTGAAAATGTAGACAGCATTGTGCACCTGTAGCATTGTATCTACTCCTACCTCTCTACCAAAAAAGAGGGAGCTTCATTTCATTAGGCTGTTCTCCAGATCCAGTATTTATCATCATAATTGCTTAGAGTTTGACTTCCTTTTAGTATTCTTTGTTTGCATTATTGTGGTCTTCAGTATATTGTTTTCTTGGTTCTGCTTATTTTACGTACATCTGTTCATATAAAACTTCCCATACTTCTCTGTAGTCTTCATATTCATGATTTCTTAGAGTATAATAATATTGTATTGCATTCATATATCACAATTTGTCTAGCTGCCTTTCATTAATGTACACCTATTTTGATTCTAGTTTTTTTAAACTACTATAAAGAATACTGCAATGATATTTTGCTATATTTGAGACCTTTCCCTTTGTCATTGACTTTTCTAGGGTACATGCCCAGTAGTTACATCTGAGTCAGAGGACATGAACAATTTAGTCCCTTTTCTTACATTGATCTATATTGTTTCTGAGAATAGTTGGACAATTCATCTCCATTAACAATGTTTCAATGTGCCTATCTTCCCATAGTCATTGATTTCCATCTTTTGTTGTCAATTTCTGGGTACAAGGTAAAACCTTAGAGTTACTTTAATATATATTTATTGTGAGTGGAGTATTTTTCATATGGTTTTTTTTGGTAGTTTGTATTTTTTTTTAAAAAAATCATTTGTATTCTAACATCAATTGTCTATTGGAGAATGGGTCTTAACCTCATATATTTGTATCACTATAATGTGTATTATATCTTGAATATCAGACTTTTATATGAAGATTTTCCCCCAATAGATCTTCCTTTCTTAGTCTAATCACTTTGATCTAATTTGTGCAAAAACCTTCAGCATTTTATATCATCAAAGCTGTCCATTTTATCTTTTGTAATCGTTATCCCTTGTATAATTTTGAACTTTCTGAAAAACCATAGTTCTGAAAGGTACCACCTTCCATTCTCTTCTGATTTTTTTATATAACCATTTATATTGAAGCCCTCTATCCACTTGGAGCTAATTGTGGTATGTGGTATAATGTTGGTCAGAACCTAATTTTTGCCAAATTCCTTTCTATTTTTCCCGGCTGGTTCAGCTGAATAGGGAGTGCTTACCCCAAAGTTATGTTTTGGGGTTTAAGGAACCCTCAGCTGCTATGTTCAGTTGTTTTGGGTTCTTGCTTACCCAGTCTGCTCTATTGATCAACTTTTCTTTCTTACCTCGTACCAAAGAGTTTTAATGATTACTACTTTATGTAGTTTGAGATCTGATAATGCCAGCCTTGCTTTGTTCTAGGTTTTTTTTTTCTTTGTTTCTACTGAGATTATTGACCTCCACCAGATGAGCTTTGTTGTTATTTGGTCTGGTCTTATAAATGAACCCCTTTAGATATAACACCATAATTTTTATTTTATTGGTGCAAACCATCTATGACTAGTGGATATCTTTCCAATTTTTTAAACTTTTATTTCTGTGGAAAGTGTTTTGTAGTTGTAATCATGTAAGTCTGGAGTGTGTTTCATTAAATTAACTTCCAAATATTTTATGTATTTCGTAGTTACTTTGAAAGCATTTTTTTTTCTATTTCTGCTTTTCATTAGCAATATACAGAACATCTGGTTATTCTGTGGGTTTATTTTGAATTCTGCTATTTTACTGAAGCTGTTAATTATTTGGATTGATTTTTTTTGTTGTTGTCAAATCTCCAGGGTTTTCTAAGTAAATCATCATGTTGTTTTGAATGCTTTTGCCTCCCCATTCCCTATGTTATTCCCTTAGTTTCTTTTGTGTATCTAAATGTTGTAGTTGGCATTTCTATTACTGTGTCAAATTAGAGCAGAGGCACTGAACATCCTTGCTTTATCCTCGTTTTTAATGGGAAAATTTCTCATGTTTCTTTATTACAAATAGTGTCAACTCTTATGTCATATAGATACGGTTTCTCATATTAATGGAAGATCCTTCTACACCTAAGCTTTTTCGTGCTTTTAATGTAAATGAGTGCTGTATTTTTTCAAAGACTTTGTCTGCAGCTACTGATATCATCTTCTAATTTTTATTTCTGTGTTAATATGACGTATTTACAATTTCTCTAATGTTGAACTTTGAATCTTGTTAAAAATCAAAGTTATAGTGAACACTTTTTTTGAATTCATGACCACAGCCTGTTTGCTAGTATTTTAGTCACTGTCTTCCATTGCCTTCATGATTCTGCCGTTCCCCTCAAGGTCTTGTCCCAGATCACTTCTGCTTTTCAGAGCCAAACTCCTAGAAAGGGATATCTAGCCTGTTTTCTCCATCCCTAAATCTCTTGAGATTATGATTTAGACTCCCTTCTCCAAGGTTATATGTGATCTTTTACCTGCTAAACCCAACAACCTTTCCTTCATTCTCATTCTTCCTGTCTTCCTTCATCCTTGAATGTTGTCATCGTCTCCTCCCTCCTCCTAGGCTTTCTTCAAAGGTTCTTCCTGCTTCACTGACCACTCCCCTTAATTTTCTTTTGCTGGATAATCACTGCCTTCTTGGCTACTAACCAAAAATAACCCCCAAACTGTTCTGGGCCTTCTTCTTTCTCTCTATTGTCTCACTAGGTGATATGAGCTCCTATAGGTTAATTATGTCTCTGCAGATGACTCCCAGAGCTACATATCCAGCCCTCATCTTTTTTTTCCTGAGTTCTAATCTCATAGATGCTTCCTGTACAATTTTACCTGGCTGACTCATAGGCATTTAAAATACATTTCCAAAACAAAATTCATTATTTTTCCCTAAAATTTATCATCTTTCTTCCAAACTTTCCCATTTCAAATGAAGAATTTGACTCAACCATCCACATGGGAAAAATCAAATGAATGAAGAATATTTATTATCTAGTTTATGATTTACAGTTGTATTGACTAACTAACTGAGAGACATTACCTTTCAGTATACATGTCTTCAATGCTAAAAATGCATGACCTTTGCCCAGAATTGAATAGAAGTAGAAGAATGAGCTGGTTAGCCTTTAGGAAATTCGGAGGTTCTTTTAATGACTTCCTGTTTCATTTCGAAACAACAGCCCGTCTTTTAAATATCAGTATTCTTTTGATGATGTTATATTACTGGGAGTCTACAAAGGATTGAAGTGGGAGGACACTCAGGGCACAAGTGGGGAACCTGCAGCCTTCTAGGTCCTTAGGTATGGTCTTTCCACTAAGTCTAAGTTTTACAGAACAAATCCTTTAATTAGGGGAATTTGTTCTGTGAAGTTTGGATTCAGTCAAAGGGCCCCACTTGAGGACCTAGAGTGACACATGTAGCCTCTAGGTCACAGGTTCCCCACCCCTGACTCAGGGTATAGCAGAGAGGTAGACATCTGAAACTCAGTATAAACAAAACTGAAGTCATTGTTTTTTTACCCCTTCCAAACTTCCTTGTTACTATTGAGGCCATCACCATCCTCCCAGTCCCTCAGACCCACAACCTAAATGTCATCCTCAACTCCTCACTATCTCTTACCCCTCCCATATCCAATATGTGGCCCAAGTCTATTAATTCTACCTTCATAACATCTTTAATGTACCTCCACACACACCATTCTTCTTTGACATTGCCATCAGCAATGGCCTGCTGATGGATCTGACTTCTTTAAGTCTCTCCCTATTCTACCTTCCATTCCATACATCCTCCATTCCATCCATCCTCCAGTCTGTTCAACCCTCCAGTTCATCCTCCATTTAGTCACCAAAGTGATTTTCCTAAAACACAAGTCTGACAATGTCATCCCTTCCCTCGGTAAACTCCATTGGCTCCCCATAACTTCCAGAATCGAATATAAAATCCTCTCTTTGGCATTCAGATCCCATCATAAGTTGGCTGTCTTCTGCTTTTTCAGTCTTTTTACACCTTACAGCACACTAAGTTACTCTGCAATCCAGTGACGCTGACCTTTTTGCTGTTTCTCACACAAGATGCCCTGTCTCCTGACCAGCCATTTTATCTGATTGTTCCCCATGCCTAGACTATCCTCCCTCCTCATCTCCATCTCCTGGTTTCCTTCAAGTTCCAGCTAAAATCTCACTTTCCACAGGAAATCTTTTTCAATCTCCCTTAATTCCAGTGCCTTCCACTGATTATTTCCAGTTTCTCCTATCTACTATGTGTTTGTACATAGTTGATTGCATGTTATCTCTCCCATTTGACTATGACATGCTACTTGAAGACAGGGACTGCTTTTTACCTTTCTTTAAAACTCTAACACTTAGTCACATAGTAGGCACTTATTAATAAATGCTTGTTGGCTGACTGTGAGCAAGCTGCAATCCAGTACAAAAACTGAAGAGGAAGAAGCAATATAAAGGATGGGACACAAAATGCACGTAATTTAAAAAAGCAACTGAGCTGGTCATGTGTCAAAAATGAGGGTCAGTTGATGGGTCACTGGTATGCTTGCAATGTCAGGAGAACTGGAGGAAGGCATGATCTGGGGAACTGAAGGGAGGATATAGACAAGAGTCCCATAGTTTGGGTGGCACAGTAGAGGGAATTCATTAAGTCATATACGCTTGAGAATTTGAGGAATTTTTAAAAATGTCTATTGATCATTTAATTTTGCTTAAGAAGAAGCCCACAGACCTTCAGTCACATGAGTGCTCTCTCATTTTCAGGTGAAAAAGGTGATCCAGGTCCAGCTATATCCCAGCCAGGGCCTCCTGGCCTACCTGGTTTACCTGGCAGGGATGGTGATATGGGTCTTCCAGGTAGGAATGGAAATGTGTCACCCCAAAAATCTATACCACTTGACATCCCACAATGAAATGTAAGCTAGATCCTCCTCAGCAGAATATAAGCTCTCTGGGGGCAAGGTACTATTGTATTTTTGTCTTTGTAGCCTTGGTGCCCAGCACTGGGTGAAAACTTAATAAATGCCTGTTTGTTGATTGATTGGTTGATTGTGTCTCATTGCTGCCTTCCTAACATTGCTGTTATTTCTCTCCAGGTGATCCAGGGCTTCCAGGTGTACAAGGCTTGCCAGGAATCCCTGGTAGTAAAGGGGAGCCGGGTAACCCTGGCACTGGTCTTCCTGGACCACCAGGCCTCAAAGGTATATGGTAAACCTTTTCCCCCTTCCCCCATTTCTTTTAGACAAGCTGCTGGTCTAACCCATCTCTGCTTGTGAAGCCAATTTTGCGAGGCCTGTCACTGAGAAGACATGGATCTACAGGCCTATTATAAGGGGTGAACAAGCACACTTCTTGCACGTAGAAACTAAAATAATATTTTCTTTTGGCTGTGCTTCTCCTCTGAGTTTCTGAAGACTGTTGTTTTGAGGAATTGCCTGCAAATTCTGCTGTGTTCTCACAGCATTTGTTCTCTTGAAGTGGCTGAGCTGAAAACAATTCCCAAATGTATCCCTAAAGGGTTTGGGAGAGAGCAGATTTGATTTGTGTGTGTATGTGTGTGTGTGTGTGTGTGTGTGTGTGTGTGTGTGTGTGTGTGTGATTTGGGGGATTGATTTTCTAGCTTTATTTACCAGAATGTTATGTGGGGAGTTAAGCTCTTTACACAGGCAGACTTCAAATGGGAGGGGAAATGGTTCCAAAGCTTGTTGGCGTAATTTACTTCTTAGATGTTACTGTATTTTAAAATTATAGCCCCCATTTAGTTACAATTTTTTATTGATATATTTTTGGTTTTATGTCATGTTCATTTCTCAATGTATGCCTTCCTCATCCCCTACCTAGAGAGCCATGCGTTATAACAAAGAATGGGAAGAATGGGGGAAAAATAGTACAACAAAACTAACCAACCCAGAACCAAGCAAGCTGTATGGCCCCAGGGCTTCATGTTCCTGGTTTCTCAACCCCCAGAGAAGGGAGGCTCTCATAGCACTTCTCGGGTTCTAAGCTCCACTGTTATAGTTATGTAGAACCCCGGGAGTTTTTGTTTGTTTCTTCTTTATGCTTACACTGTCAGTATCATTGTTTATACCCTTCCCCTGGTTTGACTTTGTTGACTCTGCAACACTTCTTCTAAGTCTTCCTATACTTCTTGCATTCATTCCTCACAGGGCAGTGATACCCCATTACGTTCATGTACCACAATAGCTTTAGCCATTCCCTGATCAATGGGCATCCAACTTGTTTCCAGTTCTTCCCAGCTACCACAAAAAGAGCTGCTATAAATTTTTTGGCTTGGTACCAAACCTATGATATCGTTGATATATGGAACTCCTGGATGAGAAGACACTTTCTACCAGTGCAGACTAGCGCTTTCTCTACAATTTATGGTCTTAGAGAACTGCCTGAGGCAATGGCGGATTGAATGACTCACCTAGGGTCACCCAGCTAAGCCATATAAAAAGTGTCACTTGAAGGTCTTCCAAACTCCAAGACTGGTTTTCTACCCCCTGGGTCACATTGCCTCTCATGGTATCTTGCCATATATGGTACCTTTCTTTGTGTCTGTCTTTGATCTCCTTGGAATAGATGCTAAGCAGTGGGATCTCTGGGTCAAAGGATATAGATAGTTGAGTCACTACCTTAAGCAAATTCCTAATTTGTAACCCCTATTTTGTTATATGAGCACAGTCACTATAATAATAAGTCTGGGTTGTAAAATAAAGGTGATTTAGTGGAGTGGACCATCCACTGAACATTCTTACTTAATAGAGTATTTGTCTTGAAAGCATACTGTTCTTTTGGAGGTCAATATGTGACCAGAAGGTGGACCTATGAACATCAGTCTCTTTTTGAAACCAACTAGAATGTTCTCTCCTTTGGGAATCTGTTATTCCCTATTTTTCAGGTTACCAGGGCATGCTGGGAGCTCCAGGCACCCCTGGGGCACCTGGAAGACGTGGTCTGCAAGGCCCTCCTGGAAACCCTGGCTTCCCAGGTCCAAAGGTTTGGCTTCCTCTTATGTCACTGGCTTTAATTTCTTCTTCATTATTCCTTTGTTACATATTTGGGATTGTCCTTTCTTTCAACTCTTTAACCTCTAAAAATTGTCCCAGTGGTCATGTTGGGAGTATGGAGCTTTGGTGCCTGTTGTTAGAATCTGCAATTATCTGATTGGATGAATGAACAAAGATGTCTGGTCCGTGTCAGTGAACCCTTGCCAGATGGCTTTCTAATGAAGAATGAGAGTGATGATGAATGTGTTTCTGAGACCTTCCCATGCTGGGGTCCACCCTCCCCATGCTATCGAGGACATACTGCATACCACTGGGAGTGACTTCGCAACAATTTAACCCGACTTCATGGCGGATGGTATCTTCATCCCCTAATTATGGCTTAAATAATCTCAAAGACCTTCTCGGCTTCCTAAGTTTAACCACAATGGTGTTTAAGTGACCAGCCTGTTGAAATGTATTTCCCTATGTAGAATCTAAACTTCCTCTCCTTCATCATTACTCCATGCTCTAGGAGGGTAAAACAGCTGGCCCAGAGCCCTAAACCTCAGGGCAAAGCCCTTGGTTGGTGCCCCCGGCCTTCATTTAGCTCTTACTTCTTCTAACTCTGAACCATCTCTCTTTGGGGCAAGCCTAACTAGCTTTACACTTGTTTTCTCCTGTATACCAGTTATCTTCTCTCTTGTCTCTTTCACAAAAAAATGCCAGTAATTGCTGAGAGGTAGTCTGGTTTAGTGACTAGCAAGTCCTGCCTCTGCTTCATACTGGCTAGGTGACCTTGGCAGCAACTGAGGCATAACCTCTCAGTGCCTCTACAAATGGCAGTAAAGGGAACATCCTTGCTGTGAGTTCTCTATGCCAGTGAGATCAAAGGACAGAGTGCCCCATTACCCTTGCTCATTCAGTACCAAAGGCATAGTAACCTTTCTTTGGCATATCTATGGCAAGGAATAAACATCAAGGAAACAATGTCTGACTTCGTTCTTTCCTTCCTTCCCCCTCGCCACATGCTGATTCTCAAGGGAGAGCCAGGGGTTGGCCTGCCTGGAGCACCTGGGCTCAAGGGACCCCCAGGTCTCAAAGGAACACCTGGTCCAAAAGGCAACACTGGTTTCCCAGGGCCCCCAGGCATGCCAGGGCTCCCTGGCTTGGATGGACTTCCTGGGTCAAAAGGTATGGAATCTGCTGCTTCTGGTTCATTTGCTGAGCTTTTTGTCTTGGGGAGATTTACATAAGGAACATTCCAAGTAGTGGAGAAACCCACCTTGCCTGCCACTTTCACATTTATAGGATTAACCAATCATCTTATTTTATATATGAGGAAACTAAGACCCAGGGAAGTAAAATGACTTGCCCAAGGTCATGTGTCAAATCCTAGATCTAGAACTAAAAGTGATCTTGGAGGCCACTTACTCCAAACCCCTCATTTTTCAGAAGGGGAAACTGAGACCCAAGTTGGGGAAGTGACTTGCCCAAGGTTGCATAAAGAATAAGTGAGAGAGTCAGGGATGAAACCCTTGCCTTCTCATTCCAAAGCCAGCACACAGTGTACCACAGTGGCCGCTCCTTGGTTCCCCCGGGTATTCATGGGAGTAATGACAATTTAGCTGGTTTGACATGCCTTTATTGATTCTAAGTTATTACTTTCCTCTTGCCCCCAAGCTAAGGGGAAGCCTCAGTTCCTTGTAGGAAGTAAGGCTGACCCATGCCTAGAGGCCCCTATGTCTGACAGAGCCCATGTAGCTGCCAGAGAAGGCCCCAAGCCAAGACCACCTCCCATTCTTGGTTAAAGGCACTTATTATCCTTCCTTGGTTTAAATAGCTTGAGACTCCATGATCATTCGCAATACTCAATGAGCTCCCCCAGCTGCAGAGTTATGATCCCAATTTACAAATCCAGACATTCCAAATGACAAGGCACGTAACAAATGACCTGTGAAGTCCGTGTTCCCTTCCACTCCCTTGTATTATCTATTTATAACATGACCTTGAGAAGGGAGTTTAAGGCCTATTTGAAAATTCTGGGTACCTGGCCAGGCTCCTTGTCAGTCTTAGGCAGGAAAGCCAGGGTCCTCTCAAAGGAATCCTTGAACACCAAGAGGCAATATAGAGGAATGGGTGCTAGGCTTGGAGCCAGGAGAGGCTTCTGGGCCTCCCCTTCCTGCTTCCTGTGCCCCTGGAGGAGCCTAGGAACACAAAATCAGAGGACTGGAAGGGGTTTCAGTGATGATCAATTCCAGCCAGTCCCTACTGCCACATGCTCAATGAATCCTTCCTACTTTGGGGAAAATCAGAAGGCCTTCCTGACAGCAAGCTCAAACTTTTCTTCTTAAAAATTCTACCCATTGATCCTGGTTCTGCCTTCAGAGCCCAAACAGAACAAGTCTAATGACTTCATTCATGTGATGAATGAATGTCATGCAGTGAATCAACGTGACCACATTGAGCACATCCCTTTCTCTTCTTTAGGCTAAACATCCCCTGTTCCTCCAACCATGAATAGTCAGTCAACACTTAATAGGTGTTTACTCTGTGCCAGGAACCTTGTTAAGTCTGGGAAAGAGAATCCAAAGACAACCCCTAGCCTCAAGAGCTTACAATCTAATGGGAGAAAATAACACATAGAAAGAAGCTGGAAAAGCGGAGGATGAGGGGTATTTAGTCCTGCAGCCAGATGGAAAACGATGAGGTGTCTGCCCTGGGCCCCCTCCTTAAATAAAGGGTCCTCCCATGGCATGAACTCAAGGCCCTTTGCCATCTTGGCTACCAGTTCTTGGCCACTCTCTACCTTATCTCTGCACTTCCTAGACTGAACAGAAGACTCCAGATGAATTCTGACCAAGGGGGACTCCATATGTCAGGGAGCTGTGCCCCCCTGCTACAGCCTAAGATCACTTAGTTTCCTTGGCTGCCCCATCAACTTGCTAATTCACACTGAGCTTGTAGCGACATGGCCCTGTATCTGCTCTCTACCCATGCTTCTCCTCCAGTCTAAGGTGCTTACCACACATTTATTGATTGACTATTTGATCAGTGTCATATTTGGAAAGTTAATTTTTGGGGAACCCAAACGTAAGCCTTGACACTTATCCCAATTAAATGTAAGCTTATTCGGTTTGGCTCCATGTTCAAAATTTCTTTGGATCCTGGTGCTTTTCTGTCCAGTGGGTTGGTTCTTCCTCTCAGTTTGGTGTCTGATAATCATATCATCTATCCTGGCCTAAGTCATTGCTAAAGATGTGAAACACTTAGACCATACAGGGCCAAGCCCAAACCCCTGGGGTGCTCCACTGGAGAGATCCTACCAAGCTGATATCAAATGACTAATTACTCTTGGTTGAGTTCACTCAGCTGGTTTAGAGTCCATTCAACTGGTTTAGAATCTAACTACAATATCATCTAGCCCACATTTCTCCATAATTCCCACAGAAATGTCTTGAGAGACTTTATCCAATGCTTATCTGAAATCCAGGTAAATAATATCAGCAGCATTCCCTTACCCTGCAAGTTTATTAATTGTGTCAAGAAGAGGAATGAGATGAGTCCAGCCAGCATGCCCTGTTCCTGAAGAAACCTCTTTCTCATCCCTACTTCCCTTTCTAGACATTCTCTGACCATTTCTTTAATAAGTCCTTCTAGAATGTTCCCAGAAACTGAAGTCAAGCTCACCAGCCTGTAGTTTGCAGACTCTGTCTCTCTCTGTCTGCTTCTGTCTTTCTGTCTCTGTTTTTGTCTCTCTCTCTCTCACTGAAAAACAGGATATTTGTCCTTGTCCAGTCATGTAGCATCTTTCCTGTTCTCCAGTACAGCTTAATCCTCCATGCCTTTCCCCATCCCAGACCCCATAGCCTTTTTTGTTGTCCATCATTTCCCTTGCCAGTCCAAACTCATCTTGAGCTTTACTGGGCCTGATATCCTCCATATGATGCAGCATCATGGGTTTGAATTTATCCTCTGTCTCTTAACCTACCTTTCATCTTCATCTCTTTTAAGTCTAAGTTAGTTGGTCAATTTCCTCTGCATCTCGTTGGTCTCTTCAGACAACAACTGTTTTTCTTCTTCATTGGAATCATTTCTCTTTATGTTCTTGAGATTTCATTCTTGGGTATCTCCTGTCCCTCCTGGGCTGACTTCCCCTGTAGAATTTGTCCATTCAATCCTACCTGTCCTTCCTGTGAACCCTGTGCTTTCCCCAAATCTGGGGCATATGTTAGAATAACCCCGACTTACTCCTCTCTCACTAACTCAAGGATATGTCTTGGTCCCTTCCCTCCAGGGTTCCCATCATTTTTACCCACCCCAGAAACCAGTTCCTGCCTGTTAATGAGAATCAGATTCAGAATAAGATTTCTCCTTGTTAGTATTATATTATCATTAAGGCAGTTCAGGAAGTTTTTTGCTGCTCCATTTTTGGCACACGGAGAACTCCAGTTGATGTCTGGATAATGGAAGTCCCCCACTGCCACTCTCTCTTGCTGCTTTCTCTGCCAGACTCGTAATCTGTTTCCCAAACTCCTCATCTATTTCTTCTTTCTGTCCAGATGGTCTGGATGACGAAGAAATAGTTCCTGGTTTTCCCTCCATTGATCTTTCCCCAACTGTTCTCAGTTATGCTTTCTCTGCCTGCTTCCTGTTTTTCCTCACCTGAGGATATCCTCCTTCTGTGCCACTTCTCTCACCCCCTTTTTACCTGGTCTGCTTGTTTCGCTTGGAATTTGCCCATCCAGGGCCATCCATCAGGCCTAGATTTCCTCCCACTATGTCTCAGTGGTACCGTGGAGATCCTCTGTTTCCTTGCATTAGGGGCCCTAGTTCCTCTTCCTTGTTGCATCTTGAGGTCCTGCTTTTTCCCCCAGCCCATTCCTTGGATTTTGTATCATGTGCCTTTCAAAGGAGCTCAGTTGCCCTTGTTCCTTCCTTGTAGCTGCTCTAAAATGGGGTCTAGCTTGGTGGATGTACAATGGCAGTTTTCTCTCCCTCTTTTGCCTTTATGAGCCTTAGTTTCCTCTCCTGTAAATGGGGATCATAATGCTTACCCTGTCTTCCCTCAGAGGCTCTTTGCAAGGAAAGTATTCTATAAACCTTGTGGTAGCAGAGGAATTGGAGTTATTCTTACTGTCATCTCAGTGTTATTTTTATTATACACTTTATTTTGAACAATCATCAACAAACACTACAAACATTCCATTCTACAAAGAAGGACACTAACAGGGATCGTATATGAAATGGAATTATTTTTCATCTAACATGGTTGTAACAGAATAACCTATTGTCAACATTATGCATGATGTGCTGGAAATGTGCCTACCTGTAGTTCCCTATCATGAGATAATTGAAAAGATCAGCATTCCACCCTTGTCCATCTTTACCCTGAGTTCTCCTAAGGTGCCTTTGCAGAATGCCTTTTGCCTGGAGTGAGTTCCAGGCTTTGAAGAAAATAGAGATGGAAGGTTAGTTGATTTATTCTTTATATCCTTCCTGGAGGGTAAAATAAAATAAAAAAATCTGGAAGAGAATCAGAAGACTGACTTGGATCTAGCCCTTAGCATATGCCAAATAAGATTCTGGTGGTCATGTCTGGCTCCTTCCCCATATACCCTGGCTACTTACCTCTGCTCTTGAAGGCAGCTGGTGGTCCAGTGGGTAGAGCACTGAACATGGAGTCAGGAAGACCTGAGTTCAATTCTGGTCTCAAACACTCACTAGCTATGGGACCCTGGGCAAGTCACTTCAGCTCTGTTTGCCTCAGTTTCCTCAACTCTAAAATGGGGATCATAAGAGCACCTATCTCTGAAGATTGTTGTAAAGATCAAGTGAAATAATATCTAAAACCATTGAGCACAGTCCCTGGCTTATTCTGTTGCTCTGTTTTCCTTGGATGATCCATGAATGACAAGCTTTCTAAGGATATATGTATACTTCCTGTCTTTGCCTGATCACATGGATCTTGTGATAGCATATGATATATTCATGACTCCTACAAGTCAACTGATCTTGTATAAAAAGTACCTATTATTTACAACTAAACCTGCTGTGTATGAGGTAGGACTGAGTTTGTTCCTTTTCTCTGCAAAGGTGACCCTGGAACACTTGGACAGCCTGGACTTATGGGTCCTTCTGGGCCACCAGGAATTGGCCGTCAGGGACGTCCAGGACCACCAGGGATTCCTGGACCTCAGGGTCAACCAGGTAGGACTGGACTAAAGGTAGGTTGTAAATCCTGAAGTCTATGTCATATAAGGAATTCATCACCTTCACTAATGTAACAGATATTCATTAGGCACTTATAATGTGTCAGGCATATAGTTGTTGTCTTTCGTGCTCAAGAATACCAAAATGGTACCACTATGTTGGGGTCAAGGTACAAACATGGCTGATTAGACTGATTTAAACTAAGAATGTTCTACCGTAGGTAGTCACATAAGCATTTGGAGAAGAGATGACTCTAAGTTTGCACATCTCACGTTTCTTTTGAGCCATTACAATTCTGCTGACACACCATGTTGTCCTGTCCTGTGCCCATGTCCACCATGTCTCCCAATCAATTCTAGGGTTCTTCAGAGAGAACTTGAGAGTGTCCTTGTATCATTCCTTCTGACCTCTGTGTGAGTGCTTGCCTTGTGTGAGTTCTCCCTAAAATAGTCTTTTAGGCCAACAACTATTTGGCATTCAGGCTACATGGCCAGCCCATCGGAGTTGCACTCTCCGCAGTAGTTTGAATACTTAGCAGTTCAGCTTGTAAAGGACCTCGGTGTCCCATACCTTATCTTGTCAGATGATCTTCAGAATCTTTCTAGGACAGTTCATACAAACACAGATGCGTACAGGGTATACAAATACAAAGAATGAAATAATTCCTACTCTCAAAAGTCTTACACTTTATTGGAGGAAACCAGATATAGACAGTCAAGTAAAGATAAAGTAACCTGGGGGAGCAAAATGTCGTAATAATTGGGTGGCAGAAAAGGCCTTCCATGTAGGTAGTGGTACTTGAACTAAGCTTTGGATAAGACTGTGAATTCTGAGAGGCAGCATTGAGGAAAAGGAGCATTCCAGTCTGTACAAAGGCAAAGAGATGGGTTATGGAAGACCACGCATGAGAAATATTGAGTGGACCTGTTTGGCAAGAATGTTGACTGTGAGGGGAAATAATGGGAAATCAGTATAGAAAGAGAAAGTAGACTAGATTGAGAAGATCTGGATGTTCCAAACAAAGGAATTTATCCTAGAGGCAATAGGGAGCAACTAAAATATCTTGAGTAAGGGAATGATGTATTCAGATCTATGTTTTAGGAATATTATTTTGGTACCTGTGTGGAAAATGGAATAGAGAGGGGAGAAACTGGAGGCAAGATCAGTTGTGGGGGCTATTAGAGGCAACAAGGACTTGAATTGAGGTTGGTGCTAAGTAGAGATTAAAGAAGCAAGAATGACTTTGATGTCTAAACTCAAGTCTTTGGAAGGATACTGGTGGGTGGTATTTATGCTGTTACTGGGGAAGTTTCTAAAAAGCTTGAGACTTGGGAGGAATTCTGTTTTAATATATCATGTTTGAGATACCCATAAAAGAGACAGGAAGATATGCCTACCAAGAATTTGGGAACATGGGGCTAGAGGACGAGAAGAAAATGTCAACTAGATATGTCTGTCTAGGAGGAATCTGCATAGAGATGATTGAACCCGTGGGAACTGATGAGGTTAAGCAAGAGATGGTAGAGGGAGAACAGAAGAAAAGAGGCCCAGGGCCTTATCCCTGTTGGGTACTCATATTTAGCAGGCCTAATTTGGAAAAAGATCCAGCAAAGGAGACGGGAAAGAGGGAATCAGACAGTTAGGAGGAGGACCTGGAAAAAGTCTACAAGATAGAAGAAGAAAGAATTTAGGAAAAAGAAAGAAAGAATTCAGGAGGAGGAGCTGATCAACCCTGTTAAGCAATGAAAATGGTTCAGAAGTTTGAGCACTGAGAAAAGCCCATTGGATTTAGCAATTAAGAGACTGTTGGTGACCTTAGAGAGAGCAGCTTCTGTCTATCAGTCTAAGATGTAGGAAGTTGGGAGGTGCGTGGGATTTAAGGAAATGGAAGCAATGACTACAGATGGGGTTTTTTTTTTTTTTTTAGCAGTGAACATGAAGTGAGGTAAAGAAGCATAAAAGAGGCGGTTCAGTGGATATAACACCAGACCTGTAGTCAGGAAGACCTGAGTTCAAATCCAGCCTCAGACACTCCCTAGTTGTGTGACCCTGGGCAAGTCACTTAACCTCTGATTGCCTGACAGAATGGGTCCATTGGATCCGTTGAAGAAGGAAATGCCAAGTCACTTGAGAACCTTTGTCAGAAAAATGTCAGATGGGGTCATGAAGGGTCAGACATGACTGAAACGACTGAACCACAAAATAGAAGCATTGCTTGAGAGAAGGACCAGGTACAGAGGAGGGTTAGTTCTTTTTTTATTTTGTTTTCTTAGGATGAGAGAGGTTTTGACATGTTTGTAGGTAGATGGGAATCCTTGAAGGGGCAGAATCATGGAGGACATGAGAAAGGATAAAATGAAAACTACATCAGTGGGGATGGGATAGTTATACTTAGCAAGGATAAAGGTCCCTTTTGTTAGTGAATGAGTCAGGAGGAGAGGATGCAGTATGATGTTGAGGGGATATGGGTTGTGCAGTGAGGGAAAAGGGGACCTCATGACCATTAGCCTTGATTTCCTGGGACAACAGAAATGAGGTCTGATGAGAGGGAGGGTACAAGGTAGGGTGTGAGTGATTTGAGGAGAGAAGAGGTCTAAAACAGTTGTAGTGGGGAGTGAACTGGTTGGACAGTTAGAGTCAAAAGACTGCCTTGTGGCATTGAGGGCCCAGCTGAGATTAGAAAATAACTTTGTAGTGGATCCTTTCTACTTGGTTGTGTGGCTTTTCAGTAGGGTTCAGCATGCATGCAGTCGGTAAAGAACCAGGTAGAAAGGCATAGTGAATGGAGAGAATCCTACATGTGAAGTCAGGAAGACCTGAGTTCAAATTTGGCCACAGATACAAGTTATATGACTCTGGGCAAATCACTTAACACCTGGCAGCCTCAGTTTCCTCATCTGTAAAATGGGGATAATGATAGTACCTTTTCCTAGGATTGTTGTGAGTATTAAATAAGATAATATCCATAAAGTGCTTTATAAATCTCAAAGCACTATATAAATACTATCTATTATTAATGCTAAGGAACAGCCCTTTCTTCTTTGAGGAAACAGAATTGAGAAAGAATGTGTGTGTGTATGTATATGTATTTGGATATTTATTTTTATGTTTTTCCATTCATCCTCAGTTCCCCCTCCTTTTTGTTTCAGTGCCTTTTTCCAGCAGTATAAGTCTGGTTGTTGGGTGTGGTCATCTATAGAGAAACATTGAAAAATCAAACTGTATATTTTCCAGCCCCCAGTGATCATCGTTTTAGACCTAAGCTGGTATTTCCAAGACATCCAGCTCCCTCCTTGTCTCTCCTTCTCATCCTCCTCCTCCTCTCCCCTTCTCTCTTTATAACCGAAAGACAACCTAGCTTTTCTCCTATTTTTTCCATAGCCCTTCTAGAGGAAATTTATCGAGATGTAAACAAATGGGTTTTCTTCCTTAGATAGCGATTCCTATGTTCCCCTAGTGTCATTGTTTGCGCGAGCGGGCACTTCCTGAGTTTCTGGCTGCATGGTGATATGAATCCTAATGATCTTAATCTAGACAGGCCCACTAAGGGCCAACCTGAGGCCAACATATGCTGCTTTTGTGCTTTTTCTTTGCAAAGCCCTGGAATAATACATCAAATTAAAATGAACATAGAACATTTAAGCCTTCCTTAGAAGTCACATGAATTGATGAGCTGGCTTAGGCTAGATGGAGTTCAGATTTGAGATAGACAATATGCTTTCTGACCTTCAGTGGGAGTTTTATTATTTATTAAACTAAGAGAAAACTAGAGACAGTATTATACATCTGGATGATTGTTTACTTGTATAGGCATCTAACGGCAGACATCCAATTTGTACCATGTTGTACCTTTGGGACTTCTTTGGCCTTTCCCCAAGGAGTCCAAAGGTCATGAGTTATTTAAAATAAAATAACATTAAGGCATTAATCTTGAACTGAGTACTTTGAGAATAACCCAATGAGATGAGTTCCATCCATAGCCCAGGTTAATGAAAGAACTGGAGGGTGGGATTTCAGGGTCTCTAGCAGGGGTCTTTGGTAAGATTGTGGAGAAGAGGAAAGTTGCCACCCAACTGGAAAAGGCAAATGTTGATTTTCCAAAGGAAATAAAATGGTATGTCTGAATGCTAGGCCACTAAGTTTGACTTGGATTGCCAGAAAAATTCTCCCTTCAGGGGCACACCGTCAATACACACGACCTAGATCATTAGCTTATTGGTTCCTAGACCCAGACTTGGAAGGAACCTCTGAGAGGCCATGTAATCCAACTCCCTCATTTTACAGAGGAGGAAACTGAGGCCCAAGGAGAGGAAAGGGTTTGCCCAAGGTCATGCAGGTCATAAGTAGCACAGGAAGAATTTAAACCTCGATTTTCTGACACCAGTGCCATTGATTTTAACCAAAACAACTTATAAAGTCTCTTGTGCTACTCCTAGGAAAACAGAGAAGAGGCAGTCTAGATACCACTACAGTTAGGTGAATTTGGAACTGTCATTGTTAATGATTCTGTGTGCATTCAGCCAGAATAGACCACCCTAGTGGAGCTCCCCAGGAATCTGTGTTTGGCCCTGTACTGTTTAATGCTTTTATTAGTAATTTAGATAAAGGCAAAGATAGCATGCTTACTAATTTTGTTCTTTCTTGAACCCAAATCCCATACTCTTTTCCACATTTGCTTATTGTCTGTCAAGTGGTTTTTTTGTTTTTTTTTTTTGGTCCAAACCAGAGATTTTATCAGTATGAGCCTTCCTTCGTGGAGAAACTCCCATTATCAATGCAGATCAACAACTGACTTTTGTGGCCTGGTTCTATGATTTCATTGGTAGACAGAACTGCAGCAAATGAGAGCTTTACCAATACTGTTGTCTGGTAGGCTGGAGTCAACACTTCATGGTCTTAGAGAGCTGCTTGGGGTGGAGGATGGGAGGCTCAAGAAGTGAAGCAACTGGCCCAGGGTCCCACAGCCAGGATGGGGCAAAGGCTGGCCTTGAACCCAGGTCTTTGTGGCTCCAGGCTGGCCCCCTTTCCCCTCCTATACTAGCTAAGTCTATACAATTCCTGCCATTTTGTAAGGAGATTTACCATCCCTTTGGAAACCATTTTGAAATTCCTTTTTCTTCCTGGTGCTTGCCAGGGTGACTTTTCTTTTTTATGGGGCAACACACAGAGGAAAGAATGCTGTGGACCAGGATGCCATGACCAGGACAGTGCAGTCTTCTTTGTGGTTAAGACTGAAGACACGGTATGATGGGGTCGATAAAGGGTAGGTCTTGGAATCAGGAAGTCCTGGATTTAAGACCAGCCTCTGAAAGCTAGTGACTGTGTGGCCCTGGGCAAGTCACTACTTTCTCAGTGCCCCAGGCAACTTTCTAAAACTCTCAGTTAAAGAGCAGGTGCCCAGTTCCTCTCATGTCTCAGTGCCCCCAAGCAGTTCTCTGACTAGCCATGTTACCCATAAGTTACCAGGCAGCTGATACTGAAAGAATTTCCCTTCCCGGAATTTTTCATACCTGGAGTTTTCCTCCTAGTCCTATTTCTGATTCCTCTGGACTCCCAAGCCCTGCTCCCTCTCATACTGCCTCATCCTGGGATCTCCTATAGTACCTGAGGCCTCCACTCCCTGAAATAGTCTACCACCCTCTTCCCCCATCACTGACTACCTCTTGGAGCCCCCATTTGGTGGCAGGAGCCAGGTTGATTTGCCTTCATTCTCCTCCTGCCTTGTTCCTGACTTCCTCTGGACTTCCACACCATGCACCAGGATGGGCACCTGAAGCTTCCTGCCCCTCCCGCAGCTCCCTTTTGTGGGATGTCTTTCTCCATTAGCATGTAAGCACTTTGTAAGGACTGGCTTTTCTGTATTTTTATCCCCAGTGTTTTGTACAGTACCTGGGCACATAGTAAGTGCTAAATAAATGCTTGCTTCCCTTCCTTCCTCCCTTCCCTTCTCCCTCCCTTTCTTTTCTTCCTTCTTCCTTTCCTTCATTTCTCCCTCCCTCCTTCCTTCTTCCCTCCTTCTTCTTTTCTTCTTTCTTTCCTTCCCTTACTTTCTTATTTCCCTTCCTTCCCTCCTCCCCCTTCCTCCACTTATCCTTTCCTTCCTTCCTCCTTCCTTTCCTTTCTTCTTTTTTTCTTCCTCTTTTTCTTCCTTCACTTTTCCCTTCCTCCCTCTCTCCCTTCCTTCTTCCCTCCCTCCCTTCCTTCCTTCCTTCCTTTTTTCTTTCCTTCCATTTTCTATACCAGTGACATCCCTGGTCCACCCAGATGCTGCCCTCCTCCCAGACAGAACAGTGGATACATCAATTTGGATGTATCCTCTAGTGATAGAGCTCACAACTTATCGGTGCCTCTACATCTTGTGTGACTCTTATCTGTGTCCTCCCTAGGTTTGCCATTCTATGGTAATGATGCCTTCCTCATTTTCTCCATTCTCTTTCTAGAAGCAGCTAGGAGGCACCATAGTGTACTAAATGCTAAGCCTGGAGTCAGGAAATCTGAGTTCAAATCCAGCCTCAGACACGACTCAGTTTCCTCATCTGTAAAATAAGGATAATAGCACCTATTTCTCAGCAATGTTGTGAGGATTAAATGTGATAATATTTGTAAATGCTTGTTTCCTTCCTTCCTTCCCTCCATCCTTTCTTCCCTCCCTCCCTCCTTCCTTCCTTCCTTCCTTCCTAACATCCCAAGGATCCCTGCCTACCTGCTGTCCCTCATTCTTATTACATAACTAGTTCATCTTCTTTTTTTGCCATACATACTTTTCCCTGATGACATCTTTCATATACTTTTACTTTGGGGGAGTACTCAGTATATATTTACTGTGACTCACACTCACTATATGCTTCTTCATTAGCCTTTAGGACATACCTACTTTCAGTTCATAGGAAATTACTGTGTTCATGTCTGCCCATTCCCTGCTAATATTCTCATGCTTGTGTTTGATAAGTCTCATAAAAATACATATAGCTCATGTGCTCCACTGGTGTTTGGGTGATGTCAAGGCAAGGCAAGAAAAACGGACCCCCTATGGCAAATACAGACTAGGATATGAACAAGAGAATATGGGCCCATAAGAATGGGCAGGCATGGAGGGGTTGCATTGGAATCATTGGAAGTAATCCCTTCAGCAAGTACATCACAGATCCACTGGAGTATGTTGGAATATTGGGGAGAAGGAGGTTCACTTCTTAAACATCTCAGACAAGTATCTTTGACTATGAAATTATAGGTGTCGCTAAATGTGCTCAAATAATTTATAGCTAGAATAGCCACAGAATAAGAAGATGCAATAATGATGCTCCAAGTGTTAGGGGGAATCCAGAGGCATGTAACTGAACCCATCCCAGAGGTTCTTGGGATCAGGGCAGCCTTGCCTGTGGATCTTGCTGCACTGTTGGGTGGCTCCCATTTTCAGTTGTCTGAAGCCTTTAATGCAATAAGGAAAAAAAGTGCAACTGAGCCAAGCAAATGAGTCTTAATAAAGACTATGAAATTACTGAAGCTATTATATTCTTAGTAGACTGGATTTTTTTCAAATTTGAATTTATATTCTTCTAATTCCTCCAAATTTTATCATTCTTTTGCAAATTGGAAAAGATCCTTCCTCAGGTGACATGCGGATAGGGCATTCCTTCATACACATTAACCACACTTGGAGAAGCAAATCAGACAATGTCATAGAAATGACTTTGCTGCTTAAATTAATTTCCATACTTAGTTCTCTGTCAATCAAACTTCCAAGGGGTTACTTTGCAGAACTAGACAAGATGGCAACAAAATTCATCTGGAGGAAAAAAGTTCTGTATTCCAGACACTAGACTATTAAGGAAAAGCATGAGGAAAGAAAAGCAGGAAAGAAGGAGCATCATAAATCATAGATAGAGGTCATAGAGCTCATAGATTTCCAGATAGAAGAGACCTCAGAGGCAATTTAGTCTAACCTTCTCATTTTATAGATGAGAAAACTGAGACCCAGGGAAGGGAAGTAACTTGCCCAAGGTTATGCACAGGATCTAGAGATAGAAGGGACTCAAAGATCATCCAGTTTATCCCTTTCGTTTTGCAGAAGAAGAAACTTGGGTGCAGTAAGTTTACTTGTCCAAGTTCATACAAGTAGTCTAAGTACTTCCAGACCTTGTGCCATATTGTAAAGCAGTAATCATCAAAACTATTAGGGATTGATTAAAAAAATGGATAAATGCATCAGTTGACAAGATTAGATATATCAAAATCAAAAGTAGGCCAATTCAGTAGCCCAGTGTTTGATAAGCCCAACATCATAAACAATTTGTGGAAGGATTTATTCCCTAATGAAGAACTTCTGGAAAAACAGGAAAGCATTTTGGTGGAAAACAGGTTTAGGTGAGCATCTTACAACACATACCACAATATAGTCCAAATGGAAACACAACTTAAACATAAAAAAGATAATATCTTAGCAAAATTAGATGAGAATAAAAGGAAGTACCTTTTACAACTCTACGTAGGAGAAATTTTTACCAAATAAGGAATAGAGGATATCATCAAACAGAAGTTAGACAATTTCAACTACATAAAATAAAGTTTTGCACAAATACAATCAATGCAGCAGCTAGGATAAAAATAAAACTATCAGTTGGAGAAAAATTTGCATCAAATATCTCTGATAAAAGTCTGACATCCAAGATATAAAGGGAACTAAAAGAACCTTTCCCCAATGGAGAAATAGTAGTCCAAGACTGTGAACAATTTTCAGAAAGCAAGTTGCAAACTGTCAGCAACCATATAAATTGTTAAGAATAAGAGAAATATTACTTAAAACATTTCTAAGGTTTCATCAAACACTCAGTAAATTGGCAAAGGTGACAGTCAGTGGAAGTATTAAATGTTGGAGGGGCTGTGGGAAGATAGGCATACTCAAAGGTCCAGCCATTCTAGAAAATAGTTGGGAATTATGTGAGAAAGTCATTAGAAGATTTTGACTCAGTTTTTACCACTGGACATATATTCCAAAGAGGTTAAAGACAGAAATACAAACCCCTTAGGTACAAAACATTAATAGCAGTGCTTTTTTGTGCTAGCAAATAAATATAAACAAAGAGCCAGAACAAATCATCTTTTAATCTGGTATTATTCAATGTAGTGATTGGTTGATTGGGGGAATAGAGTGATTGGCTGAAAAAAAATGAGTATTTAAATATAATATAATATTATTGAGCCATAAGGAAGGACCAGTGGAGGAATTTAGAGAAGCATGGGAAGATATAGGAACTGATCTAGTGAGAAGTAAGCAGAAAGTTAATATACGAAGTTGCTATAATACAGTAAACAAAAAGCATTCAAACAAAATCCAGCTGTTTAATCCTTACACCCAGTCTCCACTGTGAAAATAGGTGAGGAAGTGTGCCTACCTCCTTTTGTTGGAGAACTGGGGAACTCTACCCTCCTGCACGGTTACTGTGTGGGCTGGATTTGTTTAACCACTTTTGCTTGTTATATAAGAAGTCTACTGGACAAATGGTGTGGGAGGAGGCCATGTTATATCTGGAAATGTCTATGAGGTGTAAACCAAAGGCACTGACAAAATATGTTTTAAAAAGAGCAACATAGCAGTGACCTTATTGGGAAAGGGTCCTATAATTTCTCCTTGATGGTAGCAAGAGTTCAGTGAGCTCAGTGCCACACTTAGTTACAGGCGTAGTTAACCTCCAGGAATTGGTAATTATGGATTGCAGTAATTCGTAGGATCATCGATCCTATAGAAGGGATCGGTGGAAATTGAGCCGATGTTAGACTCAAAGAAGCTGGCTCGGCTGATCGCTAGCTATGTAACCCAACACAAATCACCTTTTCTCTCTAATACAGAGAAGGAGCTGTTCACTTTTCCTCCTTCTAGGTGGCTTCTGAGGTCTCTTCCGGCTTCCGAGTTCTGACCCTGAGGTTATTTCATTCAATCTCCTCATTTTACAGAGGAGGAAACGGAGGCCCCCAAAAGATGAAAAAACTTGCCCAAGGTCACACAGCTAGGATCTGGAAGGACTCTGAGAGGCCATTTGGTTCAACCCCCTTATTTTATAAAGGAGGAAACTGAGGCCCAGGGAGGGGAAGGGCCCACATTAAGTTCACACAGGTAGTTGAAGTACCAGGGCTAGCATTCCAAATCCAACATTCTTTCCACTTCACCAGGAAGCCAGTCAAAGGAGCCAGAACCAATCATCTTTTAATCTGGTATTATTTGATGTAGACATGGCTTAAATTCTTTTATGTACCCTAACAATAACTCCATTGATGTTTTAGAGAAGGTATAATTAAAGGCACAATGATTTAGACTGAACTCAGACGGCTTGAGTTTCGTTTCTTAGGTTACTATTAAGTGTACAAACTCTCCCCTCTTCTACCCACCACAGATTTGTGTGAAATGTGCTCTATTTCTATACGCCAGTGGGCTGTGATTTTTTTTTTTTGATTGTGTGATCAGTTAAAAGGAATTTGAGGCTAAATCTCAATACATGTTTATTTACTTATTTGCAAATTATATAGATACACTACTGTGCTAATAATTATGTACATTCCAAAACTTACAGCAAACCTAGACATTGAAAAGAGGATGAGATGAAAATGAAATAACGTTTGATCCAAGGGAGTCAGTGGAGTTTATTGAAAAGAGAGAGGAGTGACATGGTCAGACCTACGCTTTTAGAAAAATCACTTTAGCAGCCAAGCGGAGAAAGGGATGGAGTGGGGAGAGGCTTGAGGCAGGGGCACCAATTAGGAGAGAGGTAATGAGGGCCTTTCCCAGGGTGGTGGCTATGCGAGTGGAGAGAAGGGGACAGATTCAAGATGCTAGAGAAAGAGAAGAAACGACAAGGTTTGGCAGCTGATCAGATACGTGGGGTGAGAAAGAATAAGGGAGGAAAGATGATTCTGAGGTTGTGAACCTGAAGGATGGTGGTATCCTTGACAGTAATAAGACAGCTTAGAAGAAGGGTGCATTTGGGGAGCAAGATGAGGTAATTAGAACTGTGAAGTGTATTGCAATCTATCTCTGCCTACTCATCTTGTGTGGTTCATTCCGTCCCAGCCGAAATGAAAAGGAGTGGGAGGGAACTCCCCATCAGTGCCCTGGAACTAGAGCTTTCCCTCTGAGGGGCCTCTGGCAGGGGTGATCTGGTGTTCGAGGGGGGAAGCTTAGTAATTTCCTCAATGGCACATGCACAGCTGCTTCTCTATGTGCAGGTTATGACTGTCCAAAGGGGCGATGCCTGTTGCAAGAGTGGGGAGGTGGGGAGCTTTGGGCGGGGAGGATGGGGGCAGACTGGGGGAGCGTTTCAGGAGGATGAGAGGGCAAATAGATGTGCTTCAGGGTTAGAGACAAGCGCTGTGATTGGAAATTAAAGGGAAGGGTGAGCACCCTACCACCCTCTATTCAGTTGATTACATACCTCTCAAGATCAGATCACAGCCACTCTAGGGTCAGACTTCCCGCCCTTACTTCAGAGACCACCACATTAGACTAAACCTCCAAAAGACATTATTGCTCAACATAGTATGCATTTTTTTCCAAGCCGCCGTAGCAGGATGGCGTATTAAAATGAGTGATGGACCTGGAATCAAAAGATCAGGGTTCAGATCCTCTCTCTGGTATTTAAACCTATGGTTCTGGGCAAATTATACAGTCTCTCTAAGCTTTGACATCCTCATCTATGAAATGGGGTAAATACTGTCCCCATCTCCCAAATGTGGTTGTTATGAGGACAACTGTTAATTCTTAAAGTAAATGGGCACGATAGTAGATGGGAAACTGAGCCTGGCATCAGGAAGACCTGAGTTCAGATGTGCCCTTAGATATGTGTGACCCTGGGCAAGTCACTTAACCTCTGTTTTCCTCAGTCTCCTCATCTACAAAATGAATTAGAGAAGGAAATGGCAAACCACTCCAGTATCTCTGCCAAGAAAACCCCAGATGGGCTCATGAAGAGTTGGACATGACTAAAAAAATGACAGAAAAACATTGTATAAATATGTCAGTACATTATGAGTTGGGCATCACAGAAAACCTAACATTGATTTCTACATATAAAGTATGCCTAAAGTCTTAGTGTAGCTTTAAGTTATTAAGGTTTAAAAAAGAAAAAAATACTTTTTATTCTATTTTTATGTTTTAAATAAGACATTTTATATTTATGTCAAATGTAGTACCTTCTATCAGTACTTCTTCTGTAATAAAGAAATGGTTAATCAAGTCAAATGACAAGGAGACTGGGACTAACAGTGTATACCACATTCTGCACCCATAGTCCCCTCCCTCCCCGCCCTCACTAGAGGAAGGATGTACGCTTCATCATTTATTTTCCAGGTCTGAGATTGATCATTACAGGTCACCAGAATTCTGCTGCTTTTTTTGGTGTTGCTTTCATTTAGTTCATTGAATTCATTGCTTTTTGCAGTCTCCTAATTCTCTTTCACTCTGTCAGTGCAAGTATTCTTATACTTCTTTGAATTCCTGATGCAGTTGGCTTTTCTCACAGTCCAGTAGCATTCCATTGCCTTTATGTATCACAATGATTGTTCTCTCTTGAAAGCCTTTTCATTGAAGTCTTTCCAGTTTGAACCAAGCCAGGATATTTTCTCCCAATTTGTTGTCTTCTGTTTATTTATTAGTGTAGTTGTTAACTCGAAGCCTATTTAAATCCATCAAACAAATATTAAGCTTCTACCAGAGACAGTTGGGTGGTACTTTGCACAGAGCACCAGGCCTGGAGTCAGGAAGATCTAAGTTCAAATCCAGCTTCAGACATTTACTAGTTCTGTGTCCCTGGGCAAGTCACTGCTATCTGCCTCAGTTTCCTCAAATGTAAAATAGATGTAGTAACAGCACCCACCTCTCAGGGTGAGATGATGTTTGTAAAAGGTGCTTGGCATAGTACCTGGCACATAAAGTTTAATAAATGTTGATTCCCTTTCCCCTTCCCCCATAGGGGGAGACAATGTAGGATCATAGCTCTAGAGCTGAAAAAGGATTTTAAAGGCCAGCTAATCCAACCCCCTCATTTTACAGATGAAGAAACTGAGGTCCAGGGAAGGAAAGTGACTTACCCAGGGTCACAGAGTCAGTAAGTATCAGATACAGGATTTGAATCTAGACTCCAAGCCCAGTGTCCTGTGTGGTTTTCATGTACAAAAGAGAGGCTAGGGAGAGCCAAGGACTGCCACAGCTGGACCTGCGCTTCAGGAGCGCCCCTTTGACAGTTGTGTGGAGGATGGGCTGGAGAAGGGAGACATGGGAGGTGTGGAGACCAATTAGGAGGCTAGTGCAATAGGCCACACCATTTGCATGTATTCATTATTCGAGGTATTGACAGCTCTGACATTGCTAGAAAAAAAGCAGTTTTTGAATGTCATTTCAGCAGTCGAAGATAATCTCCATAGGGTTTCAGTGGTGTTCGTTAGTGCAGAGAGCCACCATTTCTCTTTTTTGTATTTATGTTTTCCTGTTGCACGTAGGTACAGAACATCAAGCATATTTGAGGCAGCCTTCTGATGAAACAATAACCTTTGTAGCTATCACCGATGCATCATTCTCCCCCAAACTCAGATTTTGTTAATAGTATCTGGTTCATTTGAATGAAAGGTTAGGGTTTCAATATAGGCTGAAATACAGAACACTGACTTACAAATCCTCAGTCACAAAACCATAGACATTAGAGCCAGAAGGCAACAGCACCAGGCTCGGGGTGGGTGGGTGGGGGTAAAGGAGGGGAAGGGAAGAGGGGAAGGAGGGGGACAGAGATGGGGCAGAGGCAGCAGGGAGGAGGATGGAGATGGAGAGGGAGAGGGAAGAAAGACAGAGAAAAGAGGGGAGGGAAGAGAAGAGGAAAGGGAGGTGGGGAGAAAGAGAAGGATGGAGATGGAGAGAGAGAGTGGGGAGAAGGATGGGATATAGGGAGGGAGATGCAGGGAGGGAAGAGAGAGAAGGAGGAGAGAGGAGGGATAAGGGAGGGGGGAGAGAGAGAAAGAGAGGAGAGGGAGAGACAGAGGGAGAGGGAGAGTGACAGAGAGAGATGGGGGAAAGGGAGAGACACAGAGACAGAGGGAGAGGGAGAGAGACAGAGAGAGATAGCTAGGCACAGAGAGAGAGAAGAGGGGAAAGGGAGAGACACAGAGACAGAGAAATAGATAAATAGATGGAGATAGAGATAGAGAGAGAGCACAGTCTCTCTTCTTGGGTGTTGTGGTGGTGCTTTGCATGCAGGTTCCAGTCTGAATTACATTCATTATTCCTCTAATGCCTAGGTTTGCTCCTCATTCTCACTCAAGTGTTTCAGTTCAAATTCATTTTCAGATGCCAAAGGGGGTGCCTCCATTTTATCAATGAGAGCCTTGTTAAGAGAGGTCCCGATTCTCTCAGGATGACCCAGCACATAAACAGTGGAAGGAAGATCAAGGTTACAGGTTCACAGATCTCAGGCTGCAAAGAACATGAGAGACCATTTAGTCCAACACTCTCATTTTAGAGTCAAGGAAACTGAGGCAGAAGGAGTTTGTAACTTGCCTAACAACTCTGGTCTTTTATCTTGCCGAGCTGGATTTCTACAGAAAGAGATGCTGTTGTCTCAACAGCTTGGGATGACTTTCCATGGTCTTATCCTTTGGTTCCTCCTCTACCTTACAGGGTTCGGGATTTGGAATCAGAGAACCTGTGTTGACATCCCAGGCCTGACTCTTCTCATTGCTTGGGGGACTGTAGGCAGATCCCTCCTCTTTAAAATGAGGGGATTGGGCTCCACTTTGAGAGTCTCTTCCAGCTCTGTTTGTAATTCAATGAATTGAATCTTTTTCTTTGAAATTCTTATTTTCTGTCTTTTAGTTTGGGCTCAGCTTTTCTGAATCTATCCCTTTCCTTACTCAGAGAGCCATCCCTTATGTAGGGGGAAGGAATTCAGAAAATCCCAGCACATCAACCATGCCTAAAATATATTTATAACACCCATAGCCCAACTCGCCCCCACCTTTGAAAGAGAGGGAGGTGCATTTTTTTCTGATTCTTTTTCAAGGTCAAGTTGGATCGTTATAACAGCAATCAGAAGTAATTTCAGTTTTCACAATGTTTTCTTGATGCTTTTTAAAACCTTGTTGTCACTTCTCAATTAGCTCCCATCCATTAGAACCCTCCCTTGTCACAAAGAATTGCAGGTAAGCCAGGTTTCCTAATCCAGTCTGTAGGTCAGCATCCTAATTGAGAAGGGAGACCTACTTCCCATCAGCCCTCTGGGATCCCCTGGTCATGGTATTGATCTGAACTCTGACGTCTTTTCCTCTCTTTGCATTATTGTGGCCATTGTGTCTACTACTAGTCATTAATTCTCTCCATGACTGTTCTCTGAATTCCTCATATTACAAAAAAACTCATGCATGTTTCCTGTACCTTTTTTGCTAACATAATTCCTTGGGGATTTATAGTAATGTGTCCTAGAAAGAAATGGTAACCTTATACATGGCCTTGTGAAGAATTGAAATAGGTGATTTTGAGATCATTTTTTTCTTTCTAGATCCTCAAATGTGGTCATTTTCAGGCTGGGTTTACACTGGGCAGTATTCTGTCACGGTGTCTTGGGAGGCATCCTTTGCTGGAAAATAAGCATGGATCTTTAAAAAACGTCACAAATCACAAGTTGATTGCATTTGTATCATATCATCTAGGCTTGCCAGGAGTCCCAGGAGGAAAGGGAGAACCAGGACCCCCTGGGTTTGATGTCTCGGGGCCTCCTGGTGAGAGAGGCCATCAAGGCATCCCTGGAACACCTGGTGTCATGGGGCCTCAAGGTTCCCCAGGGCCCCCAGGACAAGATGGTGCTCCTGGGCTTTCGGGTAATTAAAAAATGCTTCTCTCTGTTTACTGTAAATTGTTACTCATGACAATATGTGGGTGGCTTGGTCTTATTCTTCCTGTAGTGTTGCATGTGACTGGCTATACTTTCCGAACCTTTAGGGAGCTGGATGGGAATGCTACATGAAATACGGTCCCAGACCTAGGGCTGGAAGGGCCCTCAGAGACCAACTAGGCCAACTCTCTCATTTGAAGAGAAAGAAACTGAGGCCCAGGGAGGGGAAGGGACTGACCCAAGGTCACACATAAGCTCACAGCTCTAGAGATAGTAGGGACCTCCCAGACCAGCTAGTTCAACATCCTCATTTTACGGAGGAGGAAAGTGAGGCCTAGGGAGGGTGAAGGGACTCATCCAAGATGACCAAAAGATTATTGATTTAGAACTAGAAGAATCTATTAGGTGCCATCTAGTCCAACCCTCTCACATACACATGAGGAAATTGAGGCCCAGAAAGTTGACCTGCCCTGATCACAGAGGTGATGGTGATGACCATTTTATTTTACATCCTGGATGTTACTTCTTTTTGGGTGTCCAGCACATGGAATAAAATGGACATCTCCAAGTTCTCTGTCACTTCCTATTTCTGTGACCCTGGCAAGTCTACTCTCTGGGCCTCAGTTTCCTCATTTGTGGAGTGAGTTAGTCTTGAAGGTCCCTTCCAGATCTGTGTGTTTCTTCCTCTGCAAAGTGAAAGGAAGGGGTTGGAGTAGATGGTGTCTGAGCCTCTCTTTACCTCTAAATCTGTGTTTCTACTGTGTCTTTCTCTGGTCAGATAAGAGGCAAGTGAGACTCCCTCATGGACATTCTTTGAGGTTTTATCTAGAATAACATTTCTGATTCACTGCTTCTAGGTGCCAAAGGTGAGATGGGGAAGCTGGGGCCTCCAGGACCACCAGGGCCTTTAGGAATTCCTGGCAGGAATGGTGTTCCTGGCTTGAAAGGTAACTTTTGGCTGCATGTTTTGTATGAGGAGGCGTGTTCTCCTTCCCTTATGAAAAGGAAATACAAGAGAGATTTTCTTTGGACAGTATAAAGAGGGGGGGGTAGGTGTTCTGTTTGACATGCTTTTCTAAGGGGCATGAACTATTTCTGGTTGGACATGCAAAATTAATGTAGATCCCATGTGTTTTTAAATGGGATTTTGAAGTTAAAATCATACAATGCAGGGCTCAAGGTTTATAGCCCTTCTCATTGATAAGTAGAGCTACAAGTAGACAGGCATACATTACTAAAAAGATTGAATGCAAGTGCTGTGAGCTCTTTGTCCTCAATTCCACCCTTCACAACACCTCAGCTTTCACCTGCCCCCGATTGTATCCTTCATCCCATCTACTATCATCTTCTCATCATCCATCTCCATTCTTTCCTTAACTTTTTAGCTCTCCTTATCCACTGACTCCTTTCCTACTGCTTAAAAACATTCCTAGGTGGTCCCTCATCCTTGAAAAATCTGGCATCCTCTCAAAATAATCTACAGTCTTACTACCTAAAACTCCTACTAGAAACTGTCCTCTACTCATGACACCCCTTCTTTTCCTCTTTCAATTTGGCTTCTGATCTCCTCACTCCCCCAAAGAGTGCTTTCTCTAAGATTATCACTGTTTGCTTGGGGGCTGTCTCCAATCGTCCTGACCTATGTCTTGCCATTGGACTCGGAAGGATAGAGTGAGGCTGATGGTTTTGTACAGCCCCGCCTCACTTAAATCCAAGTCATTTGCAAGTCATGACATCACCCTCCTGATGATTGGTCCTCTTCAAGAACAGAGGCTGAACAATGATAACCACTGCTTAATAACTGAATCCAATGACCTTTTCTTAATTCTTATCCTTCTTGACCTTTCAGCTGCATCTGACACCACTGTCCACTTACATCTCCTAGGCCCTTTCTCCTACCTGGGTCTTCTTGACAGGGTTCTCTCCCTGTTCTTCTTCTGTTTCTCTGGGCATTCCTTCTCAGTCTCTTGTGCTATAGCATCATTCATGTTTCACTCTTTATGCATGGATATACCACAGGGCTCTATCGTTGGCCTAAAGCTACATATCCAGCCATCATCTCCCTCTTGAATTCTGGCCTCATCTCCCTAACTGCCTTGTAGACATTTTTAACCGGGTGTCTTAAAGGCATCTCAAATGCAACATGTCCAGAATGGGTCTCATTATCTTCTCCCTCCCCCAAGCTGCTTCCTGATTTCCCTATTTCTGTTGAGGAAAGCCTTCCCAGTCACCCAGGCTTCCAACCAAGGTGTCATACTCTTCACCCTCACTCATCCCTTCACTCCTAATCAGTCGCCAAGTTTCATTATACATCCCCAACATCTCTCAAATCTGTCCTCTTGTCTCCACTCACATAATAAGCACCCTCCTTTAGGTCGTACATTCTAATTGGCCTCCCAGCCTCCAAAGCTCTCCCTCCATTCTGCTGTCTACAAGACACCAAAGTGTTATTCCTATACAACAGGTCTGACATATTCCCCTGTCACAGAAACTCCGGCAGCTTCCTATGGCCTAGAGCAGCAAATACAAGCTCTGCCGCTCTGTTTGGCATTTTCAGCCTTTCATAATACTTGGAATAGCCACTTACTTAAGGTGAGTGTTCATGTACTGCTGCTGGGCTAATTTATGTTACAGCCTAATTAGGGCCTGGAGAGTATGATTTTTTAAAATATTTAAAAATTTCTGGCACCTATTTATCCTTATCTTTGTGAAATGGACTTTTGCAAAGCTGCCATAAAGACACTTCCTTAATTTGTGTGAATTCCAGTGGCAATTTGGAAGATCTATCCCTCGGAGTTATTGCCAAATCTCATTAGCTTTAAAGAGTCAATCAAATATATTTTGATAATTGAACAATTAGAAGCCCAAGTCGAGGGTCAGAGGAGGGAAAAGTCTTCTAGTGTCCCTAATAAGACCAAACTGAGGGGCATGCTGCTGGGCCCTCTGGAGGGGCCATTAGAGAGACCCCAAAGAGAGCTTCATTGAATGGAGCAAACCCATGCTTGGGCCAATACTCAGTTCCGTTGAGGCTGGGCAACCTAAAGGAACAAGAAGTGGAGGAAGAGGAAGGAAGGTGATGAGAGCTGATGGTCAACCAGCACTTATTAGATACTTAGTGTTTGCCAGGCAATGTGCTATGTGCAGGAGATGGAAAGAAAAAGCAAAAATAGCCTTTGCTCTTGAAGGGCTTCTGTGCTAACGGGAGAGACAACATGTATGAATATAAGAATAGACCCAAGGGATTTTGGTGATGGAGAGTACAAGCGCTGGAGGAAGAAGGCCTCCTAGAGATGTGGGAGAGTCTGAGGATTCCAAGACAAGAGTGAGAAGGGAGAGCATTCCAGGCATGGGCAGGGGGTGAGTGGGGCAGGCAATCTAGAGGCACAGAGATGGGAGATTGACTGCTGTGGGGGAGAAGCAGCAAGTCAGCCTCTGTGGCTAGCCTGGAGAGTCCTCTGGGGAGGAGGAGAAGGTGTCAAAAGATTAGGCAGGAAGAAGGCTGTGAAGAACTTTGCCAACTAGATGAGTTTGTATTTGATCCTGGAGGCAATAGGGAGCCCCTGGACCTTCTTGAGCAGGGGAGTGACATGGTCAGACTTGGGCTTTGGTAAAATCGCTTTGAGGCCTGAGTGGAGAGGAGAGAGATTGGAGGCAGGAAGGCTGATTGTCTAAATGACAGGTGATGAGAGATGACCTGCATCAGGGGGCTGGTTGTGGGAATAGAGAGAAGGGGATGCATAGGAAAGATGTCACAGATTGAAAGCCCATGGTTTGGTGGTTAATCAGATGTGTGAGTGAAGAATTGGTCAGGTCTTGGGCTACACACTGGAAATAAAAGACTGAAATGAAACATTTTCTGCCCTCAAAGAGCTTATATTCTATAAGTGTGTAAAGAAAATATTTTACTCATGGAGATATACAAAGAAATTGGAGGAGATAAAAGCCCTGAAGCTGCAGGTGTGCTTTTGCAATCAGAGGACCTAGGTTCCAGTCTCTTCTATAACACTATTTATCTGGATGAACTTGGGCAAGTCACCCTTTCTGGGCCTCCATAAAATGGAGTTGGACCAGCTGGCCTCTGAGGATTTTTTCAGGCCTAAGTTTAGGATCCTTTGTGACCTTTGACAAGTCTCTTCTCCTTGCTGGGCCTCAGTTTCCCCATCTGTAAAATGGATTGGACTAACTGGCTTTGGAAGCCCTTCCTTGCTCTAGGTCAAGGACCCTGTTTAGCATATTCAGAAGGAGTGGAAGATCCCCTTTTTTAGTCTCTTGCTCCTTCTGCAAAACTAGAAGAAACAATAGATGTGATTGCAGGATGGAGGGAATGGAGGGATGTGATGGAGAGATCAAGAGAGTGGCAGAGGGGAAGCCAAAGAATGGAAACATTGGGGCCAAGAACTCAAAAAGAAAGACTCGAGGGAGTGTATGGATGATACCCTGAAGAAGATGCCCAGGAACTCTCTGATTTCATCAAAATGTTTACTGAACAGGACAGCTCTCCAACCAAGGCAGACTTCTCTGAATGTATTCCTCTGGACTCCCAAGCCCTGCTCCCTCTCATACTGCCTCGTCCTGGGATCTCCCACAGTAACTGAGGCCTCCACTCCCTGAAATAGTCTACCACCCTCTTCTCCCATCGCTGACTACCTCCTGGAGCTCCCATTTGTTGGCAGGAACCAGGTTGATTTGCCTTCATTCTCCTCCTGCCTTGTTCCTGACTTCCTCTGAACTTCCACACCATGCACCAGGATGGGCACCTGCAGCCTCCTGCCCCTCCCGCAGCTCCCTTTTGTGGGATGTCTTTCTCCATTAGCATGTAAGCACCTTGAGGTCAGGACTGTCTTTTTTTTGTATTTTTATCCCCGGTGTTTAGCACAGTGTCTGGGTACATAGTAAGTAGTTAATAAATGCTTGCTCACTTTCCTCCCTCCCTCCCTCCCTTCTTTCCTTCCTTCCTTCTTTCCTTCCTTCCTTCCTGCCTTCCTTCATTTCTCCTTTCCTTCCCTCCTCCCTCCCTTCCTTCTATGAAACTCCCAGGGGTGATGTGCCCAAGGCAGGTGGGGCTGAAGACTTGTCAGGCTATTTACCATTCCATCCTTGATGGATGTGCTGTGGAAGGAGATATGGAAGGTAGAGTGTGTCATGAGGAAAAAGCAGATCTGAGTGAGCTTGTGTCAGAGAGAAGAGAGGAGAGAGAGAGAGACAGACAGACAAATAGGAGAGGTGGGGATGGGGGTGGGAGGGAGGGATTTGGAATGAGAAGCAACATCCATCAATCAACAACTATTTCTAAAGCACCTATATGGCAGCAATTCTCTAGGTGTTGGGGATTAAAAGACAAAGAGAAACAGGCCCTGCCCTCAGGGGGCTTCTATTCTACTGGAAGGAAGGTCAGTCAATCAACAGGTGTTTATTAAAGGCTTAACTCTGTGCCAGGTACTGGACTAGACACTGAGGATATAAGGACATAGAAGGGAGCCACTCCCACTCCAATGGGAGAGATGTACTAATCAGTCACCAAGACCTTATTGATCACATGTTAATGAATCTGCCAGGCAGAGGGCATTCCAGAAAACAAAACAATCCCCTGGCATTTTGCAGGAAAGCTTAAGACATGTAGTAGAGACTTGGGCTGTGTTCTGACTCTTCCCCAGTCAAGGACCCCAGTAGAGAGGGGCCATGATGAGAAAGGTTATTCTGTATTATTCATGGATCTGAATGACCCGTGTGTGAGTTCCCCTGTGGGATCTTTACAGGAAGTATGTATGCCTGCCTGATGGGGCAATGTGCACAGATCCCTAATACTCTAGAATAATGTGAGTGCATGTATGTGTACATGTGTATACATGTATGTGGATGGAAGGACCGTAAATGATGTGCATATGGGCCATGAACAACATGTGTGCATATGTATGTATTTTGAACAAGATGTATACATATATAACAATAAATAATATGTATGTACAGGCAATAATGCATCCCAGGTATCTCTTTGTCTCTGTACCTATTCTAGGGGAGGATGGTTTGCCGGGTCAGGCAGGATTTCCTGGTCCTGTAGGACAAAAAGGTGGAAAAGGTGAGCCTGGCATTCCGGGCCCTCCTGGACAAGTGGATCCAAACTGTCTGACAGTGAAGGGGGAGAAAGGAGAACCAGGCTTACCAGGTAAGGGAATGGACTCAGTTAGGTCAGGGTGTTTAGAATAGCCTTGAGTTTAGATTACATTAGGTTAAAAAAAGATGAATTTCACAACTAATTTAAAACCAGGTGAATATAACCTGGGCAAGTCCCTTCACCTGCTTCAGTTTCCTCATCTGTCAAATGAGCTAGAGTAGGAAATGGCAAACCACTCCAGCATCTTTGCCAAGAAAACCCCAAATGGGATCAGAGAGAGTTGGACCCAACTGAAAACAACTGAGCAATAATGAACATAACTTTAGATAGAGAGGACATATAGTACATGAGTTAGTGCCTTATACCTTCCTCAGGGTCAAGAAGACCTGAGTACCAGTATTGCTCCTGACCCATGTGTGAGGCTGTGTGATCCTGGGCCAATCCCTTACCCTCTCAGTGCTGCAGAGCAGATTCTGACATACATTACTAGAAGGAGTTTGCTCACTGGGAGTTCCTTTACCCATGGAATCATAGGTCTAGTCCAAAAGCCCCTCCAAAACAAACTATAAACAACACACATTGAAAAAAAATTACATCTTAAAAAATGAATTTCATCATAGACATATTCATAAGAATACGCTATGTACTCCGTTACTCTGTGTATCATATATTTATATGTGCATCTATATAATATATATGTATAATGTCAATA
>CM053775.1:37696085-37725365 GCA_028658325.1 Potorous gilbertii | reverse complement strand
GAAACTGAGACCAATCACAGTTAAGTGACTTGCCCAGGGTTACATAGCTAGTAAGTATGTGAGGCAGGATTCAAACTCAGGTCTTGTTGACCCCAGGCCCAGTGCTCTATCCATTGGGCCACCTAACTTTCATTCTTCCCGTGCCCTTTTGTATTTACACGTACGTTATGCCTTTTGTATGAAGTTATTCCTTTCACATTGTGACTTTCCTCATCATTTTTGATATATTGTGGGTCAGCATAAGAAATTCAATGAGAATTTTGAGAGAGTTTCAAATGAAAGCCAGTAGACAACACAGAAAAAGTTTAGAAACTCAGAAATGTACAACATCTTTTATCTTTTAATACCATAATAATTCAATCTTCTTCTCTGGTTTGAAGAAAGGGCCAAAAATTTTACACCAATTTTCCAGATCGTGGGGGTGCTGTGCCCCCTAACCTCCCTGATGTGGAAGGGATAATTGTATTTGCTTCTTAATTTAAAGGGAAAGGGAATTCTTTTTGAATCTAGGGCAGAGGTGGGGAACCTGTGATCTCAAGGCCACATGTGGCTCTCTAGGTTCTCAAGTGCAGCCCTTGGACTGAATCCAAACTTTACAGAAAAATCCCCATAATAAAAGGACCATTACTGTTTATTTATATATTGTATATATTTATATGATTTTTGTTACTAATATTGTTAAGCCCTGGCCACTAGTTTACTAGCTAATACAATCAGTGCACTAATGAATGCCTCAGATTTGCGTGATAGTAAGAGTTCAGTTTCTATTTAAACTAACAGAGGGACCATCTAAGAGTCCTCCTGTCTAAGCTGGGAATCTAACAGGGTCAGATGCTGAGGTCCAAAGAAGGGTCACACATACAGGTTGCAGAAAGACCTCTAGAACCCAGGACTTCTTACTTGTGGCCCCCAGCCAGGGCTCTGGCCACTTCCTAATGCTGCTTCATACCTTTTCTTGGCAGAAATTTCTCTTGGCAGTTTGTTTTCTCCGCTATAACCTGTGAGCAGATCACAGGATAGGATGGGAGTCTTTATGTACCCCTCCACCCTGCTCCAGACTAAGCAGAAATCCAAAAGGTGCCAGGCTCCTGTGACTTAGATTAGAGTTGTCACAGTAAAGCATCATGTGGGAACAGAGAGAGAAATACTAGCCACAGTGGGAAGGGCTCTAGCCCTGGAGTCACAGGCCCTGGGTTCAAATCTTCATTCTGCTCTTACCACCCGTGTGACCTTGGGCAAGTCTCTTCACTTCCTTGGAACTCAGTTTCCTACATGGGATAAGCCAGCTTCAGAGCTCCCGGCCAGCTTGGGATGTCTGTTATCAGGCCTTTGCCAGCCTTTTACTTGCAGGGGAGTGGAGTGCCAAGTGGAAGAGGCTACCCTGGTCCAGCAATGCTCTGCCATCTGGCCTTTCAGGGTGTCCTTTTGCCGAAGCTGTGTAATTAAATGCATTTCGATCTTGGCAAGATCGACAGTCCTTGGTGAAGTCCCCTAAGAAAAAGGCATGGGGACAACTGCATCATTAAAGTCAATTTACCACTCAGTGAACACAAGTTCCAGCCTGGTTTAGAAGAGAAAGAGTGTTGGTGGTGGGAAGATCTGGGTTCAGGTCCAGCCACCGGACGCATCCTGATTGTTACCTTAGGCAGCTCTCAAGGTCTCAGAAGAGCTCGAGAACGTCTGAGGCATGTGGTAGAAGAAATTGCCTTGAGGGGAGTTCCTTTGTCCAATGACATGGAAAGTTGGGTCTTGCTCACATCCTTTTCTTTACCCCCCCCTCCCCATTTTGTGTTTGGCATTATTTGATGTTGGATAAAATAGGATATGAGAGATTAGGGTAAGAAAGTGATTTTTCCATTGCTAACAGCCCATACCATGCCAGAATAGAACTTTTTCCTCTGTTCCATTCAGAGTTCTGAAATTCAGTGACTTGCTTTGATGACATTGGTGTTGGATCTATGGCCTCAGCTTAACTTTCTTCTCCTCTTTCTTGGAAGGCATCCCCGGAGTGTTGGGTCCCAAAGGCTCCCAAGGTATTCCTGGAGACCCGGGACAGCCTGGGCTGGTTGGACAGCCTGGTTCCCCTGGACCACCAGGTGAGTACCACAATGGAATACTTCTGTGAAGATCCAGCTCTTTTCCCACAGTGGGGAGACATTTTCCATGAAGTATGGAATCTGCATGATGCTACTTAGACTTGGATTCAAAGATATCTGGCTTTGCTTATTGACCAAAAGATGGTGTCTTTTGGTCCACCTTTTTGTGGACACTTTGACAGAATTTATTGCTTCTTTTCGTGGCATCAAAAAGGCAAAGGAAGCAAATGTTTTCAGATGTGGCCTTGGATGTATTTTACAGAATTCTTCATGGATGTATTTACAGAATCATACATCGTCTAGTGTAGTGTTCCACAGCTCTGGTGACATCTACAACCATTGTGGCCCCTCCCCCAGCTCAGATGCTCAAACACTTACCCTCCTGAGAGCCCATTTGTTGGACCTAGTGAAAAAAAATGAAAGGAAGTAGACCAGATATTCTGGTATGGAAGGAGTCACCTCAAACCATTTCCTAAATCTCCTCCTTGCCATCTCAGGTATTTGGGGAGGGTGTGGGGGAATTTTCGAACCACCCCATCGCTCATGGAAAAGATTAGGGAAGGGGAAATGTCTGCTCCCCTGGCTCAGGATTGTGGACTGGAGAAAACAGAGGAAGAGAAATGAGAGAAGCTAGCAGTCCCTTCCCCCAGGGCAAAGCGAATCACTAGAGCTGCTGCTCTTGGGTCATTCTCCCTCCATGCTCCTGTATTTAGGTCACCTTCACAGTACTAATTTCCAGTAGTCACACTCTTGGCTGATCAGGTTTATCTTCCGGAAGTTCAGAAGAGTGAAAGCTAGGATGATGTCCCTTTACACATCATTGCTTATACAGTGATCCCACTCTGAAGGGTGCTTCAACTGGAGAGGAAATATCTGTCAGATTAAAGCTCAGAAATATTATTTTTAATTCTCTAGATGTAGGGGACATGGCATTATGAGAGAGGAATGTCTCATGTGGGAAAATTTAAATAAAAAGATCAAAATCTGAATGGAAAAGAATTTTAGTTCTGCTGTTGGTAGACCTATGAGTAAGTCTAAACCAGGGGTAGGGAACCTGTGGCCTCGAGGCCACATGTGACCCTCTAGGTCCTCAAATGGGACCCTTTGACTGAATGCAAACCTCACAGAACAAATCCCTTCTAGGTCCTCGAGTGTGACCCTTTGACTGAATCCAAACATCACAGAACAAATCCCTTCTAGGTTGTTGAGTGTGGCCCTTTGACTGAATCCAAACTTCACATGTGACCTCAAGGTCACAGGTACCCCCCACCCCGGACCATTCTGAAAAACAATTTGGAATTATAAACAAAAAGTTACCAAATAGTGCATCTTCTGGCTTAACAATACCCCTGCTAGGCCTGGACCCCAGGGAAATCCAGGAAAGACAGAAAGGTCTTGTATGTACAAAATATTTCTAGCAGCTCTTTTTATGATGATGAACTGGGGAATGACTGAACAAATCATGGTATATGGATGTAATGGGATACAATTGTACTGGAAGAAATGAAGAAAAAGATAATTTCCAAAGACACGTGGAAAGATTTGCATGAACTGATACTGAAGAAAATGAGTGAAAGCAGAAGAATGACCTATATCATAACATCAATATTATAAAAACGAACAATCTTGAAGGCTTGTATAAACCACACAAGAAATGAGCAGAAATAGGGGAACAGTTTATATAATAGCAGGGACACTATACAAAACAAACAACTTTGAAAGCTCTAAGAACTCTGTTCAAAGCAATGCTCATCCGTGATTCCAGAGGGCCTGATGATGATTCATGCCAGCCACTACTGGACAGGGAGATGATGGACTCAGAGAACAGAATGAGGCATATTTTTTTGGACATGGTCAATAAAGAAATTTGCTTAGAGCTGACTATTATTACAAGGATTTTCTTTTTCAGTGGAGTAGAGTGTGGGATGAAAAGAAAATAGATGTTGGGTAATTAAAAAAAATTAATTTCAAAAATAATCCCTACATGTGATATTTGCAAGCCTTGAAGCCCTTTCCCTGATGCCTTTAAGTCATGTGGCAGCTTCATTAAGCCTAGAGAAAGACAGTGTGTCACTGTATTAATTATCCAGCAAGGAGATGCAATATCTGAGTTGTTTACCAGGTGGCATTCTGCCTGCAGGTACCATCCAGCTTTGTGGTCTAATCAAATTTACTCTGGCTCATGTGTGGGATAGCCTTCCTAAAAGACTATAGTATTTCCACTGGTCATGAGAGGGTACTCATCCTGTGTAAACGACTAAACTGTTACCCTCATTGCCAAGCTGACAGCTGCAAGGGATCACACTGAAATTAATCTAGGAGATGAAATGGAATATTACTAAAAATTAAAACAGATCATGTGACCAACAAGATGGCAGAATACTTTCTAAAAATCCCTGCAACCCCACAACCTCAAAAGAAAGGAGTTATGTGCCAGATTTAAAGTAATTGCCACTTAATCCACAAGATAAAGCATTGGAACCTACCGGCAAATTAAAAACTCTCGGTAAAAATATCAAAACATAAAGTCTGCAGCCTATAGGCAGCTTGGAATCCTCTGCTCTTTCTGTCTTGGCTTTCCTCAGGTCAAAATCCTCTCCCCACACACATAGGACTTAAATACTTAACATATTTGATCATCTAATTTATTGGTTATTGTGAAAAAAATGCATGGCAATGGATGCAGACAGGATGTGTATTTGGTGGGTTTCTCTTTTTTTCCTTTTATTTTATTTTTCAGTTAACAAGCATTTATTTTCTCTATATTCCCCTTCCAATTTAAAAGAAAAACAAGAACTTTGTAATAAATATGCCTAGTCAAGCAAAACAAATTCCCACGTCGACCATGTCCAAAAAAATATATCTCATTCCACATCTTGAGTCCATCAGCTCTCTCATAGGAGGTGAGTTGTTGCTGTTCAATTGTTTCAGTCAGGTCCAACTCTTTGTACCCCATTTGAGATTTTCTTGGGCACAGATACTTGAGTCTTTTACCATTTCCTTCTCCAAATCATTTTATAGATGAGGAAACTGAGGCAAGCATGGTTGAGTGACTTGCCCAGGGTCATACAGCAAGCAAGTGTCTGAGGTTGGATTTGAACTCAGGTTTTCCTGACTCCAAGCCCAGCTCTCAATCCACTGATACACTGGATATAGCCTGAATGGACTGGGCAAGAAGGAAGCCCTCTCTGATCCACGCTTTTGATTCTAGGCTGTGGTATCATAATAAAAGTATATGGCCCGTGAAGTTGGGATTCAGTTGAAGGGGCCACACTTGAGGACACATGTGACCTTGAGGCTGCAGGTTCTCCATCCCTGGATAGACCATTCACATGCTAAAATAGGAACAGTTCTTATTTCTACTCTTGCGCCCTGATCCTCAACTTTGGGGTCTCTCCTCTTTCATGACCTTATATATTCACTATCATTATAGGCACTTCACCCTACGGCAGTGCACATTTTATTATATCAGATAAAAATTCCAGGAAAATGGAAGCTTCTCTTTGTTGTCCTTTCCCCAAAAGGATTGAGGGAAGGAGCTACATGTATGGAAAGTTTTTGGGGGACCAAGAGCCAATAGCATTTGAGAGGAAGAGAATGTTGTGGTAGGGGAGCTTGTCCTCACCTCATGGGGCAGTATGACTCTTGGAAAGGGCTAATTCCAGGATCCCAGAGTCCACCTTGGTCCCAGGGCCACCTCTCTCCAGCAGGGTCAGCTCCCAAAGGCCCTGTAGGCAGCTTATAAATCTACTCTCCATCTGGGTTTCAGCATTTCCTCCTGGCCCTAGCCATTGCCGCAAGTAGAGGCTCTCGCAATTGCCTCAATAATGGTTGTGCCAAAAAGATCAATCTGAGTCAGAAGAGTGTCAAACGTGTGGCCTAGGCTGTGAGACTCCCAAGTATGGCCTGGACCAGAATCAAATGTAATTGGAAATATCAACAAAATAAATACACATAAAATAAAACATAGGTAATGTGACTGTGTGGTTTTCTAAGTCAATAGGTACCCGTAGGAATCCTTATGTGTGGCTTAGTGACATCCATTTTTATTTGAGTTTGACCCCACTGGGCTGAGTGCAGCAGCCACCTACTCTGTGGCTAGCCTGACCAGCTTGTGAATTTCACACCTTTCCTCCATCTTCTCCTTGGTAGCAGGAAGTCCTTTCAAGTGTAGGTCAAGGACAATGAAGCTTATCTCTTTGGGGAAATTGTACCTGTACACATTTCCCTACAATTCCTATTGTGGCACTGACCTCTTTCGGTCAGAACTTCTGGTTGGATATTTCTACAAATGGAATGAATTCAGTCAGACACTTCTGTGCAACCATCTCGTCTTCTCAACCTCCTCCCACTTACCTTTCTAGATCTGTAGAGCTGGTAGGAAGAAGTTCAAATCCACCTGCATCACCAGCTCATAGAAACAAAAAGGGAAGGGAGTGCCTGTGACCCTGTCTCAGGGTCATGGAATATAACAGGGGAGAGCAGAGGAAGAGTGGTGAGGGAAATCAGACTTCTGCAACACACCAGATAGACTAATATGAGTCACAATAGCTGCTGTGCCGGGACGCACGATCCTCCTTCCTTGTCTTCTGGACTCCATCTCTGTTTGATTACCTGGGACATGTCTACAGTGCTGATCTTCAGCAGCCACCCTGTCAGGCAGGGGTTCTGGGGTGTCTCATAGAGGCCCAAAATGCTGAAACCCAGGGCAGCAGCTGCTCAAACCCTGACATCCCATTGATGCTCAGAAAGGCTGACTTGAGAATGATAGAAGGATGAAAACAACATCCAACTCTGGACCCTGAGGGATAGAATTTGTTTGCCTCTTTCCTAACTCATGGCTTCCTGATTGGTGTTAGTATTTCCTCCCTAGACCCAGGCAGGGAGGTCAAAATCCTATTTCTCTCATTTATGCCCTATGAAACCCTGGCCAAGTCATTACACCTCACTGGACCAGAATTTCTTTTTCTCTAAAATGAAAAGGTTGAACTATATGGTCTCTGGAATCCCTTCCAGCTCTAAATCTATGATTCTATAATCTTGGGCCAGTCACTGCCCTTCTGTGGGCCTCAGTTTCCCCCTAGGTAAAATGAGGGTTTGGACTAGCTGGCCTCAGAGCCCTCTTCCAACTCTAGTTCTCTGATCTTTGCTTGAGTGCCAGGAATAACAGACACTGCTTTGCCAATCTCACCCCCTCCCCTTCTCATCATCACCACCACAGGCCCAGAGATAAGAGTGCAAGGCATGGGCACAAGTTCTATTTCCCAGCATGCTCTCTCCTGGCCCAGGGATGGCCGTTTTGCAGCTTCCCTAGGATACCTGCTTGTGTGTTAATAACCCTCTCTGTTCGCAAGTTTTTCTTTCTTCTTTTATAGAATCTCTACTTGGTTCCCACTTTAGCCAATTTCCTTTTGCTGCAGCACCTGTGAAAATAAAGAACAGCTGTATGCCATCTTTCTGCTAAGTCCCATAATGCTTAGGCAGTTATTTCTCTCCAGTCTGCCTGCTACCTCAGTTAGGCATGTAAAGAAGAGCAACACAGTGTCCCTTCATTCACCTGCTCCTTAAGTTGGCAGCCTGTGCCCAGGAAAGAGCCCCTGGCAGAATACCCAGGGGTGTGCCTAGCTTGTGCAACCAGCTTGGCATCTCCCCTAAGTCTCTGCTTTACAGTCACTTACCTTCCAGAGTCAACCCAGCTGCAACCCTTTACAAAGGTTTTTAAAAATGGATAGCTTTTGTTATCAACCCTCATAAAATGCCGTTCCTCCCTCTCTGGTACAGAGGGAAAGAGTCCTATATTCAAAGTCAGAGACCTGGATTCAGCCCCTCCTTCTATCATAATGACTTGTATGATGTTTAACAATTCATTTCCCTTTCTTGGACCTCAGTACCCTTTTTTATAAAATGAAGAGATTGAGATAAATAGCTTCTGAGGCCCTTTCCATTTCTAACTTTAAAATTCTCTAATCTTACATGCCCTCTTCACTCTCTCTACCTGTTGACTCATCAGCTCCTCATTCTCTTTTCACAGTTGAAATAGTGGTTCCTACCAATTGAACCCTTGTAACAAGGAATCAAAAAGAAAGAGGAAAAAAAATCAGTTCAGCGAAAGCAAACAACACATTAAAGCTGACAATATATGCCATATTCTATACCCATAGTTCCCCATCTCTTCAAAGCAGCAAGGGAGAGGAGTTTTTTTCCATCTCATCTCTGGGATCAAGCTTAGTCATAAATCTACAGCATTCAGTTTCAGGGCATTTTTGATCTTTCTGTTTCCACCATTGTAGTCATTGTGTATGGTGTTTTCTGGGTTCTGCTTGACTTCCCTCTGCATCGGTTCATTTAAGTTTACCCCTACTTCTCTGAATTCTTATTATGCATCGTGTCTTATGGCATAATAAATATCCCAATTACATTCATGCATCACAATTCCCTAACGGACTCTGGACCCCTTCAAAACAAATTGAGCTTTCAAGTGGCACAGTCCATTGGGATAGATAGGAATATCTGAGTTTATATATTGGGAAGGACCAGAAGAGCTGAATTCTTGGGTGGCAGGTCTTTAGCAAGAACAAATTGTGGTCCATTGATGTGATAGGATATTACTGTTTTGCAAGAAACAGTGAATATTGAGAATTCAGAGAAGCATGGGAAAACTACGAACCAATGCAAAGTAAGGTAAGCGGGACCAAGAAAATAACATACCCAACAACAGCATACAATGGAGATGGAAATAACAATAGCATCAGTAATTGAAATCCAGTGCTAAGAAATGATAAGAACACCAAGTTTGGCACCAAAGAAGAAAGAGGATAATTTGCTTCCCTCCTCATCTTTGCGGTGGTGGGGGACTATGGGTGTAGAATATGACATATAACATTGACTGTTTTGGATCAGTTGGTTAGTTATGCCAAACTGTTTTTTACCTCTCTTTTTTCTTCTGTGTACTATGGGATGGCTCTCCAGGAGGGAGAGGGGAGAGGTATACGTTAGGAAATGTATGTAAAGGAAGGACAAAGGATAGCTGTAAAATTCATTTTTTAAAAAGAGGAGGAGGAAAGTCCTCAGCCAGTTTTGGAAATAGGTCTTTGCTCACTTGCATAAGGAAAGATGCATTGGCTGTTTTGTGATTCAAAAAGGCTGCTGATTTAATTTGCTTTATTACCAATGCAATATCCATAGGGACAGTAGGCTTGGTGAAATTTGGGTTCTTACTTATAAAGCTGCATTAGCCTGAGGATTAGCTATGAATATAAAACTCTTCATAACCTGGCCCCATTTTACCTTCCTAGTTTTCTCACACTTTAAGCCACACCCCCATGTACACTTTGACCCTGCTATCCTTGTACCCCTCCCCGCACATACCCTTTGACCCTACTACCTTGCCTTTGCCCTGGCTGTCCCTCCTCATCTCTGCCCCTGACTTCCTCTAAAACTCAGCTCATAGCCCACCTGCAGCACACCACGGAGTCCCCCACAACGGCCGCCCCTATATCTTTCCCACTCATGTTGCCTTTCTGCTTCTCAGTGTATATTGTGTTATGTGCCTAGTTCAGAGGTTCTTAACCCCATTTGGTGTCAAGGACCCCCTTGGGAAGTCTGAGGAAGCCGATGGACCTATTCTCAGCATCATACTTTTAAATAATTGGAGGAAATGCTAAATTTCAGGTAGAAGTTTGTTAAAGTAAAGATATAACCCCCTGCAATTTTAACCCAGGCTTAATAATCTCCAACCTATATAGTTACAAGTTGTCTCCCACAGTAGAATATGAGCTCCAAGGACCAGGTTTTGGTCTTCCTTTGTATTCCAAGGACCTTAGCAGAATGGCTGGCATGTTTTTGACTGATTGGCTCCCCATTTACCCCTGTACTTCTTGGTTGTCATTATGGCCATCCATGGACTGCCACCATGGACTCCATGGCTGTCATCCCATATTGTCTTAACCTCGGATACATTCCAAGATGAGGAGCCTAGTTTAGTACTGAGACTATCTTTTAACTCTACCATATCGATTTCTCTAGGCCCCAAGGGAAACCAAGGCCTTCCAGGGCAACCAGGAGTAGTAGGTCCTCGTGGATTAAAAGGACGTGTAGGAGAGATGGGATTTCCAGGTGAGTGAGAAGAAATCCCAGAATGCTATTCACTTAATGTAAGATGGTTTATTTTTTTTTAATTGCCAAAAAGAGATACTTTTTTATACTGATAGACCAAGGTATCGAGGCATCGAAGTGAAATTCGGGGACAAACTGTCAGAATTCTTGAGACTTAAAAATTCAGAAATCTGTGAGTCCTTCTCATGTCAGTGTCAGGGACTGGGGGACCTGGAACATGTGGAGTTTAGCAGACAGGGATGGTGTTTAACATATCTCCTCTCCTGGGTATGCTCAAGGTCATCACAAGATAGAGGTCAGAGAGATTGAGGGGATTGAGGACCCAAGAGATCAGGATGTCCAAAGGAGAGAAGGGTTGAGTTGGAGAAGACCTTGAACTCGGTACCAAATGTATTGGAAGAATAGTAAGTGTGGTCTGGGGTTGCTGAATGATGAAAGGTCAAAAAGTGTCAGTGGTGTCAAGGAAGCCACCAACTTTCCCTTCCCCCTCATGTGTGTCAAGAGTTGTGAAATGAGGAGTGGTCTTTCACCCAAAAAAATGATGCCAGGTGTCTTTGGCAACTGTGAAGTTAATCCAAGGTATCCCACACCGTTCGGGAGAGGCAGGATGGGCAGTTAGACTCTGGGAAAAGAGAAAGTCTCTCCCACCTCTGTTAGATGTCAAGGCTTGGACTAACCCTAGCTCTGCCCTTCTAGTCTCTCAATACAGAGTCCTTTGTTTCTCTCTCTCCTCAGTTTCTGCTGCTACATGTATCTTGATGTGTCAGCTAATAAAGGGTATGCTACAATTAATAATTGTTTTAACAGGACTCCAAGGTGTGGAAGGGTCTCCAGGGCTGCCTGGAGTTGCTGGCCAGCCTGGCTCCCCAGGATTTCTTGGACAAAATGGAGAGAAAGGAGCCCCTGGTGTTGTAGAAATCGCTCTCCCGGGTCTTCCAGGTCCTAAGGTACAGTCCTGCAGGTGGAAGGAAGACTGCTGGGAAGATATGGGATTTCTCTCTTACATTATGGTCATTACTGCCTCTTATTTAAACAATCTAAAGAATATAGCTGCATTTCTAGACCAGGCCTTAAAGATGCTCTCTTTTCTCCAGAGTTGGCCGTTTGAATGAGAAGAGGAGAGAGCAGGTGAAAAATGCAACCATTGTAATGCTGTTTTTTCCTATTTCAAGCTAGGACAATGTTTCAATAAACCAAAGAAATCTCCCTGTCAATTTGGATAAGCGGCACAGTGTATAGATCGCCGGGTGTGGAGTCAGGAAGACCTGAGTTCAGATCCAGCCTCTGACACTGCCTAGCTGTGTGACCCTGGTTCAGTCACTTAACTTCTGCCTGCGTCAGTTTCTTCAACTGTAAAGTGGGAATGATAATGGTACCTACCCCCAGGGTTGTTATAAGCCTCAAATGAGATAACAATTGTGAAGCGCCATGGTGCAGTGCCTGGTACATAGTAGGCACTCTAGAAGTGTGAGCTAGTATTAGCATGCTAGTTCTCCCGCACTGTTTATTGAGTTAAACTGCTATGTATGACACTAGGCACTGAGGGAGATACAAGAACGAATCACAAGCTGTGAGAGTTGGGAGAGAACTTGGAACTCATCTAGATCAGTTGCACACCCCTTAGAGAAGTGTGGTCCAATGGATGAAGGTTGGCCTTGTACTCAGGGTGCTCCAGGTTCAAATCCCACCTCAGCTAACTCTGAGACCCTGAAAAAAATCACTTGACCTTTGAGGCTCAGTTTTATCTGCAAAATGGGGAGATTAATAGTACCAGCTTCATGGGATCAAAGGAAATCACATATGAAAAGTGTTCGGCAGAATCAAAAGTCCATATGAATGTGAGTTGCTATCATTTATGATAATTACTTCTGCTACTTTATGAACAGGGAAATGGAGGCATCATGACATGAAGTGACTTGCTCAAGGTCACGCATTTGGTAAGCACTTGTCAGATGTAAAGGTCAGACCTCTAGTGCTTTTCTCCCTATGCGGGTCGATCCCATGAAACTCATCAGTAGAGTAATTGCCACTTCTGATCCAACTCCACCGTAGTGGGTACCAGAAAATACTTGATACCATTCTGCTTTCCCACATAACACCAGAGCTATCATACTAATGAAGGAAGTGATTTCTGAATGGGTTGTAGACACAGTAGGTTCAAAACAGAGATCTAATAGGAAATTCTCCACAAAGGGCTATCATTCTCATGGAGGCAGAGATAACAAAGCCAGAGCCCACAGGACTTTGCTCAGTGCTTTGATTAATTTATTTCAAGAATTGTGTGGGGGCGAATTGGAGGTACATTTATAAAAACAGAGGTCCTTAAAAATAATGCTGTTGGAGCTCATTCTGCCATCATGCAGAGGTGGCAACAGGAAACCATGATTAGGTGTCTAATTGGATCTCGATTGGAGTCAGCATGGTACAGGGGGAAAGGGGGTGGGGGTCTGGGGTAGGGGAGCAGCCAGGTGGCACCCAGCAGAGTCAGGAGGACCTGAGTTCCAATTGAGCCTCAGACATTCACTATCTGTGTGACCCTGGGCAAGTCATCACTCTGTCTGCCTCAGTTTTCTCACCTGTAAAATGGGAATAAGTGCTTGTTCTCTTCCCTCTCAAAACTCAGGACATTTGAGTTCAAATCCCACCTTTGATACTACCTGTGTGACCTTAGACAAGTCCTTTCCCCTCTCTGGGTCTCAGTTTCCTCATCTGTAAAATGAGAGGATGGACTAGGAGACATCTGAGGTCCCTTCCAGCTCTAGAGCAAGGGGTTTCTGAACTGAAGGTCTCCTCCAGTGCTGAGATCTTCCGCACCCCTGGGTGTGCCCCTAAAGCCCCTTGCCAGCTTTCTTCAACCACCACCCTCCTGCTTTCCTTCTCTAGTCTAGTCACACTGGCCCATTTGCTGTCACTGTCCCTGCCTCTTCAGCTTGGAGGCACCTATGTGAAACCCCCCCTGATTCTGCACTTCTTAGTGCGCACACTTCTCTCTCTTTCTTGTCTCTTTGTTCTCTCTGTCTGTATCTCTCCCTTCCCTTTCTCTCTCTTTCCTCTTCCCTTTTTCTCTCCCCTTCTTCTCTCCCTCTTCTCTATTTCTCTCTCACTCTTTCCTATCCTATTTCATGCTCTCCTCTTCTTTATTTCTTTCTTTCCCCTCCCTTTCTCTCTCTCTCCCTCTTCCCTGCCTTTGTTTCTCCCCACTCTCTCTCCTTTTCTCTCTCATCCTCTTTCTTTCTCCCCTTTCTCTCTCCTCTCTTCTCTCTCTCCTTCCCTTTCTCTCTCCTTCTCTCTTTCCTCAATTCATGTTGCACTTATCTATCTGTTTGCATGTTTACATACCTCCATAGGAAATAAACTCCCTGAAGCCAGGGACTGTCCTGTCTGTGTCTCCCTAGAATCTTGAATTGTTCCTGGCACTTAGTAGGCACTTAATAAATACTTGTTGAGCTGGATTGAATTTATGACTCTTTAAGGAAGCTACCTGTTTCTGAAATTTCTAAGTATCACTTTCTCTGAGTACACGCTCTATTGAATTTTAAACTCGTCCAAGCTGGGCAAATAGGACAAGCATTCACCTCACGTAATCTAAAGTCTCTTTCAGGCCATAGCATTTCATGGTAGCATCAGTAGATAAAGACTTGTATAAATAGTTCCCAGAAAAGGCACAAAGGAAAAAGAGCAAAATTCTGGTGACTTTGAGGGTGGAGCCAGGGGATTCCTGGCTATCAGTGAAATTCTTCTGGTGAGAGCCACAGGGGAAAAGAGGCTCATGGGAGAAGAGGCTCATTGGTGGAGGGGACATCTTGGAGCATTCTAAGAAAAGCCTATTCCAGGTTAGGACTGGCCTAACTGGTGTAAGTGTGGCATTCTGTGCCCTAACATGGTAACAAAATACTGTTCTGAGAAAGAACCCCTTCTGATGCCCCCCTCCAAGACTTAAGCTATTTTTTGAACACCCCCAACTTCCCTCTTCAAAAACCATTAACTTCCCCATTAACTTACCCATGCCCTTCTTGAAACTGATTTTTTATGCATCAGCTCGTAGGATAACAAGTTTTTCTCAAAAATTCAAGCCAGCATTAATTAAATGCCCACAGCAGTGATTCTCAAAGGTTGTGACATGGAACATTTAGAGTCGTCATTTCCAATTGCATGCTCATACGCTGTCTCCATGAATCATCTAGAACATACAGGATGTCCTATAGTGGGCCACAGCAAAGATTGATGCTGCCCTGTGAGTAGAACTGAGCCCCTGAGCTTGGGTATATAGAGCTCTCACTCTGTTAGAGTTTCAATGAGGTACAGCTCCTGTCTTCACGGAGCATGTAAGCATGAGGGAAATATTACATAAACATCGAACAAATCTAGTGGTGATGAGAGCTGGGGTTTGAAAGCTGAGTAGAAAATGGACTGGTGTAGGGAAAGCCTTGTGGCAGGCAGCCCCATGAGCAGCTACTGCAGTGGTGGGGAGAGCCTTGTGGCAGGCAGACTCACCAGCAGCTGCTGCAGTGGTGGGGAGAGCCTTGTGGCAGGCAGCCCCATCAGCAGCTAATGCCATAGTCCAGGTGGAAGATGATGAGGGCTTACACCAGGGTGGTGGCCATATCAGAGGAGAGCAGAAGGCATATTTGAGAAAGAGTAAGAAAATAAACTGAGAAAACTTGACACAAATTGTATATAGAGGGTGAGAGAGAGTGAGGAGTCAAGGATAACACCTAGATTGCAAACCTGGGGGACTGAGTGACAGTAAAGGGGAAGTTTGGAAATTTGCTAGGAGTCACAGTGAGAGAGAAATGCTGGATCTGGAGTGACAAAGACCTGAGTGCAAATCCTGCTTCATAGACTTACTAGCTGTGTGACCTCAGGCAAGTCACTTAACTACTGTCTGCTTCAGTTTTCTCAGTTGTAAAAATGAGGGTAACAATAGCATCAACCTCCCAGGATTATCAGGGTGGCTAGGTGGCTCAGTGGATAGTGTGGTTCACCTCCTGGTGTCAGGAAGACCTGAGTTCAAATCCAGCCTCAGACATTTCCTAGGTGTGTGACCTAGCAAGTCACTTCATCCTGTATGCCTCAGTTTCCTCATCTACAAAATGAGCTAGAGATGGAAATGGCAAACCACTCCAGGATCTCTACCAAGAAAACCGCTAATGGAGTCACCAAGAGTTGAACAGAGCTGAAATGACTCAATAACTACAACCAAGGGTTATCAAAATGATCAAATGAGCTAATATTTGTAAAACACTTAGCACAGTACTATATGGCAGTACGCATGATCAATGCTATGTAAATGATAGCTATTACATTATCATTTTTATTAAGAGCAAAAGCTTTGAGGTGGGGGGAAGGGAATGAGTTCAGTTTGGGGAATGCTGAGTTTCAGAAATCATCCAGTTCAGGATGTCCAAAAAGCAGTGGTAGGTGGGAGATTGGAGGATGGGAGACACGCCCAGGGCCACACAGCTAGTATCCAAGGCAGGATAAATCCTCTGTGTCCTCTGTCACAGAGCTGCTTTTAGACAGAGAACAAAGAAAAATATAAGTACTCGGCCCTTTTGTTTCCTTCTCTCCATCAGGAGAATGATGTTCAGATTGCAGATAGTAGAACAGAGCTAGCTAAGAGGCAATTGAAGCCCAGGCTGGATGAGGAGACAGTGGAAGTGCATTAAATGAGTTTAGGTCACCTGCATTTCAGGCCCCTGAAAGAATCTAGGGGGCTTATTGCTGACCCAACAGTCAGAGAGCTTTGAGGAAGTAGGATGAAATGAGAGAGGAGATAGCACAGCGTTGGAACAATTTTAAAAAAAGGCGAATAAAAGACAGTGTGCAGATTTTCCCAGCAAACTTTTTATCAGTCCCTAGAAATGTCCTCGAATGCATGATTAAACAGCTGTAGTCATCTCTGCAAAACACAGTGGTCATTGGCAGGAACCAGTCCTACCAAACCAGGTGCATCTGGGGGAGTAGGTGGGCATAGAATCATGAGAATTCCAATTCAGAGCTAGAAGTCATCTTAGAAGCTGCCAAATTCAACCCCTTTGTTTAGTATAGGTCTAGGGAGATGAAAATAAAAAAGAATCCTACTCCCTTGTTTTGTATAGGCCTAGGGAGATGAAAGGCAGCTAGGTGACTCAGTGGATAGAGAGTGGGACCTGGAAGCAGGAAGACCTGAGTTCAAATCCAGCCTCAGGTACTTCCTAGCTATGAGACCCTGGACAAGTCAGTGTATCCTGTTTGCCTCAGTTTCCTCATCTTTAAAAGGAGCTGGAGAAGGAAATGGCAAACCATTCCAGTACCTTTGCCAAAAAAAACCCAAATGGGGTGATGGAAAATTGGACATGACTGAAATGACTGCATAATAACAACGAAGAAAAAACGATTGATACAGGACCACATAGCCAGTAAGTGTCTGAGACAGGAATCGAACCCTGGCCTAGTCTAATTTGTCCGGCATTATCCATTGTTCTCTTCTGCCTTTATTGGAGATACAGGGTCTTGGCAGATCAAGGGAATGCCTGGATGTCCACAAGCCTTTTGGCAAAAATCTTTCATATTCCTAAGGGTGAAATAGAATGATTGCAACTGAGTGGTACTGCATTTAGGTGACTTTTGAACTGGCTGAGTGAACATTCCCTCTCTGATGGATTGATGTCAGTTGAGAGAGAGGCTTCTAGTGGCTTTCCACAAGGCTCTTGGAGTCATGGAATTTCCATCCCAAAGGAGCCACCTTCACAATCTTCTAGTTCAGTCAGCAAGCATCTATTAAGCACCTACTGTGTTGGGTACTGTATTAGTTGCTGGGGAGGCACACAGAAAAAGTGAAAATGGAGGAGAAACAATGCACATATCTAGGTGTGTACTAAATACATACAAACCAGATGCTGAGAAATCTGGAAAGAGAAAGCACTGGGGGAAACAGTAAAGGGTTTGTGTGGAAGGTGGTACTTGAGCAAAATCTTGAAGGAAGCCAGAGATTCTAAGAGGTGGGTGTGAGGAGGGTATGGTGGCTGGCCAGGGCAAAAGCTCAGCGTTAAGAGATGATAGTGTCTTGTTGGAGGAACAGGAAGGCTGGCCCCTAGAATGCCTAGAGAGGAGTGATATGCAACAGGTTTGAAAAGGTAGGATGGGACAAAGTTGGAAAGAATTTCAATATAGAGTTTATCTTTGATTCAAGAGGTAGTAGGGAGCCACTGGAAATTATTGGGGGAGGGGAGTGATATGGTCAGACATGAACTTTAGGGCAAACTCTCTCATTTTTATTATGGAGAAACTGAGGCTTAGAAAGGTTATGTGACTTGCCCAAAGTTGCACAATGAGTTCATAGGATCTTAAAGTAAAAAATTTAGAACTAGAAGGGACTTCAGAGGCCTTCTAGTTCATCTCCTATATTTTACACTGGACCTAGAGTCAGGCAGTCCTGAGTTTAAATCCAGCCTCAGACACTTACTATCTGTGTGACCCTGAACAAGTTACTTAATCCTGTTTGCCTCAGTTTCCTCATCTGTAAAAAATGGGGGATAATAATATTACCTTTTTCCAGGGTTGTTGTAAGGATCAAATAAGCATTGTAAAGTACTTAGTAAGCACTATATAAATGTTACTGTTCACTACCCCTGATTGGTCTTTTTCAGTTTGTTATTTTTTTATCAATAACAGCATACTGAAAGAGTGAACAAATGAATGAAACAACATTTATTAAGTACTTACTGGATAGCAAACACTGTGCTACACCCTGGAATCCAAATGGGAAGGCAGATGAGTCCTGCTCCCAAGAAGCTCACATTCACTTTGGGGGAGATGACATATTGGGGGAGACCTCAGCTGCGGAGCAGGTGCTGGACATTGTGTAGATCACAGATCTCTTAGATGACCTAGTCAGGATCCAAAAAGAGCCCAGGAACCTAGGACACTGGACTGTACCAAAGAAGTTGAAAATATTCAGGGGTATATATAAAATCCTGCCCTTGGGCCCACGGAATCAAGAGCAGAATTCTTAGTGTGTGGTTTGAGTGGGACTGGGTCACGGTCAGAATCCAAGTCCCTTAGTATTTTCACGACCTCTCGGCTATATGTGCCTCAGCACTGTGTACAATGGTAAGAAAAGATGAAAATGAAAGCCATGGGATTTTGATTCCTCTTCAGAATCCTGGTATGAAAAAGAGATGCTTGATTTTGTTTGGGGGTTGGTTGGCGTTAGTGGGGGTGGGAATGGGGGGGAAGAGCGGTGGCTTATGGAAATCAGAATGGCCACAATGAGAGGTTGAATCTCTACATTTCAATGTCCCATTACCGAGTATAATCTTCTGCTAGTGATATGTCACAATTTTCTCCTCTGCCTTGTACGCGGGTACCTAAATTGGATTGTTTCCTTAGTAACAAGAATTATCAGATGATTTATTCAAAGCTGATCTATGGAGACTTCAAGCCAACAAGTATTCGCTAAGCATTTCTTGCGCAGTCCAGCATGGAGAGAGATACAAAGGAAGCTCTCCTTGGTCCCTGACCACAAGAAGTTTATGGTCTAGTTGGGGGAGACGAGACTTACATACATGAAGCAATTAGAAGATGGTGCTAGGCAGCCTAATTAGCTCCCAGAACGTGGTGTAGAGATAGCATCTGTCAGGAAAGGGAGAGAGAGACTTGGGGTGAGCCACATTTGTCAAGGAATAGTTCCTGAAGGGAATGGGACTTGAGGTGGGCTTTTGAAGGATTGGTAATATCTGGATCAGCTTTTAAACAGTATCTGAATGAGGGAGGATAAAGCAGACTACAACATCAGAAAACATGTGTCTTTGTATGGTAGAGCCATCTGGGGAGACAGGCTACCCTGCCAAGGAAGGATCGCATTATAATGTGCTAAGACTCTGGAAAATGTAAGCAATGCTACTGTTATGTCTTTCTGTTTATATTTCCAGGGTGATCCTGGCCTGCCTGGGTACCCAGGTACTCCTGGCACTCAAGGTGCCCTGGGAAATATTGGCTTGCCTGGCGCTCCAGGGAGCCCTGGGGTAAAGGGACAGCCAGGATTGCCCGGATGGCCAGGTAACATTTTTCTCTTTTAATTCTCATTTTTGAGCAGCTAAGGTTTTTTTTCCTTCCTTTCGTATTTTCCCCTGCCTCTCGTTGCTGGCTCTCAGGCAAAATCAAGAGACAGAGATAATCTGTTTTATTTGCCTGGCGCTTGGATGCTACCCCCAGATCTGATATTGACTTTGTGCTGGCCATTCTCCTTGCTTTTTTCTGAGCTGCATTTCTTGCAGAGTGGAGAAGGGCCCCAGCATCTCAGCAGGGGAAGATTCTGAGACCTGAGAGACAGTTGGTATATACCACTTTCCAATTTGGACTGCTAGCTGCAGGCCAATTAAAGGAGCCTGACTATTTTCATAGGTGATAATATTCACAGCTGAGCCCTGCCCTGCTTCTGGTTCCCTTGGAAAGTTTGACACCTGTACATGGGAACACAATGGGTGGTGGCAGCCCAATTCATTCAGCTAACAAACGGTTGAGTGACTTGGGTAAAAGAACTGAGACTGAGTTATCTTATTATCGGCTCCCTTCATGCTGGCTGTGTTAAGCGCCAGCTGCTTCACTCGCCCAGTAGTGTGACTGCCTGGACCTTGATTGGTCTTGATCACTGAGGTATTGATTCCGAAACACATTTCTCTGACTTTACTGATACTGACAATAAACTGGTCCCTTAACTTTTGAATCGAATTTCATGGGGAAAAAAGAAAAAAGACTTAGTATATATATTTTTAAATTTTTTTTACCCTCTAATCATTTCTCAGTGTACCTCCCCCACTTTGAACCCTCTGTTGTAACAAAGAAGAGCAGTTAAACAGAACTCACTGACAAGATAAGGACCATTCAGTTTCTCCAGTCCTCTACCTGTCCATTGAAAAAACAGAAAGATGCTTTACCATCCATTCTCTCGGACTAAGATTTATTATTGCAGTTAGTTTGAGCCAGACTCCCTTTTGGTGGTGTATGGCACAGTTAGGTGTCTCAGTGGGTGGGCTGCTGGGCCTGGAAGCCAAACCCAGCTGTGTGACCCCGAGCAAGTTGTTTAACCTCTGTCTGCTTCAGTTTCCTCATCTCTAAAATGGCGATTATAATAGTACCTCCTTCTCAGCGTTATTGAGAGGATCAAATGAGATATTTGTAAAGCATTTAGCACAGTGGCTGGCACATAGGAGGTGATTAATAAATGCAAACTTATTATTATTTCCATTGACATTATTGGAGTCTCTATGTGTGTTGTCTTCTTGGTTCTACTGAGGATGCTTACATCAGTTCATGCCAGTCTTCCCATGTTTCTCTAAATTCCTTCCATTTGCCATTTTGTTTTGTTTTCTGGACTGAAGTTGTGATTTCATCAGTATGGGGAACTCCCAGTGTGGTAATCCCTCTACCAATGTAACTCAATTGTTCTATAACTTTGGGTTTTAGAGAATTGCTAGACACCTAACCTCCCAGGGCTCCAAGCAACCTTCTTGGCATTTCTCACAGAGCAAAAATATCCCTTTACCTTCCCAAACTCCAGTTTCCAACTTTTTTCATCTTTTACTAATGCTTTGTTTCCAACTTTTGACCACCACAAAAAACCTGTTCCAAATATTTTGCTATTTAAGGGCCCACCATACTGTGCATATCCAGCAGTGGGATCGCTAGGTCAAAGTTTAGGGACATTTCCCATAATTCCAAATTATTTTCCAAAATGGTTGGGTCGACTCACAGCTGCACCGACAGTATATTCACCTGCCAGTATTTCGATGGCCTCTCCAATGGTGACTATTTCTGCTTTTTTCCCCCCATCTTTTACAATTATAGGTAGGAGTAAAAACTAAGAATTGTTTTAATTTGTGTATACCTTATTAGTAGTGATTTGTAGTATTTTTCATATAGTTTGTTTGTCAATAGGTTGTTTTTCTTCTTTTGAAGACTTTTTGCTCATATCCTGTGACCATGATTGTTTTAGAGTGGTTTAGTCTTTGCAGATATTTTTGAGATCAGTTCTATATACTGGCTATCTCAAAAGTCTTAACATAGAAGCTTAATAAGTTCAAATAAAAAGAACTTTAAACTGCAGTAAGACTTTTGGAACATGGGGTATATGTGTATGTGTGTGTGCGCATGTGCATGTGCATGCACGCATGTGCACATATGTATAATAAAACCTCTTTATTTCTCTCTCTTCCTTTCTCCCTCCCTCCCTCCCTCCTAAGGACTCTTCCTCAAAAGGTAATAGTCAAAGGATATGACCAACAGTTTTCAAAAGAAGAAAACAAACTATTAATATTCATATAAAATGCTTCAATTCACTAATAATTAAACAAACACAAATTAAAATAATTTTAAGTTTTCACTTGCACCCAACAAATTAGAAAAAACAGGTTGATGTAAGAGAATCTGTGGGAAGACAGGCATGCATACACATTGTGTATGTACAGATATTAATGAAACCATAAGTCTGGGAATCATATATGTCAAATATATTTGTTCTAGACTTGTGAGTCCATTTCTATAGGGAACTCCTGGTAAGGAAAATCCCTCAATCAACACAACACTGTTCTGCAGCTTGTATTGGAATTGCTTGAGACACTGAGAAGTTAAATGACTTGACCAGGATAATAGAACCAGTATGTGTCAGAGACAGGACTTGACCCAGGTTTCCTAGCTCTGAGGACAATTCTCTGTTCCTCTCATTTATGCAAAAAAAGAAACAACAAATATGAAGAATACATGTATGTGCATGCATTATTTTCCATGCCTGTTATTTCATTAGATGGTAAACTCTCACTTCAGATCATCAACTCATCTGTAACTTAGAGTCTTTCATGTCAAAGGTACTCACCTGTTTTGAGCTTATTGTGGTATCTGTCTACTAGATGCTGGTCTGAACCTAATTTCTGCCAACTGCTTTCTAGTTTTCCAAGTAGTCTTTGTCAAATAGGGGATCTTTCCCTGAGTATTTTGTGTCCTTGGATTTATCATATGTTGTACTGTTATGTTTGGTGGTTTCTTACTTATCTAGTCTGTCCCACTGATCTACTTTTTCTACTTTTAAAGCAGTACTGAATTGCTTTGATGATTATTGCATTACAATATAATTTGAGTTCTGGTAATGCTCAGCCCTCTTCACTTCTGCTTTTTAAAATCATTTCCCTGGAGATTCTAGATTTTTGTTCCTCCAAAGGATTTTGTCATCATTTTGCCTGGTTCTATAAAGTATCTTCTTGATATAGTACTAAATCTGTAGATTAATTTACATCATATTATCATGTATGCTAAATTGGCACAGCTCAGTCACAGCAATGACCATTTCTCCAAATATTTATCTTCCTTTATATCTGCAGAGAGGTAGCATTGTATGGTAGATAGAGAACCTTGAAGCTAGAAAAACCCGGGTTCAAGTCTTATCTATGATATGTACTGTATGACCCTGAGCAAGTCATGTAAACTTTCAGTGCTCTAGGGGAATTCTCTAAGACTAAACCTTGCAGAGAAGGTGCTGACCTGTATTGATAAAGAGAATTTCCTCATAAGGAAGTTTTCCATACCAAATCACAGGCCCAGTCCTGTATTATTCTTCTTATATTGATATATCTTTATATTGGTAAAGAATTTTTGGAAAACTGTACTTATACAAGTTATATGAATGTCTTGGTAGATTAATTCTCAGATATCTTGTGAAATTTGTAATTATTTTGAATGGAATTTTTCTTTCTATTGTTTTCTCTTGGTCTTTGTTAGCATTTAAAGAAATTTTGATGATTTTTGTGGATTTATTTTGTATGCTACTACTTTACTAAAACTATTAATCTTCTTGTTAGTTTTTTTGGTGATTCTCTGGGGTTTTCTAGGTCAACTGTGATATCTGAAAATAGGGCCTTTTTGCTGATTTGTACTACATTCACTTCTCTCACTTTTTGTATTGCTGTAACTAGCATTTCTAGAACTTTGTCAACTAATAGAGAAAGGAGGGGGTATCCTTGCTTTACACTTGCAAACAATGCAAAGATACACATTTGAAGGTATTAAAGTTATACCATGAGTCACTTTGATAGCACATCAGCTAGAAATACTTTGTAGGAGGTTGATGTGCTTGAATATATTAAAGCAGCTAACATTGAAGTTTAGAGATTTGGCTTGAACCAGTGGTCCCCTTCTTTCAACATCTCTACCATAAGTCATGGTAGTGGAAAAACAAGCATTTTGTTTGCCAGATGGGTGGGGGTCCTCTGAAAGATGGGAATCTTTCTGTTGTATTTTTTTTGTTGTTCTTCCACCATTGGGCTAGAGAGAAGGAAGCAGAGCAGCAATAGGGTAGATCTTGATCTTCTCTAGCACCTTTCCTTTTAACCAAGATGGCCTGACTCCTTTTAGGATGTACTTGCCACCCACTGGATCCAGTAATAAAAGAGACAATGTCCTTTGGCAACATATCCAGTTGAACCTAGCAGACTGAAAGTACCCAGTAGGCTGAGTTATTTGTATGAACAGCCTACCTAGTTTCTAAATCTATTTTTCTAATTCCTATATTTCAGAGCAAATGGATTCAAGACTCGTATGCAGTGGTGTTAAGAATTTTTTACTTTGTTTATGAATGTCACAATGATAACAAATGAATTTGTGATCTTAAATCCTCCCCCCAAACAACTAAAATTATACCCAATGAGCACCAGCACCTTATGTATCTCCGTTTTTTGTTGCACTTCTATTCCAACTCTGTAAACTTTAATTTTGGATCATAGCTCTCAGAGCAATACTGTTTTTCTTCTGCTTTTCAATTCAGGCTCTTTTTCACAGGTACTACAGGCCTTCCTGGACCCAGAGGTCTAGATGGCCCACCTGGCAACCCTGGTATCCCAGGGCAATCTGGTCCTGTAGGTAAGTATGATGTTTTGTCATAATTATAGAGATTGAAGTTCCCTTTAGGTAGGCCCAGTTCCTCCACGGGGTATGACTTTTCCAAAGATAAAGGCGAAGTGACCAGTTACCAAGTTCTTGTTCTAGCTACAGAGTGTACTTTCTCACAAAGCTATTTCAGACAATTACAATTATGAATGATTATCTTTGGAGCTCAGTCGGCAGCCATTCTGTAGCTGAGTTTCCGAAAGGATGGCCCAGAATTGGCTGTTTGACAGCTACTAGCAAAAGGTTCTCCCTTTCTTTGGGCCCTAGCATTCCCCACCTGCAGAATCTGGCTGTGAAAAACCAGTTCCCTCACAGTTCCCCCGCAACTTCCCTTCCCCACATACATATCCCAGAGTCAACCCCAAAGTCAAAGACTCAGAATAGGCATTCTCTGATTTTCGCTGATACTTGGTACTTGGGGCAAGTTTTATTTCCAAAGACAATTTTAGGGAGAAATTTTGTATGACTTTATCACTTTAAGTGGTGAAGGGCAAAGGTTGTATGATAAGAGGGAGACTGTGGGAAGACAGGGGATTGCTTATTGGGAAGCTTGTTGCTTTTGTAACTTACAACATTGAGTCTTGTTATATAGGCAGTCCGGGCCATCCTGGTCCCCCAGGTTCTCCAGGAGAAAAAGGGAAACCTGGTCAAGATGGGATTCCTGGACCAGCTGGACAGAAGGGTGAACCAGGTAAGGTATTTTCTCTCTACCCATCTCCTATTTTACTTTATAACTTTCTCCTTGCAAATTTACCACACCTTTCCCCATCTTTTTACCCCACTGCCTTCTTTTTTCTTGCTGAAATCAACCATGCTACCATGTACCACCCCCCCCCCATTTTGATGTTCTTTCCCTACTTATTCATCTTCTACTCCATTTGTGGAATTATGTCTCACTTTTGTCCATAAAACTATCTTCTTTCCACGATATAAAACTTTCCACATCTTTTTACCTCAGTCAGGTAGCTTGGAGAGTCAATAGTCGCCATAAACAAGCTTTTCTGTCAAAGTTGATTATGTACAATGTACGTATATATGTCATATTGGATACAAGAAGGATATTTTTGTCAGAGGAGTGCTCCTGTCACTTTAGAATTTAAATAGGGAATTCGTTGTGGGTTGAAATATAAAATAATCTCAAAATCAATTGTTCTGAGTTGTGTCATTAATCCTTCATGCCTGGGGGGGTGTTGTTGTATCGTGGCAGGTCAACCAGCATTTGGATTCCCAGGACCTCCAGGAATCCCAGGATTTCCTGGTAAGATGGGAGCAACTGAGAGAACTTCTAGATCTGATTCTTGTCAACAAGAGGAACTGGTTGTTGTAACCTTGGGGCAAGGAACAGTTGCAGGGGCCAGGGCGGGGGCAGGAAGGTGATCATTCTATGCACCAAAATTGTACCACTGAAATTGGGCAGGGAAACTCTCAAGAATTAAATTGTATTGATCAGAATTATTAAATCTTCCAAAGTTGTTTGTCTTTACAGTGTTGTTCATCTCTTGGTTCTGCTCGCTTCATTCTGCATCAGTTCATGGAAGTCTTTTCAGGCATCTCTAAAACCATCCCTTTAATCTTTTCTTATGGCACAATAGTATTCCATTGCATTCATATGCCATGATTTGTTCAGCCATTCCCAAAATGTTGGGCATTCTCTTAGTTTATAGTTCTTTGAAACTACAGAAAGAGCTGCTAAAATATTTTTATACCTAAGGAGCCTTTCTTTTTTCTTCTATTTCTGGGATGTAGACTTAATAATGGTATTATTGGGTCAAAGGCTAAGCAAAGTTTAATCACTTTTTGAGTATAGCTCCAAGTTGCTTTCCAGAGTGGTTGGCTGAACCAAATGACAGGCATAATTGGGCCTGTTTTTCCACAGCCCCTTCAACATTTGTCGTTTTTTTGCCAATATGAGTATGAAGTAAAACCTCATAATTCCCAGAGACTGATAATGAAGCATGCTGCCCAACTCTTAAGAGAGAGAGAAATGATGGACTCAAGTTGTATGTGTGGTTGTTGTTTTTGTTGTTAAATCTAATGGAATCTTGGGCTATTAAGAGGGGCCTGGCATCCAGGAGTAAGGAGGTGAGAGTCTTATAGTTTTATACCTTGACCAGGCCAAATTTTGAGTATTATGTTCAGACATTTTTGGAAGGACTGTGAGTAACTGGATGGAAGGAGGGTGACCCTCTTTGGTGAAAGGCCCTGAGTTCATGTCATGTGAGGATCAGTCAGAGGAATGGGGGTATCTAGCCTGGAGAAGAGGAGACTTATTGGAAAGGCTGTCATCTGGAGAAGGAATTAGACATGTCCTTTTTGGCTTGGAGGGCAGAACCAACAGTGGTGGGGAGAAGGGTCGAATATAAGCTTATTGTCAGGAAAACCTTGCTAACATTCTGGGTTATCCAAAGGAGGACTGGCTGCCTCAGAAAGTGTTAGGTTCATCCTCCCAGGTTGACCTAGTTGGCCACTGAAGTCCTTTTCAAGCCTGAATCTTATGACTCCGTGAGACAGTGGGTTATGGGGTCAGATGGATAGGAAATCTAGAAATACTGATAAAATCCTCAAAGTGCCAACCTAGTGATTATGAATATTTTGTACTTTAAATAATGTCTAACTCTGTAGTTATAATTTGCACTATAATCTTGTTTTTTCATTTTCGCAGGTGAGAAGGGTGATGTAGGTTCACCAGGTACTCCAGGAAAGCCAGGCCCTCAAGGCTCAAAGGGTGAACAGGGCTTTCCTGGCTTCCCTGGTATACAAGGGCCCCCAGGTCCTCCTGGCTTTCCAGGTCAAAATCGAGAAGGTCCCAAAGGAAACCCTGGACCTCAAGGTCGTCCTGGGAGACCAGGTACATATGGGAGCATCAGGGAAATGGTGCTATTATTGTCTATTATTTTGTCTTGCTGGTAGGTTATTTAGTGTTTAGAGCTAGACTAAATTTGTAACTTAGGGCTGTGTTCCAAGTAAACAGCTTGGTTTATGCCCAGCTCCATTGATTTCCATGGCATCCACCAATTCCACTTGATAATGGATGTCATCCTCATTTACTTAGAGTGGAAGTAAAACTCAGTAACTGACGTATTAGTCTCTTTGTTGAAGGGAAAGTTCTGCTAATAATCTGGCAGCAAAATCCCATGGCCATGTTGCAGTGAAGGCAGAACTATAATATCCCAGAAATAATTTTCATGGGCACCCAATCTACTTTTTTGGACTGGACCAAAAAAATGTCTCCAAAGTTGGCTGCGTGATTCAATGTCATTGGCACAATAAACAGATTTCATCTTTCCTAGGAACAGGACAATCAAATTTCTCTTCAGCATCCCAGCATGATCAAATTGGATAGTGAGCTCCTCAGCCCAAGCTCATGTCTGGATCTCATCTCTCTTACGTTAACACTGCTCCCGCAGAGTCAATTCTGCATCCAATGTTCACCTTTTCATTCAGTGTCTGTGTGGGGTAGTTCCATTTACTAATTCTGGAAAATCTCATTTTCATCCAGGGTTAATATTGCTGAGCCCAGGCACTCACTGGTGGTCTTTTATCGACAGCTTTTCGAGACTCCATTTTCCATTTTTATATTTCTGGTAATTAAAAACTTGGCTCCCATTGATTAAAAAGCAAGTGAAATCTCCAATGAAAGCAACAAAATAATTGGCCCCTCGCTTCCTAGGACTTGAAAGTCTCTGGATTTTTGCTTCCAAATGCCATTTAATTCATGCTAATAGCGTGTTCACTAATATCGCAGTTAATTTTGCTGAGGTCTGTATGACAGACTAGAATTCATTGGGATCACAGGCTATGTTCAGAACACCTATTCACTATTGGCTGTCTCTACTGTGATGTGAATGTTTCTGGAGTGGGGTGAGCAACCCCAGCAATGGGTTGCCCAGTCATGTTCTTTCTCAGGGGGAAAATAGGATTGTGTCCCGACTGAATAAGGTCTAATTTGGGGGGGGGCAGTTAGGAGGAAGCCAACCCTTATCACTTTACTGTAATGCTGTTTTGGAATAGCACTCCTATTTTATTCAAGGAATAGTGAAATTAGTTAGCTTACAGTGGAAATGTGGCCATTAGTTATAAACAAACCAACTGACAAGAAGCACCCAGCTATAATTCTGATTTTACTACAGTCATGAGAAATAAATAAATTAGAGAAATGGGTTTTTTTTTGACTTTTGCATATTTTCTGTGAACTCCACTCAGGACGTTTAAGCCTGATTGTCTTAGTAGGAGCTTAGACTAATGATTATTATGAAAACGACTTCCTGTCTGTCAAAACACACCAGTGTGTACTGTTGGGAAGTGATGGCTTGGTTGGTGAAAAGATCTCTAGAGTGTAATCAGCTTTCAAAATACAGCAATGGTGAACTAACCCTTTAGTGAAAGGCTCCATGGAATATTGGAGCTGATTGCTGTTTCTAGCAGTTTCCATGTCCTCTTCCCATTTTGCAATGATCACATTGGACCTTGACGAACACAGCCCCTACTGGGTCCTGAATTAAGTCCCCTTAATACTCAAGTAATAACTTTTTATCAAGTTTGAAATGATAACTATCTATGTATGCACATATGTGTTGATTTTGGATCATCATGTCATGGTCCATGGACCATGATGTTGATTTGGACCATGATTTCATGGGAATAAGGAACTCCCCCCACCAATGCAGCTCTGCACCTCCTCTGGAACCTAAAGTCTCAGAAAGCTGCCCTTTTGGAGCACTGAGAGGTTAAGTCACTTGCCTGGGTCTCCCCCAACTCCAAGGCCAGTTCTTTATCCATTATACCATGTTGTCCTTTGTATAGATGTAAATTTGTTTTCAACCAAACCTTCAATATAATTGATAGAGGGAGTTCTTAATAAGGAAGCTCCTTCCATATCAATGGGGACAGGCACCTCCCCTGTAACTTGCAGTGTCAGAGAGTTGCCTGGGAAACAGGTTTAGTGAATTGCTCAAGGTCACACAGCCAGAATATGTCAGAAGCAGTGTTCCATCATATAGGTATGTGTACACATAAATGCTTAAAATTGCCAAATATATTAATGTATACAATCAGGAATGGAATATGCCAAATCAGTTCTCATATTTTGGCTGAAGTTAAGATATTAGTAAATTACGATACCCAGTGTCTCCAACCATCAGTGAGAAGTCAC
>CM053775.1:37667072-37695585 GCA_028658325.1 Potorous gilbertii | reverse complement strand
ACTTAATTAGGAAAGTCAATTTAGCATTCCTTTCCAATTTTGCTAACAAGCAGAATCAGCGTCCAGTTATCTGTGACTTTCTTTGTCATAGATCTGTAGCAGGAAAACGTCATTCTGCACTCCTTTGGGAGATGCTGAAGCTAATTGTTGGCCAAAAAAACATCAAGGAGAATCTTGTGAATACAGAAGTAATTGGGCTATTTCATAACCATTTTTTTATTATCCCACACTTTTCTCTGTCAGAAACTACAGATATATTAGAATCTGTACTTGCTGAATTTTGTGTAGTTATCCCCAATATAGAGTCTCTTACTCGAGATTTTGTAGTCAATCAATCAAGCATTTCAGAGGCAGTGTGCCATAGTGATTAGAGAGCTGGTATGAAAGTTGAGAAGGCCTAATTTCAAATCCTGCCTCCCATAATGGCTGTGTGACCCTGGGCAAGTCAACTTTTCAGTGTCCCTCAGGCAACTCTGTATGACTAAGTTACAGATGACCTCTATTGACAGAAGGAATTCTCAGTAGGAATTCCCCATCCTAGAGAAATCACAAGGCCAGGCTTTCTCCCTATGTGCAAAGTGCCATGCTCAGTGTTAGGGACACCAAGACAAAAGTGAACCAGCCCCTGTCCTCAGGGAACTTAAATTCTAATCAAGTTATCAAATTTAAGTGACCTGATGGGACACACCAAAAAAATCCAATCCACCTGCTTATATGAATAGCTTGCTATTCCTGGTTTCATCCTGTACACATGCCATCTGACTATATGACTCTCCTGCTCTATTGACTCCCTATTGCCTCTAGGATCAAACAGAAAATACTCCGTTTAGCTTTTCAAGCTCTTTGCAACTTAGTTCCAACCTCCCTCTCCAGTTTCACTCTTCTTCCTGCATGTCACAGTTCAGCCAAACTGTCCTCTCCCTTCCTCACACTTGACTTGCTATCTCAAGACCTTTGCTCTGCCTGCACTCCTTCTCCGCCTTTCCTGGAATGCTCTCCCTCCTCATCAACAACTCACAAAACTCCTCACTTTGTTCAAGACATAGCTGAAGCCTTCTATGTTAACCCTAATGGCTAGTGTGTGCCCTTCCTCCCAAAGTGCCTTGTACTTAACTACTTTCTCTTTGTTTTGTAGTCATTCTATGTATATATTTATCATGCATAGGGGTGTGTGTGTGTGTGTGTGTGTGTGTGTGTGTGTGTGTAATATACATCATCTCATCATTAAAATATATGTTCCCCATGAGTAGGGGTTCTTTCATTCTTTGTGTTTTTGTCCCCAGGGCCTAGCCCAGTGCCTGGCACACAGTAATTACTTAATGAGTGCTTGTTGATTAATTGATTGGTGTGAACTGTACACACCAAAAACAGAGTGTCAAGAATTGCTCCAGTGGGAGATTCGTAATTCACAGTGAATATTTTCACCTAATTGTGAGTAAGGTCTGAATGTGTTTATTATTTGTGATTCTGAGGAAAGGCTAAAAGGAAAATTGTCTTCTTGGCTTTATGGCATTTATGTGAAGAATTCTTTTTTTTTTCAAAGATGCTTAGGATTCTCAAAAATAGTTTACCTCTGAACTTGGACCTTTACTTTTGACTTTCCTTCCTACTATCATAATTTCTAAAACATCAAATGATCCTTCCATCAAGACTAGTAGATAGAGCATTGAACATGGAGTCAGGAAGACCTGAGTTCAAATCCTGCCTCCACTACTTACTAGCTGTGTGATCCTCAGCAAACCACTTAGCCTCTGTCTACCTCAACTTTAAAATGGGAACAATAATAGCACTTACCTCCTAGGATTGTTGTGAGAATCAAATGAGATAACATTTCTGAAGACCTAGGACAGTACCTGGCACAAAGTAGACAATAAATGCTTGTTTCCTTTCTTCCTTTCTTCATTCATTCTTTCCTTCCTTTTTACCTTTGATGAATTGAAGTCACCTCCCCCAGGTGGACTACATCCTCAGATACCAAAAGGACTGGCAGATGGGGTGGCTGAGCCACTATCAGGAATGTTTGAAAGATTGTTAAGAAACAGAAGAGGTGCTGTGGGACTGGAGAGGACAGATGCTTGGATTTTCAAAAGAGGGAGGAAAACAGAGTCTGTAATAGAAGTGTAGGATGATAGACTAGATAGTTTGGCTTCCATTCCTGGCAGAATTCTAGAATGACTCATTAAAGAGATGGCTGGTGAACATCTGAAAAGGGAAGCCATGATCACAACAAGCTAGAATGACTTCAGCAAGAACAGGTCATGCCAGACTAGCCTCATTTTCTTTTTTGACAGGATTATTAGACCGGAAGATTAGGGAATGTTTCGGTATCATTTACCTAGAGGTTTTGAAAAAGTCTCTTACACCGACTCATGTAGAAAGTATGGTGAGATGTGAACTAGATAATAGTATAATTAAATGGATGTGGACCTGATTGAATGGCAGGACTCAAAGAGTAGTTGTTAAAGGTTCAGTCAATGGCAGGAGGTCCCCAGTAAGGTGTCCTAGGGAACTGTGCTTTGCCCTGTGCTGTTTAATGTTTGTATCAATTACTTGTATATAGGCATAGATGGCACATTTATCATTTGGCACAGTGCTAGAAGATAGAGCTGACATATTGGATGCAGTCATGATCCAAAAGGATTTTTTAGAATACTGATCTGAAAAATAATAATCTAACTTAAGCTATTACTTTTATAAGAAGGATAAATGTAAAGTTTTACAATTGGGTCTCAGAAACCAGTTGCACAACTACAAGATAGGGAGAGACATGGCTTGACAAGTTCATCAGAGAAAAAGGTTGTTTTTTGATCGTTTGTTTTTTGTGCACTGCAAACTCAGTATAAGTCAACAGGGTGATTTGGGAGCATTCTTAGGTTGCCTTGAGTAGCAGCACCCATGAGGTGAGAAGGAATAGTCCCACTGTCCTTTGCTGTGGCCAGATCCCATTTGGGGCATTGTTTTTACCTCTGGGTGCTCCAGTTTTGGAAGGACTTTGGGCCAGGATGGTGAGGGGCCTTGAGTTCTTGTCAGATGAAGGAACTGAAGATACTAAACCTAGAGAAGTCTTAAGAGAGACTCTCTAGTCATACTTGCGTATTTGATGATCACTGAAAAGAGGACAGATTTTGACTCGATGTTAGGGAGAAACTACCTAACAATAAGAGCTGCCCATGTGTGGAATTGGCTGCCCTGAGAACAGTTAGGGGCTCCCTCTCACAGTGGGCTTTGAACCCAGTCGGGATGGTCACTTAGGGATACAGCAGCGTGGATTCTCATTGAGTTCTCAGTTGGGCTAAATGGACTGTGAGGTCCCTTCTGACTGCTGTTGCATGCTCACAAACCATCTGTTTATTTGTTCAGATGAAAAGACATTTCTCCAGGCATGATCCAAAAACAGAAGAGAAGAAACTCTGTTTAAAAATTTTGCATTCTAATTGGGGGAGATTTACAGGGACTTGGTGGTCTGGGAGCTCATTTTGGTTTGTAAGGTTACAAGGATGGTGAATGGAGTCATAGGAGAGTGGCTTAACACCATGGATTTGATTTCGATTGCAAAATGTGGGTCCACTGAGGCACAGCTGTAGCCATCTAAGAGGTAGAGGGCTGGGTGAGGCTCTCACCACTCAGGACAGTGGGACCCCAGGGCTGACTTCCCAAGCTAAAAGGGGTTAATCCTTCAGGGGCCCCATGCCATATCTAACAGTCTTTACAGATTTCCCCGCTATGTCCTTTCTGAAAACCAGAGCATTTACCCCTCTCCAAGGCAGCTCTCCCACTCCCCATAGTTCCACCATGTTCCCCAACTAAAGTTCAGCTGCAAGTCCTTTTAGTTCTTAGCGGTGTAATTGGTTCAGATCGGGAGATCTGAACTTATTTCAAACTGCTAGGTTCTCCATTACTATCTTCTCACCTATCTGGAGTTTCAATTCCCTCCTAACTATGTTTGTTCTACCCAGTATGAAGATTTTTTTCTCTGTGACAGACAAGATGGAAGTGAGATCGTTCTCCTTTCCTTTCATCCATTAACGTTAAACTCTCACCAAGGCAGAGGGAAGGATAGAACTTGCCTTGGAGGAATGAATGATGAATCTTCCACAGTCCTCAGATATGCTTCTGTAGAAGCACCATCCCTCAGTCAGACTACATGATCATTTCTGTCTCCTTGCCTCAACTGAGAAAACTCCAACCTGAAACAGATCATTGTTGAAAACAGAGTATTCAAATGATCCCATTGTCTTGGCTAATTATCACTCATTTCTGAAGCTCTGCTTTGTTGTGTTTTGTTTTTGCTGGACCTCTATTCTGTTGTATATTGGATGGAGGGCCCCATGCATGAAATTGACTTGGCATATAACTGAGAAGAATATTAAGTTGGAAAAACTCGAGTTCTGGAAGTCTTGCTATGTATGCTGTTTTATCAGGTTGCCTTGCCACCAACTCAAATGAAATCATCAAGCCTCTTTTTAATGGGTATTGTTCTAAGAGCTGCTACATATTTAATCAGCCCTCTCGACTTGCAAATAAAATGGCTGAGCACTAAGTTGGAATTGCAATCCCAGATGTGGATATACTCATATCTGTTGCTCATTATGGAGCCAAACTATGTTCTCCTTCCTCGAATGAATTTTGCCTCGAGAATGTTCAGTCAGAGTCACACTGGCCAACATTTACATTATACTTTCTTTATCTTTTACAATCTTATTTGGTCCTTACAACAACTGATGGATCAGGGAGCATTGATTAAACCCCTACTATGTGCTAGCGGCTGAGAGGAGAAGTACAAAGAATGAAGCAATCCCTGCCTTCCAGCCTTTGTATTTTATAAAGGGAGATAGCATCCTATAAGGGAAGGACCTATTAAGCAATCTGTGAGCGTTTATTAAGTGCCTATTGTGTGGCAAACGCTGTACTGGAGATAAAGACAAAAAGTAAAACTGGCTCTGCCTTCAAGGAGCTTACATTCCCTAGGAAAGACAACATTCTATTAGGGAAGACATAATCAACAAACATTTATTAAGTGCCCACTGTGTGCCAAACATTGTGCTAGGTATTTCACTTACAGAGCCAAAAAATAGCAGCCCTTGTCTCCAAGGAAATTATATTCTACTAGGGGATCAGATTCACCCATGGTGGGGGAGGAGTAGACAGTTCAAAGTTTAAGTATATTAGAGCAATGTTGGCAACATGCTTCCATGTTCTAACCCCGTGATTTCACAAATATACACATACACTAATATATTAACAGATACACTAGTAATCAACTCTTACATCCACAGAGCACTTTACAGTTTATTCTAGGCAATTTTCCCATGCATAAATGCCTCTATTCCATATCCAGAGCCATGTAAAACAGGGAAAACAAGGTCTTATTATCCTTATTTTCCAAATGAGGAAACTGAGGCTCATGGCTCTAATGACTTGCCCAAGGAAGCTGTGATGGTGCATAGCTACCAGTAGAACTCGAGTCTTCCAATTCCTGGTTGTGTGTGTGTGTGTGTGTGTGTGTGTGTGTGTGTGTGTGTATGTATGTATGTCTCCCACCATGTTCTACTTTCCTATTGTAATATTCAGATTTACAACTTAAGGCAAGATTTCAAAGAGTGAATTGTGTTTATAAACACTCCAGACAGTTCGTGTTAGCCAAGAATTGTCTTTTTCACAGACTGTTTTTCTTTTACTTTAACAAGCTTGTTCTTTTCTTTATTTTCAATAGCAAATCTGCCCTAGTTCAATAACTGCATTGAATCATAATGACGTATCAGTGATGGTTTCTGTGATTTTCATTTAATCTTGCATGTCAACATTTTTTAAAAATTACTGACAGTCTTCGCACCTTCAAGAAATACTATCACTCAAGATTCTCATTTCTCAGAGTTCAACAAAAAACAAATGTACACTGGATCTTTCTTTGTAATGTGCAGTAATGCATGGAGGCCCCTGATAAGCTATTACTTAAAATTCAAAATGCATCTTTATGGCCTATTCATGAAGGACACAAACCATTCCAGGGAGGTTACTAGTAATAGCAACTTATGACTATTGTGACTCTGTGGGCCAGACTGACTATATGAAGAAAACTATTGTTTCTCAGTGAGGCTTGGAAAAATCCAAGATCCACACAAAATGCAACTAAAATGCACCCTGTATGAAAGGTGCTGACTGTTGTCAAACAAATGGGTTTGTTGTATAGACAGGGTGGGGCAGGAGAGAGAGAGGGGGAGAGAGAGAGAGAGAGAGTGCTCACTGCATTTGGAGTCAAGATGACCTGGGTTCAAATCCCAGCTCTTCCATTTACTAGCTGTGTGACCTTGGAGAAGTCTGTTCACCTCCCTGGGCCTCAGTTTCCTCATCTGTAAAAAGAGGGGGTCGGACTAGGAGGCCTCTGAGGTCCCTTCCAGCTCTAAGTCAATGATACTCTCATTAGTCTCTGAGACATTACCTTTAGGGAACTGTAGTAGTAGGGTTAACATAATGACTTCGGAATAAATTGCACTGGAAAATATTTGGCTTTCTGTACGACTGATCCTGCATGTGTATTGATTATGATGTACCCCTGGTGTACAAGACGGATTGCTTTTCAGCTTGTTCAGTAACGTGGGCTGCCTCTAACAATCTTATTTTCTCCTCTGTGCTGTCTGACCCTTCCAGCATCGATCTGGGGGCTTTGGGTCACCTCTGACCCTCGCTGGGTCTCAAGGTCAGATTCTTCACTGGTCAGCTCATGTTTTTATGGTCTTCTCTGTGTTGTAAGAGAAATGTCCTTTCTACTGTGCTCAGCTGCTGCCCCCTCCCTTCCCTTCTCCTGCCCCCTCCCTGATACCTGCTCCAGGCTTTCTTTCACCTGTCAGGAAAGGTCATGTGACTAATTTATGATCTCTTTGGAAAGGACACAGGGTTTCATGAACTTCTCCTGGTCACATCAGATAATCCCTATTGAAGTCATATTGGATTTAAAATGGAAAAATCAACAACGTGTTTTTATCTTCAAACCCGCATAAAGAATTAGAACTGCGCGTCTGGCCCATGGGTGACCTCTACATGCGGATTTCTTTTCGCGAAACCTTATTGCCTAACATGGCTTTCATCTGTGTATTCATAGTTATTCTCAGAAATAGAAGGGGACTATTGATCACCATAGGGAACAACAGCCGGTGTTTACTGGTATATCATTAGCGCCTTGTTAATTTAAAAATCAGGGGCCCCAGAAATGCTTGGATTAAAAGGGGGATGGATTAGCCATTATCTTATTCTACCTGCAAAAGATCTTCTCACACCTGCTTCTTTAGACCAAGACTGTGTTTTAATAAGTTATCCATTGATGAAGAGGGAAGATATAACATAGCCCCATCTCTCTTCCCAGGATGTTTTAGAAGTAGCTTATTTATCTTGAACTGAGCTGCTACCTAATTTCTAATATAAATTATATATTTTCTGGGTCCCAAATTTAAAAGCCTAGCATCTTAGCATTGCTGAGAAAATCTCATTTAGGCAAGTTTGGTTGGTAGGTGCTTTATTAAAAAAAAAAGGAGGCAGGGAGGAAGAAGGAAGGAAAGAAGAAAGGGAGGGAAGCAGGAAGGGAAGGAGGAAAGAAAGAAAGAGAAAGAAAGAAAGAAAGAAAGAAAGAAAGAAAGAAAGAAAGAAAGAAAGAAAGAAAGAAAGAAGGAAAAAGAAAGAAAGATGTCTGATTGTTCCAGCCCATCCCAGTTAAAAGAGTCTGTTGTTTGCAGGTATGTCAAAGGACAGCCAGGCTATGACTTACAGAGATGATCTCTGGGCCTCCTTCTTGTTTCTTACATGCCAGGCAGAGCAGAGCTAGGTTGGAAACTTGCTGGAAACGTCTGCACAATGAAAAAGTGGGCCATTTTCAGGGTATTTTTGCCCCTTGCTCTTAGTTATTCCGACTTTGGGGAAGAACATTGGCTGTAGAGGCAGAGGACCTGGGTTCAGATCCTATCTGTAATGCTTAAATGTAAGCTCCCTAAGAGGATGGATTGTTTACATACATACACACACACATACACGCACACATACACACTTGCTGTATCCATATATATCACATACATATACACATATATTTAATGTTTTTTTGCTATGTCCCTAGACCAGTGCTTGGCACACAGTAGACACTTAATAAATACTCATTGTTTAATTCCTTTCTTGACCTTGAGCAATTTGTTTTACCTCTCTTTGCTCATCTATAAAGTCACCAGCTACCTGGTCATGCTTTCACCTGTCAAGAAAGGTCGTGTGACTAATTTATTCTCTCTTTGGAAAGGACATAGAGTTTCATGAACTCTCTTGGTCGCATCAGATAATCCGTATTGAAGTCATATTGTATTTAAAATGGAAAAATTCACGTTTTTAACCTTCAAACCTGCATAAAGAACTGGATGGATTAGGTAACTGCCGAGGTCTCTCCAGGTCTGGATCTGTGATTTTATGACAAGCACGTGTCCACAGACCTCAGCTTTGAGGGCAAAGATAACTTGGTAACACAGCAAGACATGTGGACTTTTAATACTGGTTGAAAATAATATCTAGTTTAGATTCTATAAGCCAGGCTTCTTCAGCTGGGGTCCACAAACCTGTACTTTTTTTACTATTTTGATAACTGTATTTCAAGAAATTGGAGGGTTTTTTTGCATTCTTAGGCATTTTATTTTATGTATTTGAAAATATGATTCTGAGAAAGGGGTCATGAGCTTCCCCAACCTCCCTTCCCAAGGGAGAGGTCCAAACCACAAAACAGACTAAGAACCCCTGGAATTAAATCCATCTGCTGATATGCTTACTTTGAGATATAATTTCTACAGGGGATTTTTTTGCTTGAAATAATAAATTCAGTTCACTAGAGGAAAGGTGGTGTGAGTCTCAGTTCTTGGTTTCTGGTTATGTAGATGATCTGGATGCTTTGCAGGAGAAGCTCTAGACATTTTTGAGACTCATTTCTTAGTCCCAGTTGTAGTGTCAATTTAGCAGCTTCTGGCCCCCACTGGAAATCAAAAGGCTCAGCCTTCAGTGCTATGTGCAGAGTGCCTGGCACATAGTAGGTGCTTTAATCAAAGCTACTTGACTTGATTTTGGTCAAGTTTACTTGTGCTCTCCAAATGCCCCAGACAACTTCTACTTAAGATGACAGTTACTCCTACTAAAGGCTTCCTCACTGTGATGTGAATATGATCCTGGGTTCTTGAAGCAATAACAATGAATGTTCAAACAGATCTCTGCCAAAATGGAAAGACTCTTGACATGGGAACAACAATGGACTGTAGGTCTACTTTTCCAGGACCAGTTGAGCTAAGTTTTTGGAAAACCTCACCACTGTCATTATAGTATCTTAAGCCTATAGCTGAAAGGAGCCTCAAAGGTCATCTAGTCCAACTCCCTCATTTTAAAGAGGGGGAAACTAAGACCAAGAGAGGTGAAATGATTTGTCCAAGGTCATCATCCATGAGCTCCTAGATCTAGAACTGGAAAGGACCTCATAGGCCATCAACTCCAAGCCTCTCATTTTCATTGCCATCCCACATGACAAGCTAAATGCCTGGCGTCTCTTTCTGAATGTTTCATAAATATCTCAAGTTCAAAATGTCTGAAACAGATCTCATTCCTTTTTTCCTAGACCTACCCCTCTTCTGAACTTACCACTGTTGAAGACCCCACCATCCTCCCAGCATCCAGGCTCACAATCTTTGTGAACCATCCTTGACTTTCGTTGCCCTAACTATCCATGTACAATCACTTGCCAAGGTCTAGTTGTCCCAGCCTCTGCACTGTCTATTACATATATCTCCCCACCTATACAACCTCTACCCTAGGTGATGCCCTCATCATCTCTTATACGGATGTTGAAACAGCCTCCTTAATTGGTCTTTAATCATGTCTCCTATCTCTTCCTTCTCCCATCTGTGTTTCACACAGATGCCAAATACATGTTTCTAATATATAGATATCTGGCCATGTTACACTCCCAAACGCACACTCAAAAATCTTCAGTGACTCCGTATTACCTCTAGGATAAAATCCAGAATCACCATTTAAAGCTTCCCACAGTCTAATTCCCATTTACTTTTCTACTCTTCTATCACATTACCGCCCTTCATATACAATCTATTCCGTTCAAACTGACCTGCCAACTGTCCCCCATATGCAACTTTCTTTTTCCCACCTCCTTGCCTTTTCTCAAATTGTTTCCATGTCGAGGTCACTCTTTTGCCTCTACCTCATAATATCCCTTGATTTAAAATCAAAATCCCTTGAAAGTCCCATTGAGGTACCACCTCCTACATGAGGTCTTCCCTTCCTTTCCCCGTTGTTACCATTGTCTCCTTGAAATTACTTTGTATATACACTCCATTTACTTATGTGTATACATTTTACTTATGTATACTTTTGTATACTTATGTATACATTTACTTATACTATACTTACGTATACATTTACTTACACGTATACATGTTTTCTGAGGGCCGCTAGGTGGTGCCATAGTACATAGAGTGCCAGGATTGAGTCAGGAAGACTCCTCTTCATGAGTTCAAATCTGGCTTCAGACACTTGGTGTGTGACCCTGAGCACGTCACTTAACCCTGTTGGCCTCAGTTTCCTCATCTGTCAAATAATCTGGAGAAGGAAATGGCAAAACCACTCCAGTGTCTTTGCCAAGAAAATCCCAAATAGGATCATGACTGAACAAACAAAAACAAAAATAAATACGTTTTCCACATCCCCGCGCCCAAATAGAGTGTAAGGCACTGGAAGGCAGAGATCTTTGTAACTGCAGTGCCTTGCCAGTAATAGCAGCTTAGTAAAATGTTTGGTGAAATATTAAATGGAGAAAGTGACTAGAAAAAGACAAGGTAGATATGACTAATAATGGATATTCAAGATAATTAATGAGATAGTAAGAAAGGACTTAGTTACCCTCGATGAATTCAAGTCTCTTGGCCCAGATAAACTATGACCTCAACTGATAAATGAATGGGCAGATGTGATTGTGAAATATTGTATAGAATGGGAGAGCTGCCGTAGAACTAAAGAAAAGTACCTATCTTCCTGATGTTCAAAAAGATGGAATAAAATAGAATGTAGACATTGTAAGCCTGTGACCTTGACTCAGTTGCTGAGGAAATTAAGAGGCCTTTTCTGGGCCCCAAACCCCCTGCACCTTCCCTCTGAGATTATATGTGTGTGTGTGTGTGTGTGTGTGTGTGTGTGTATATATATATATGTGTGTGTGTGTGTATATACACACATATACACACATATGTATATATATATACATACACCTTGAATACACATATGTGTTTACATGTTTTCTCCCCCCCCAAATCAATTATTAGCTCCTTGAGGGCATGGACCATGCTGATATTTTTCTTTAAGGACTGAGGTACTTAGCAGAGTGCCTAGTACATAACAGGTCCTTAATAAATACTTGTTAATGGTTGATAGTGATGATGAAATTCTGGCATGTATTGTTAAAGATATGGTTAATGAGCATCTAGAAAAGGAAGTCAAGGTTGCAAAGGTATAATATAGCTTCATCAAGAATAGTCCATGCTGGACTGTCTGCTCATCTGTCTGTCTGTCCATCCATCCATCTGTCCACCTATCTACCTACCTACCCATCCATCCATCCATTATCTATCTATCCATTCATCATCTATCATCTATCTATCTATCCATCCATGCATCTACCTGTCTACCTATCTATCCATCCATCATCTATCTATCCATCTATCCATTCATCATCCATTTATCTATCTATCAATCTATCATTGTCTGGAGAATTAGAAATACTTTACTGAGATTTTAGTGAGCAATATATTGCATAAAATATCCCATTCAATTCTTATGGGAAAGATGGAGAGATATCGGCAATACAGTAGTACCATTGGTTGGATTTTTAACTGGCTGAATGGCCAGCCTCCAAGAGTAATTGTTATTAGTTTGATGTCGTCTTGGCAGGAGGTCTCCAGTGGAGTGCCTTAGGGATCTGTGCTTGGCCTTGTGCCCTTTGACATGTTCATCAGTGACTTGGATAAAGACACAGATGGCATGCTTATCATTTTGCAGATGGCACAGGGCTAGAAGAGAGAGTTAACACACTGGATGGCAGAGTCAGGACCGAAAAATATTGACAGACTAGAACATTCAGCTGAATATGATAAATTGAAGTCTAATTGGGATAAATGCAATGTTCCATACTCTGGTTCAAGAAAAAAAATCAACTTTGCAAGTACTAGATAGAGAGGGACATGGATGGACAGCAGGTTGTCTGGAAAAATATGGTGGTTTTTGTTTTTTTTATGGTCTATGAGCACCATATGAGTCAACAGTGTAATGTGGTGATCAAGAAAGTTAATGTCCTGTTGCCCACAGCCAGAAAGGTGACAGTCTTCTACCCTGGTCAGACCACACTAAGGGTATTGTTTTTATGTCTGGATGCCATGGTTTAGGAAAGATAGGCCAGCATGATGACAGTCCTTGAATGTTGCCCATCTGGAGAAGGAAAGCCCTGAAGCTCCAGAGACTCACTTATCATGTTGGCTGTCACCTAGAAGATGAAGATTTCAGCTTGATGTTAACGAAAAAATTCCCAGCAATGAGAGCTGCCCACATGTGGTTGAAAGAACAGAGGATGTTTATCCTGGAGAAGAGAAAACTTGGGCAAGGGTTAGGGGTGAGGGGAGGGACACATGTTAATTGCAATGTTTTCCAAAAGTTTCTTGCTGTATTTCACCCTCTTGCTTAAAATGATATAGACATCTGTTTTGTGTTATAAATATTTTCCAGGGCCTAGAGGTCCCTGGGGTGACCCTGGAAACAGACGAGTGGAAGGAAAGAGGGGAGATCCGGGCCCACGTGGGAAACCTGGTTTGCCTGGTTTCAAAGGAGAACAAGGCCCACCTGGCCCTCAGGTAAGTGTGGGTGGAAGGGAGAAGGGATTCTGTGCAGAATCCAGAGTGTGCTGTAGGGAAACTCTCCATCTGAAATGTTTTCTTTAGCAATCAGTGTGCAGTGTGTTCTCTACGGCCCAGTGGCAAATTCTAAAAGAAGCAGCAGACCCGGACCCTCCTTGCCCTCTGCAAATCTAATGAGCTTTCACTGTGCTAGAGCCAGCCTCATGGTCTGGCCTCTAGCTGCTAATTAGTGACATTGGCTTCATCAGAAGGCACAACCTACCCAAAAGCTTTCTATAATGTAGAATTCCTGTTCTATCCCTGCTACCTTCAATTCTCCTGCCTAACAGGAAGAGAAGCCTCTCCTTCTGATTCCTCAGTGTCCCTTTTTCAATCTTCCCCTCTTTTACTCCCCAACATCCAGTTGGCTGCTAAGCCCTGTCAGTTCTGCTTCCACAGCTTCTCTAGAATCCATCCCCTTCTCTCTGGTCCCATTGCTACCACCCGTTACCAAAGAACACTGAATCTGGAGTCATAGGACCTGAATTCAAATCTGTACTCTGTCATGTATTAGTTATGTGACCATAGCCAAATCATTTCCCCTCTGTAGGTCTCAGTTTTCTCAATTATAAAATGAGAGACTTGGGTTAGATGACCTCTGAAGTCCCTTACCACTCTACAACTAGGAGTCTATGAGTGACCTAGAAGACCACTAGTGTAATAGCCTGAGAACTGTTCTTATTGCCTCCAATCTTCCTTCTATAACATACTGAGGCAAACAGGGTAAAGTGACTTGCCTAGGGTCACTCAGCTAGTAAGTATGTGAGGCCAGATTTGGACTCAGGAAGATGAATTTTCCTTACTCCAGACCCAGGGAACTTTATCCGCTGCAGCACCATCTATGTGCTTTGCACAGCCCTGCCTCACTTAAATCCAGTTCACTTGCAAGTTAAGATATCACCTATCTGATGTCAATCCTCTTCAAGAATGAAGGATGAGCAACAGTCTGTGAGTAGTAGTAGCTGCCCCTTTGGGGTCCCAACTGGCCAGTTCCAGTTGGACAATGCTGCTCCTTCCTCCCTCCCTCCCTTCCTCTCTCCCTCCCTCCCTCCCTTCCTTCCTTCCTTCCTTCCTTCCTTCCTTCCTTCCTTCCTTCCTTTCCTCTGTCCACATGGGGAATCATACCTTTATATATAGGTTCTCTGCCCAAAGGAATATAAATTTTGCTCACTTAAATTTTGCAAGGTATCTTGGGATTTGGGGGCTAGATTTTTTTCTCTTCCCTACTTATTTATTCTATCTTTAACCCATCACCAAATCTCATCAAGTTTTCCTTCTCGATGACTCTTGACATTTTTCTGCTATGAATTGGTCCTTTATTAGTACTGAGCTGAACTGTACTAATACTCCTATCTGGTCTCCTGGTAAACAGTCTCCCTAAGGCACAGGTCTGCTTCTCTTATGCCTCTGCTCCAACCCTTCACTAGCTCCCTATTGCTTACAGCAGAAAATGCCAACACCGCAATCTAGTATTCACTACTCACTATGACTTGACACCAGCCTACCTCATGTATAAGTGAGGTCCCTTCCAGCTTCAGAACTAGGAGCCTGTGTATGACCTTGGATAAATCCCTTCTCCTCCCTGGGTCTCAGTTTACTCTTCTGTAAAACAAGGGGATTGGACTAGCTGGCCTCTGAGTTTTCTTCCACTTCTACATCTAGGATCCTAGAGTTTGGGTAAGACACTTCTCTACCTTGAGCCTTGGTTTCTCCCTCTGTAAAATGAGGGGAGGGGGTTGAACTACCTAGCCCTTAAGTTCCTTCTAGCTCTAGGTGTAGGATTCCATGTGTGACCTTGTGCAAGTCACTTTGTCTCCCTGGGCCTCAGTTTCTCCCTCTGTAAAAATGAGAAGGATTGGACTGGGTGGAAGCTGGTAGTCCCTCTAGCTCTAGATCTGTGATTCTATGATGTTACTTTGAAAGAAGGTCTTTAGTATGTAGCTTAAGCCTCTGTGCTTGATCCAGTAGAGTTTGACATTTTTTATCTAGCCTTTTCCTTGAATTCACTTAATTACAACCTTATTCTATTAATCTCTAAAACATAGGTATGTCCCTACTCAATCACCTCCAATGGCTCCCTATTGCTTGCAAGATAAAAGAGCATTCTCTAGTTCAGAGAGGACCCAGCCAGGCTCTGTCCAGCAGCTCCTTCAACATTTCAATTCAATATACTGAATAAAGTATCTAGCTCCCCCTCGTTCTGCCAAGCCTACATACTGTGCGGAGCTAAAACAATAAAGCCATCTGATGGCTTGAGTTTGAGGGGCCAGCCCTTGCCTCAGTTCCTCAGGACAGAGACACAGACTTGCCCCCAACCAGTCACTCACATGCATACACACAAGTGCACACATGCACACATATACACATATACAAACATATATACCCTAATGATAATAACAGCTAACATTTGTATAGCACCTACTATGTGCCAGGTACTGTGCTAAGCACTTTGCAGTTATTATCTCATTTGGTCTTTACAATATCCCTGGGAGGGAGGAGCTGTTATTATTCCCATTTTGCAGGTGAGCAAACTGAGGCAAACAGAGGTGAAGTGACCTCCAAGGGTCATAGAGCTAGTAAATGTCTGAGAGGGGGTTTGAACTCAGGTCTTTCTGATGACGTCTGGCACTTTATCCACTGAACCATCAGTTGCCTCTGATATACATACATGCACATACATATACACATGCACATAGATGGAAACATCCATGAACAACACATACCTGAGTATACTTACATGATGCATACACAGATGCATACACACATAACTATTCATACATAATATATGCATCTATACACAATACATACACTTACACTACACACATGCACATAATACCTATGTACACACATGCACACATACTCATGCATATAGACAGAGTACAGATATATACACACATGCACAATATACGCACATCAACATATATGGCACAATATAGATACAGGCACACATATGTGCACAATCCAGCACAACATTGTGCACATACATGTGCAACACATGTATGATGTGCACAATGCACATGTACACACAGCTCCAAATGCATGCGCACACATACACACAACACAATACATACATGAACATATACATGACGAGCACGTACATGTGTGCACAACACACACACATGCAGATGTATGTAACAGGTGTATACATAGACAGCACAATAATGCACCACATGAATACATATGCACAACATATACACATATCTATGCAGACACAGATGCACACATATCCACACATACACAATACACATGCACATGTTGCACACATTCATATATGCACACAGGCATGCATACATAAGCATACACATGCACACAAACACACAATATGTTGCATGCACACACGTGCACACAGGCACACATATACACACACGCATATGCATACACATATACATATATGCACATACATACATACTCCACATGACTGGGACTTGTCCAGCTCCTGATTGCCATCCCTGAGGAGCTCGGGCCCACAAGGTGCCCCCTTTTCCCCTGCTTCTCCCTATACCCCTCTGACCTCTGCTGCTCTTTCTTGCAGGTGAACAATTGGCATTCCCCAACACTCTCGTTCTCTGTGTAAGGCTCTGTTCTCTTTATTGATTTTTTTCTCTGCAGTGTCTCTCAGGAGAGGCAGTATGTTGTAGTGGCTAGAGATTGGGCAGCCTCATAGCCAAGGGGACCGGGGTTCAAGTCCCACCCCTGACCTATTCTGACTGGGATACCCTGGACAAGACTTTAATCTCTCTGGACCCCCAAGCACGTCTCTAAGAATCTAAGTTGTTGCAGAGTAGCTGCACATCTTCATTGGCAGAAGGAGTTTTCTTATCTCAGTGAGATACTAGGCCCTATCCACGCCCCCTCCCCCAAACAAGCAGACAAACAAACAAACATGTCTCTTAGATACCCCCCTTCCTTTCGATTTCTGTAGTCGCCACTGTGGTCGACACCCTTATCACCTTGACTACTGTAACAGCCTTGTAATTGATCTTGTTGCCTCCAGCCCCTTTCTCTGCAGTACATCACGAGCCCTGGAGAGCTCACCCAGGGAACTGCAAAACTCCTCATCCCTGTCCTCAATCTCTCCTTCTTCATATCTGTGCTAGAGCTGGCTGTTCCTCTGGCATCATGGAATCTTCCTGCCCAAGACTTTTGAGTGAGGCCCTATTGCTTGTGGCATGCCATCCCAGTCCCTCAGCCTGGTACGAGAGGTCTTTTACCAAATACTTCCTGTCTTATCTCTTAACTCAGCAACCTTCATTTTCTTTTTTCCCTTACACAGTTTCTCTGCCCCAGCCAAGCTAGGCTGGATGCCATCTCCCATAAACATTTTTCTTATTCCTAGACAGGAATGCCTCTGCCTTGTCTGCCCACCCAAAATGTCCTCCCCGGTTCTCTCTACCAATCCGTGTTCTTCATCTCTTGCTTTCATCTCATCTCGAGGAAGCCTTCCTTGATTAGCCCCACATGATGGATTATTGCTGTCAAAATTCCACTTTGAGAAACTCTGAACTAAATTCAGTTCAATAAGCTTGAGAGCTTTATTCCTTGGCGCATAGGTAGATGCTGAGACAGTTGGAACTAGAGTTTGCTCTTGGAGCCAATGAAACACATCCTTCTTTCTGATGTGCTCTCAACGGACAGTCGATTTACAATCATATGATTAGCAACCTGGTAGTGTAGTCATTTTCCACATATAGCTCCAACTTAACAACCTCAATGGAAATACAGATGCACCCAACTGAGAGTAACTAACACTGAATCTATAGGGAGACCAAAACACCCCAAAAGGTAAAAGCCTCCTGAAATAACTTCAGAGAACTTAAATACTTCCAAATCTCACTCACTCTTTGTACCCCACATGTGTGAGTTAAGACATAGCCTCTGCTCCATGTCTCTCAGTCCCAGTGACTCGGTTGGACTTTCCTCCACACCATAAGTTGGGAAACATTGGTTCTGCCCAGCCATGGAGCATATCTGTATGGAGGAGAGAGGAGAAAAGGAATCATAGCGTCACTGAGCTGGAAAGGACCTTTTGTTCCTGGTGAAAAGGGGGACTAAAAACTCAGAGTCAGTCATCTCTATACAGAGCTTACTTTGGGCAGGAATCCATTAGGGTTCCCATACCTCCCAACCTAAGGAGCCATGTGGAGATGGTTAGTCTGCACAGTAGTAGAAGGAGGAGCCAAATAAGGAGGAAAGCCAGAGACAAGCCACTGAGCATACAAGAAAAAGGTGCAAATGCAGAAAATCCAAGAGAAAAGTGTAGATTATAATAAGAAAGAGCAAAAGTGAGACTCATGACAACAAAAGGAAAATGGAGACACGATTCCAAAAGGGCCAGCATGCATTGAACAAGTATTATATTATGAAAGAAAATGAAATAAAAATTCAAATTGGGGAAAAAAACAAACAATTCTGTACCCTGCAGAGTACATGGCAAACATAGTGCACAACAAACAATTCAGGAATAGTTCAACATTTAAACACATTTTAAAAAAAATATATATCACGGTGGATATTATGTTGGAAAATAATTCTCAAAGCAGAGTTAATGAAAAACAACAGAGTAGATATTTTGGAACATATAACTGAGAATCTCTCCAGAGAATTAGGCCTTCTGAAAAAAAAGAATGACAGATTTAGAACCCACCAGAAAAAAAATAAAAGTGGAAGAAAATTGGGCAGAATAGAAGCAAAAGAAAGTAACTGAAAGAAAACGAACTCTCAAAGCAACGTTACTGTTCCTTAAGAAATAGTGAATATGAAGAATTCAGAAAAGCATGAGATGAAATAAACTGATGCAGAATTAAATTAGTCAAACCAAGGAAACAGTATCTACAAGTACAACAGAAATGGAAAGAAGGGTAATAGTGAATTAAGCACCATGTAATTATAGTCACTTGTGAGGCAGCATGGAATGGTAGATAGGGCAGTGGACTTGGAGTCAGAAAAACCTGGGTTCACAGTCCTGCCTCAGACATTTACTAGCTGTTGGACCCTGAGCAAGTCATTTACCTTTTCTGGGACTCAGTTTGAAGGAGCTGGACTTCGAAAACAGACAAGGACATGCATTTTTCCATGCTTTTGTTGGAGAGGACTATGGATGTGGAACATTGGAGCTGATAGCTGTTCAGAAATCAATGGAGCATGAAAATAAGACCATTAATAAAAACATCTTTCAAATGGGATCCTATGTTTTCTGTCACTTCCTTTCACCCACATGACAGTGATTCTCAATGTGGGTCCCCTGTACCAGAGGCTAGGGGAGGAATTGCAAGGAAATGATTCTAACAGTAATCCCCATGTCCTGAGTACATGAATATGAATAAGGTTATGGGAAAAGCACATGGAATTTCTGAATGGAAGAAAAAATTTAGGTTTATTGAAATGATTAATTCAGTGGCCTTGAAAAAAAGCCACAGTAAAATCCCTAGAAGTTGGACCACATTCCATCTGTTTCTTCTGCCTTTCCAGTTCATGCTGGAGCACCCAGACCTCAGATAGCTGGGTCAGTGGATTTCTCAAGAAAGTATGTAGTGTTCAAAGGGTTGCTGGGAGGCCCAAATGAGATAATATATAGAAATTAATCAATCAACTTGGTACTCCCATTTTGTGGTAACATTCTAAGGTTTCTGGAGCACCTTCCTCACAAAAGACAGATGAGAGGGGTAGAGTAGTATGTGGAATATCATACCCATCGTACAGATGAGGAAGCATAGCTCAGAGGGGTGAAGCAACCCACTCAGAGTTCAGTAAACAGAGAGTTTGAGACTTGAGAGTAGAACCTTGGTCTATTGCTCTCAAGTCCAAGTCTTTCTGTACTAGGGAGTCACTGGAGTTTATTGAGCAGGGCAAGAGTGACATGGTGAGACCTACACTTGGACAATAAACTGGAAGATGAACTGGAGTGGAGTGTGACCTTGAGCAAATCACTTCCCTGGGACCTCAGTTTACTTTTCCATAAAGGACTAGATGGTCTCTGAGATCCCTTCCACCTCCAACTCTGTTGTCATAGCATAGTAAATGGGTTTTTTTCTGGGTAATCACTTTATTACTTGTCTCTAGTAGATAATTAATAAAAGGGCTCAGTGACACCCTCAAATGTCAAAAACCGCTCATGGAACTCACTCAAGGCTTATATAGCATACTAAATGTTTTCTGTTTCACTTATTGATTGATTTGCAAACATCTCATTGGAGCCTCTGCAACCCTTGTGATGTGCACATGACAGGTATCAATACCCCCATTTTACAGAAGAGGAAACCGAGAATTAAAGGTTAGTCACATAGTAAAGTGTTAGAGGCAGGATTCAAACCCAGAATGTCCCAACTGCCAGTGCCCCATCCATTTTGGTGAATGCTTATTACCATTTCTTCCAAGTCTCACCATCTCCCCACATGGCTAAGAGAACTCTCTTTTTTTCAGGGTGATCCTGGGCGTCCAGGGCTCATTGGAATGAAGGGGAATATTGGTGTCCAAGGTATCCCAGGATTCCAAGGTATTTCAAAGAATAGTTGTTGAAACACCTTCTGGTTATTAGTGGTGCCAATTCGGATCTTCAGAGACCCTAGCACCCCATCGCTTGTCGCTTGGGGGAGAGGTGGGCCTGCATTTTCATTGAGGTTGTGACGATTTGCCTTGCAGGAATGAAAGGACATGCTGGTGCTTCTGGTTCAGCCGGCCCTGTAGGGGATCCAGGACCTAGAGGTCCTTCAGGTAAGAGTCCATTCATCACTTGGGTTTCTAAGACCAATTATTTGCTGTGTGTGAATTTGTTACAGCATTTGGAGCTTCTATCAGTTAGGCAGTTAAGTGGCCCAGTGGGAAAAGCACTGTACTTGGAGTCTGGATGGACTGAATTCGAATCTTGCCTTAGACACACTAGCTGTGTGACCTTAGACAAATCACTTTTATTTCCTGGGCCGCAGTGTACTCCTCTGTAAAATGAAAGTGTTAGACTCAATGGCTTCTAAGGTTTCTTCCAACTCTATATCTGTGATCCTATGTGTGACCTTGGGCAAGTCCCTTCTCTTTTTTTAAGCCTCAGTTTCCTCCTCTGAAAAAAGAGGGAGTTGACTTCTTTGATCTCTGAGCTCCAGGATGCTCAGATCCCATGGGAATAGGACATTGATATCCCTTTGACCAGCTAAGCCCTCAACTACTGAACCATGTCCAGGTCCTTTCCTTCCCCCAAATCTCCCTGGCCCTACCTGGGCTGAAATAGATGAATGCTGTTTTAATAGCAAGTCCTTTCAGATAAATGCAAGACAAGGGCTCCAAGATGAAGGGAATGGAAAAAGCATTGATATTACACCTACTGTTTGCCAAGCCCTTTTCAAATATCATCTCATGTGATCCTCACAACAACCCTGGGAGGTAGGGGCTGTTGTTATCCCCACTTTATAGATGAGGAAACTGAGGTGGACAGAGGTGAAGTGACTTGCCCAGGGTCTTGAGACCTGATTTTCACAAACTACCACCAGCACTCCACTCTGAAGTTTATCAGTTCATATAGAGATTATATTATAATCATCATATCTATAATAGGATTCTATTATATTTTCCCTGACTCCACTCCAGTTCATCTTCCAGTTTATTGTCCAAGTATAGGTCTCACTATGTCACTCTTGCCCTGCTCAATAAACTCCAGTGACTCCCTAGTACTTATATGATCAAATATGAAATCTACTCTTTGGAATTTAAAACCCTTCACAGGCTGGCGCCTTCCTGCCTTTCCAGTGTTTTCATGCTTTGCTCCCAGCCATGCACTCTTGGGTCCTGATTGCTCTTTTGTTCCCCATCCCTGGAATGCTCTCCTTCCTCACCTCCTGCCTCTTAGAAGGAATTTCTAGTTCTGATGTCACCTTCTGCAAAGGGCCTTTCCCCATCCCAATTCCTCCTACTGTTAGTGCCTGCCTTCCAACATCGCTGCCAGCAACACTGTATCTATTCAGTTAACGTGTTCTTTCTCACATTAGTCTAGCAGCTCCTTGAGGGCAAGGACCAACTACATTTTGACCTTTCTTTGTATCCTCAGTGCTTAGCATAATGCCTGACATGTAGTAAGTGCTTGTTGAGTTCCTGATTCTGACCTTTCATTTGGAATTTCCTTAGGCACATGCCTCGTCTTTTACCATTGCTCAAGCCTGCAAGGGGCCCTCATTGGCAGCAAGCCATGGGGTCTAGCACTTCTTCTGTTCTTCTCCAGGGAGACTCTGGACACCCAGAGGGGAATGTGCTCCCCTGGCTGCACAGACATCCCTGAGGGAGCCCCCCGATGATGGCTGGGCCTTCCACTAGGACCTCCCTCTCTTTTGTTTCAAGGCCTTCTTTAGCCCTGCAGGGCCATGGGTCATTCTAGATGCCCATGAGACCGTCCATCCTCCAACCTTGCTTCCTGTGCTGTACAAAGGAGCATGTCCAGCAAGGTGGGTTATGGAGCTGGGGAGGGGTGGGGCAGCTCAGTGGAACTCAGCTGTGGCTCCAAGGCTCAGGGGGACTCAGCAGGATAAACAGCGAGGACCTGGTCATTCCATCCCAGACCCAAACTTCTCCTCCATGTTAAACTCACCCAACCCCATCCAAAACTCAACCCTCCTCTCAACTTCTGCCTCCATTATTTTCAGTTCATTTCTGATCTATAGACAAGTTCACAACACCTTTTCTCTTCCCTCTTACCACACCTCCCCATTCTCTTTGATGCTAGAAAGGGGCCAAAGATTGAAGCAAATTTTCTTGAAGTAGTCTCTCTTCTCTTCCTCTGTCTACTTCTGTCCTCCCCATACTATTTTTTCCTCTCCCTCTCCTGCTTTTCCTCTCAGCCTCTTTCCTGCACTCTCCTGCCCTCTTCCTCTCTCTTCCCCTCTCCCAGCTCCCTCCCTCCCTCTATCTTTTGCTCTCTCTTCCTCTCTTTCCCCCTCATTCCCTTTCTCTCCCTCTCTCCCTCCCCCTTCTCTCCCTCCCTGCCTCTCTCTCCTGCTTCCCCCCCTCTGTTTCCCCTAATAGCCACCTTCATTCTCTTTGGCTCCTGGCCACCTCACTGTCCTTTGTCTCCACCCCACAAACCATCCAGCCTGAGTCGGATTGAACCTATGGGCTTTTGATGCTGACTCCAAGCTGCAGGAACACTTTTGCTAGCTTCTATTCTAACTGTCCCCACTGGTTCCCAGTTCCCAGTCCTGTTTCAAGTGGCTCATTCACAAAGCACTAACTGCCAATGCTTGAGAACAGAGTGTGTTTTTTCCAAGGAGAATCCCCTTCCCCAGAGGCCAGTCTTTAGGAATATAATGGGTTGCCAAGAAAAGGAATGGACTGAACCATACAGTGGGAAATTGGGGAGGGTGTGGCCTTGATCATCTTACTTCCCCTGACTCCCCCAGTGATTCCCTGGGAATGGCCCCAGATCAATTTTTCACATCTCTCTCTGCCTTCCCAGCGAGCTGACTCCACAGCTCTCCTGTCTCTGGCACAGGGGGGAAGGGAAAAGACTAAAAGTTAATCAGCAAATTTCAGTTGGCCCTGGCAACAGGCCGGGACATTGAACTGCCTCACACCACCCCGCATCCTGGACTAATCGAGCCAGAAGGCTCTTAGAAATCACCTCCACCAGGGCCCTTGTTGAATAGGGGAGGGAACTGAAGGCCTGGTTCAAGGTCATGTGAAATTGGCAAGTGTGGCTGCTCAACCATTGTCAGGACTCCTTGAAAGCTCATGGTGAGACTATGCATACTTGTTACAAGGGTTTTGTTTTTCTCTTTCTTCAATGAGGCAAGGGGAGGTAGAAGGGAAAGAAAATAGATTTTTGTTAATTGAAAAAAATTAAATTTAATTAAAAAAGAAAGATCACAGTTAATAGGAGAGGTACTCTGGGCCTGGAGAAGGTCAAACAGCCCAATTGTCCAAAAGAAATGGGGCCAGGGGGAGGGGGGACGCATAGAGACTGAAGACTAGAGGCTAGTATGCTTGACTTCGATTCCTGGGAAAATTCTAGGTTGTGAGAATAAGGGGGACTTAGTGAAAAGGAAGCTGCCGCCCCGAAGAGCGAATGAGAGAGCAAGCTAGTGTGGGTTCAGTGAGAGCAGGTCACATTGGACCAAGCCAGTTTCCTCTTTTGCCAGGGTTACTAGACTCTAACAATCAGGAGAATGTTGTCCATATTTTTTTTACTGAAATTTCAGCCAAGTGTTCTATAAAAGTTTCTTGTGCTCTTCTCATGGCTAAGGCGACAAGGGACGGGCTTCACTCATGATCTGATGTTAGCTCCAAAGGTCTTCAGTGGACTGCCCTAGGGATCTGTATTTGTCTCTGTGCTGCTTAACACTTTTATCGGTGTCTTGGATAAAGACATCAAGAACATCTTTCATCACATTTGCCAGTGTTCCAAAGCTAGGAAGACGAGCTAACACAGAGAACCAAAGAGTCAGGATTCACAAAGATCTCAACAGCCTTGAATATTGGGTTGAATCAAATCAGATGAAATTCAACAGAGGTCATTGTAGACTCTGACACTTGGGTTTTTGAAAATGACCGTGGTGAGTACTGGGTGAGGGAGGAGTTTATTTGAGAAAGGTCTAGGGGGTCATAGTGGACCACATGGGACATAAGAGCCAGGAGTGTGATGTGGTGACCAAAAAACAAATGCCAGCTTGGACTTCATTGAAGAGGGGCAAAGCTTCCAGAAATGAGGAGATGATGGTCCCACCCTATGGATGGTCTCTGGAGCCTTGTATTCAATTCTAGGGGCCATGTTTTAGAAAGAATATTGAGAAACCATAGCATGTCCACAGGAGCTCAGTTAGGACCAGCTGAAGAAACTGGGGATCTTTGGGTGCACAAGTGAAAAGAAAGGCAATCTCTGGCCCTTAAGGAGATCACAGTCTGATGGGGGGGTGCAACACACAAAGGAGGGAGGGGCTGGGAAAGGGGCCCTCACAAAAGCATGGTACCCAAGGCCATAAAGTCAAGCTGAGCCAGATGGGAAATGGAAGTTGGCTGGCCTAGGTCCCTTCCCAAAATGAGAGAAGAGGGGCAGACACAGCAGATAGAAGGGTATTCCCAGGATGAGAGGCCCTGAGATTTGTGGGAAATTCCAGGGTGAGCCAGCATCTGAGGCTTTAGCCCAGACCCACACAGAAGCCATCTTTAAGTGTTTGAAAGACTGTTGTGGAAGAAGAATTCAAGTCATAAGCTCCTAAATATATAACTAGAAGGGACCTACAGATGAGGGAACTGAGGCCCAGGAAGATTATCTTGCTCTGCTGTGACCCAGAGGACAGAACTGGGAGCAATGGGGATGCATTGGAAAGAAACTTGATGACAGGAAAGAATAATTCTGAGTAATTAGAGCTGCCCCCCATCCTCCCCCCGTGGATGAGGTGACCTTGGGAGGTGGTAGGCTCTCCCTCATTGAAGGTCTCTAGGCAAAAGCTGAATGACCAGTTGCCAGGCATTCCTTTGGAGGAATGGCTTAGATTAGACAGCCCTCAAGGTCCCTTCTACTTGAGAAATTCTAGGATTCTCAGAACAGGCAGCTTGGAGACTTGGCCCCAGATCTCACATCTCTCTGTCCATTGTCCTTTCCATGGTCTCCAGTGATGCTGGCCCTTCCTGCTGTCCCCCTCACCCCCATCTCTTCAAACCTTCCCAATAACTTTCTTTTTTTAAAATATTTTTTCCAACTGCACGAATATTTTTAAGTTTATTTATTTTTAGTTTTGAATATTCACTTCTTTAAGTTTTAGGTTTTCTCTCCCTCCCCAAGATGGCATTGAATCTGATATAGGCTCTAACTATACATTCCTATTAAACATATTTTCATATTAGTTTATGTGAAAATTTTTAACATTCTCTTTTTAAAAAAATGTACAGAACCAAGACAACATTGTACACAGTATCAACAACATTGTGAGATGATCAACTGAGTGAGTGACTCAGCTCTTCTCAGCAACACAGTGATCCAAGTCCAAGTACAAAGGACTCATGAAGGAAAATGCTGTCCATAAACAGACACAGAACTGATGGACTTTGAATGCAGATAGAAGCATATTTTTTTTCACTTGCTTTCTTTCTCATGGTTTTTTCTTTTGATCTGTTTCTTCTTTTACAGCTGTGATGAATATGGAAATATGTTTTACATGATAGCACATTGTATAAACTATATCAAACTGCTTACCATTTTCAGAAGAGGGGAAAGGAGGGAGGGAGAAAAATTTGGAAGTCAAAATCTTGTAAAAATGAATGCTAAAAATTTTCTTGACATATAATTGGGGGGAATAAAATATAATTTAAAAAAACATTATTTTTTACAATTTTGAGTTCCAGATTTTCTCCCTCCCTCATCATCCCCCTAAACAATTTGATATAGGTTATACATGTACAATCATGCAAAACATATTTCCAAATTGTTGTCATATTGTAAAAGAAAACACAAAAAAAACCACAAGAAAAATAAAGTAAAAAAAATTTGCTTTGATCTGCATTCAGACCCCATCATTTTTTTCTCTGGAGATGGATAGCATTTTACATCATGAGTTCTTTGGAATTATTTTGGATCACTGTTTTGCTGAAAATAGCTAAGTCATTCATAGCTACTCATAATATTACTATTACTGTGTACAATGTTCTCCCAGTTCTGCTCATTTCACTTTGCATCAGTTCATGTAAGTCCAGGTTTTTCTGAGATCCTTCTACTTGTCATTTCTTATGGTACGATAGTATTCCATCACAATCATATACAAGAACTTATTCAGCTGTTCCCCAGTTGGTGAACATTTCCTCGGTTTCCAATTCTTTGTCACTACAGAAAGAACTTTCCCAACTACTTTCAAACTGTATTTAATTCTCAGGTCCCCCTGGCCTTCCTGGTCCCTCTGAACAGGATCTCATAATCAAAGGAGATATTGGACCTCCAGGACCACCGGGTCAACCAGGATTGAAAGGTCTCCCAGGGATCCCAGGACCTCAAGGCTTACCAGGTACCTATTCACAGAGCTCTGCTGAACACAGTCCTGGCTAATTTGTCCTGATCAACTACTTTAATGAATATTCCCTGCATGGAAGTGCCTCCTTAAGTCCCCCCACCCCATCCCGCTACACACATGTATGCACACACATGCTCTTACACACACATGCACACTCACACAAGAGCATGTACACACACATGCACAAACATGTATACACATGCACACACACACACAGCAGGACCTGGAGCCTCAGCATCCTGAGGTGTTAGATAGATAATTCCAATGTTGTCAGAAGGAAAGTTCTCTTGCATCTCCATCACTCACTTTCTTTTGGCCCCTTTGACCATGCTGATTTAGAAAAGTTAATAGAGTAACCTTGTTGCTACCCTAGGAGTAAAATGGGCCAAATTTCAAGGTTGATTTTTTTCTTCCAGCTCCCCCTCTTTATGAGTAAGGCCTCAGACCTTCACTGCTTAGCCTAACTCCATGGCTATCCACTAGGAGGATGTTTATGGCCAACCCTGCACATGAACTCATGCCCCAACTGACTGTGTCATTTCCTGCTTATTAAGTGATTGGGCTGCATTTGTTTCATATTGTTGGCAGCTTTATGGAAGACAGAGACTCACAGAGCTGGAAGGGGCTGTACAGGTCAACATTGTTAGCCCCCTCATTTTTACAGAGAAGGAAACTGAGACCTATGAAGATGAAGTAACTTGTTGGGATAGCAAGCGTCAGAGGCAATCCTCAAAAATGACTCTTCTGCCCCCAAATACAACATTTTCCCTGTTAGACTACACTGCCTTTCTTTCTTACAATTTAGAAGTATTTATTAGGCACCTACTATATACAAGACAGAGAAAGACAATGTGGCGTAGTGGTTAGAGAGTGGTCTCAGAGATAAGAAGAACTGGGTTCAAGGGTCTAACTGATATATCCTAGGGAAGTCATTTAACCCTGCTTTCAACACCCCTAGGTGACTCTCAGTTGGAGAGAAATTGTGGGAATTTTCCTTATTGGGGTCCAGCCAACATCAACATGAGCTGAGGATATGAAGAACAAAGATATGCCTTCAAGGAACTTATGCTCCTTTTCTTTGGCGGGGAGGGGACTTATTTGCTGAGATGTGCAAGTTGAGAACTTGAGCCCCTTTCTGGAACTGAAAACAAGAAGAGCCAATGTTACCAAATTTCCTCAGGGGTAGATAAAATGGTTAGAACTTAGAGATGGCTTCCCTCATCCCAATGCCAGCCCTCAGCTAGCTAGAATGTGCCAGCCCTGTCATTAAGATGGAACTGAGATGAGATTCCTACAAGGCTTATCTGTGTGTGATTCCCCCCAGCCCCTTGGGTTTGCCTCAGCATCCCTCTGCCCACATTGGACAACATGTTTCTTTTCTCTGTAGGTCTACCTGGCCCACCAGGAGACCCTGGATGTAATGGACACCTTGGTGTTAAAGGCCCAGGAGGCCACAAAGGAGACCCAGGCCCATCAGGCCAACCAGGTGAGAAAAGGGTGTGGGGAGAGATTTTTATATGTCTCTGGATAGGAAGGAAGCAGGCAGAATACTTCTGCCCTTCAAGAGAAGGGATGTCATAT